>QJSC01015143.1:4876-86589 GCA_003697955.1 Calidris pygmaea | reverse complement strand
GGGGGGGGGACACACGCCACGCTGGAGAGTGGGGATGAGGTGCACAGAGAACCCCTCGAGTTGGGGAGGCGCAGATAAGTTTACTTGGTCCTTTTCTTCCTTGCCGGACGGGCCCAGGTCTCTGTACCACCATCTCTGCTCTAAGCCAGGCTGTTCCCTCCGTCCCGGGGAACAGGGTGAGCATCACGGGTGTTACCCATGTTGAAGAGTCCACCACAGAAGAGCACATCTTTGGGGAACAGTGTTTCACGAGCGGTGTTCTCCCCTCCTTCCCCCGGTCATTACCGCTCCCAGAAGAAGGAGAAGGGGTGGGGGGATGGTCCTGTAAGGCAATGGTTGCCCCAGCTGCATTGCTTCCCGGTCCCCCTGAAGTCCTGGAAGCCAAGAGGACTTCTCGTGGCTGAGCTAGACGCGGTGGAGGACTTCCATAGGAGAGGCCAAGGTGGCCGCAGGCTCTTCCTGGCGTGGGGGGGAGCGATGGGGACGGAGGGCAGGGGGAGGACGGGGTCGGGGATGGGGGGGGTGTCTCAGTCTCGAGTGGTGAGCGCTTGGTCCGGCGCCTTCGTGACGAAGAGGAAGGAACTGGACTGTGGGGAGGAACGGAGAAGGTGTCTTCACCCTTCCCAGGGATGGAGGGAGGTGATCAGACAGGTACAATGTGGAGGCCTAAGCTGTCGCCCTGCAGTTTCATGTGGTTTCCATGGTAACTAGTGGCGGTCATAGGCAGCGGCAGCAGTGGGAGGTGCGGAGCCCCGGGATGTGGCACTATAATAATAAGGGGAACCTGAAAGTTAACACAGGAGAAGAATGGACTGGTTGAAAGGACAAACAGTAAAAAAAAAAAAAAAAAAAAAAAAAAAAAAAAAAAAAAAAAAAAAAAAAAAAAAAAAAAAAAAAAAAAAAAAAAAAAAAAAAAAAAAAAAAAAAAAAAAAAAAAAAAAAAAAAAAAAAACCAAAAACAATCAAACGAAGAAAAAGAAACCAAGGAGAACTGAAAAGAAAAAGAAAGGAACGGAAAGGGAGAAGGGAAAGGAACCAAAAGAACGAACTTGGGGACTTGGCTCTCGACAGGATTAGGGACAGGTAATTAGCAGAAGACAGCCAAGAGCCACATTTCAGTGGACAGTCACTACCATGGCCTCTGGCTCTGAAGCCCCTCTATGGGAAGGAGATCTTTTTTGCTCCTTCTGACCATCCATAAGTTGCCAAGAGGGAAGCCCTTGGGCAACACAGCACGAATCTGCCACACCTGAGCTGCGGCCACAAGGGAAGTGTGGGGGCCAGATGTTGTGAGCACATCTGTACAGCAGGTCACTTAAAACCAGGAGGGGGAAACAGAATTACAGTGTTTTGTTGTTTGAAATTTTGGTCGCATTTGGCGTGAAAGCTCTCAAGATGGTTATTGAATGTGTGTTAAATAGTGATTGATTATTAAGATCACATTTACTGAGGTTTAACAACACTGGAATAAAATGGGCATCTATTATCCTGTTGTTAAACCTCAGTAAATACGTAGCTAATAATCACAGCTGATTTATTTTACATACAATAAATCTCTTCCTATTTCCTTGCAAAGAAACGTTGTGTTAGGATATATGGTCTTATGGGAGATTTTTTCCCCTCTGAAAAAAAAACTATTTCTGGGCATATTAGAGTCACTGGAGATGGATCTATCCCTCCAAGAAAACTCTGCTCGCTATTATAAACCTAGTGATGCAGCCTGGACACTGTTCCATGGATCCTATAGGAAGAACTTCTATGGGATTTCCAGATCCCTGGAAACTGACTGTGGGTTTAGCTTGGGAGAGGAGTGAAATCTCATCTGGATTTTTCATCAGACCTTGAATGGATGCTGATCACAGCCTAAGAGAGTAGCAGAACCTGAATTTAACTTCTGATCTCATCTGGAAAAAAACGTGGTTGGAGGCCATGGAGAAGACAGAGCTGAACTGGAATTCTTGCCTCGCAGAAGAGGAATCAGCTTCAGAACAGATACAAAACACATGTGAGGTATAAACCCATCTAGACACTGGACTGGAGAGTGAGGAAAAAGCCCTCTCACCTGGCCAAATACTTAAAAGCCATCTTCAGAAACAAATGAAAACAAAACAAACCAAACCAAAAGAAAACAAAGAGACAAACAGAAGGAGCGCGAGGCTGGGGGTGTGCTGTGGGAAAGAGGTACTCACTTAGTAACGCAGGGTTGCTGAACCGCCAGGCCTCGTTGTAGGTCGTGTACTGAGGGTGGCTGTAGGGGTTCCCTGAGAACTCGCTCCCTGGAAGAAAGCAAGGAAGGTGTGGAATGGGGTTAAGTATGAAGATTTATGCCTGCTGCTCCACCAAACCAGTGTTCATCCGTATGCTGGCAGGAAAACTAGTGGCTCTCGCTGCCTTGCCCACCTGGGACTGTGCCCTTCAGGACACTGCAGTGTTTGTTCAGCGCAATGTTGCTTGTCCATACAATTAAAAATCGTAAGATTGACCTCTTCAGAATCAAAAATTAGGTTAAAATAATGAAATTCCATTATAAAAATAAATAATGAAACTGCTTTATTTTGAATTGTCTTCTGATTCTCGGGTTGCAGTAGGATTGCGTATGGCAGCTTTTTCTGCAATTAACTAACAGCTTTCTTTTAAATAAAATCTAACATTCTCCAGTAGTGTCCAGAGAGCAGGCAGGGGAATTGGATGGGACAAGCCCAGAATAAACTCGTTGGAACTGGCAGAGCTGTTGATGGCAATATGCATTGCTAAGTTTTGTTCGTAGGGTACTGAGGGTGAGGATGGATTTGTGGAGAAGAGTATAATTCGTTATTGGAAATGTTCTGAGAGTAGGGTGGGCTTAAATATAAAACAAAATGAAAAGCATATTAATCACTCTTTCTTACTCTTTATCTCCCAAAACTTAAAAATATATGATTCTGTTAAGTAAAAACATGCCCTTATCTGATCATAACCTCAATTTAATGCAATACCAACAGGCTGAGGACAATTAGTGCCATCTGAAAGGCATTATGTGCTTAGAAGACAGGAAAAGAACAGTGTGACTATTAACTTCTGGTCTGCCCTGAGGTGGAGGTGGGGTTGTTCCAGCAGAAGTGTTTGGAAAGCACCTGGTGTTCCTTCTAGATAGCATGGAATAGGGAAAGAAGGCAATGCAAGAGGCAGTGAATGCCCGTGATACAATTACCAAAGAAACGTCAATTAATTATACTGTAATCTCTGCAAATCTCCCTTCACCAAAGAGTTAAAGCCAAACCCACGGATTCTTAGGTGGTGGAAACGAAGTCTGTTGAAGTCAGGGGATTTGCACTGGTTTAAACTTGAGGAGAGTCTGTCCAGACAGGTTTTTAAAGACCTTTACGGTAATAACCAAAGTAGTCGGTACAAAAATGTCTACGAATCAAAATGAATCACCATCCAAAGGTATTTTAGCCACAGCAGTTTTCAGTTTCAGCATAAAACCTCATTTTGAGCGGCAGCCCTTGCTAAATCTGTTCTAATGATGACAACTCAGCACGTTTCCATATCTAGAAACATCCTGCGCTAAAAATTACGGTTACCTGGGAAGGAAGATGTGAAAGCTGCCCCAGTGACCAAGATGCTGTGGGGTGGGATACAAAGGCAAAAAGCAATGTGTAGTCCAGATTTATCTCTACTGAAGTGATTTATCTGGGGGATATACTGGAATGAATTTGCCTCCCAAAGAGGGGAAAAGAAAACCCCATCCAGATGAGAATTTCTGCTTTGAAATGCCTCCTATAAACATCGCTTCTCTGCGTGGAGAGAAGAAGTTCTGATATTTCAAGGCTTCTCTCTCCCCCTCTCCTGAGTTGTCACCCTAAACTGTTTATAGTGTTTCTAAAGCACGGGTTAAGTAGAGGAGAAAGAGCCCCGGCTATGGAGAGCTGGGGAGGAGGGAGGGCAGCCACTGGAACCAGTGTTTATTGACGAGGAGTGAAAGCATGCATGCAGCAGGATAATGAGCTTTTGAGCTCAACTGTGACCAAGAGGAACTGAGCTATCGCCTTCCCCGATCACTAATGAAACAAGTGTAATTTCCTCATCAACATTGGATTCTGTTTAACGACTCCCTGCCGTTGCCATCACCCTCTGCGGGCTCTACCCTCCTCTGTGGAAACTGCAGTTCCCTTCAGTGGATGCTTGACTTCACCAAAGCAGTTTGCAGAAACTTGATGGCCTTTGTGGGAAGGAGGAAGAATCGGGACGGGGATCAAAGGTGCTCTGTTACCTGTGGAGGAACCATCTCTCAGAGGCGTAGGTTAAGTGTAGCACAATCATCCTTCTTTGAGTGACTAAACCCTGCTTTTTCAAGTGCGTGCTCAGAGACAACTGGCTTTCATTCACATCTACAGCCCGGGACCTGAAGTTACAGGCAAGGGCAAACGCAGGATATATATCTCTTAACTGCATCACCCGTGTAAACCTCAGAGATCTTTGCATGCATGACTGACCACGGTGCATGGACGTACTGCTACCAGAGGCAAGCTCTTCGCTAGACTGTACAAGTAAGAGTCTTGTGAAAGGTTGTCAGGGATAGCACAGAGCAGCTTTGGTTAGCACTGGTCAAAAAATCTTCTCAGAAACAGTTTTCCACTGGAAAACGCTGTCTCATCGAAATGGAAATGTTCTGCACGAGCTTGTCGGCTTCAATGGAGTTCTGGAAAGGAAAGTTCTGAAATGATTGCAAATTGAAACAAAGCATTATGTTTCAACTTTCTTGTTTTGTTTCATTTTGCCTTTCTCATCTCATTTAATTTCCTTTCAACTCTTTTATTATTTTAATACATCTTGACATCTAGAACATGTTGACGTTATTGAAATGTTTCGTCCTGATGTTTGCAAATTGAACTATTTCAAGATTCTGACTCCTCATCCCAACGCAAGCTGAAAACAAATGTCAAAAAAATCAGAGTTTTGCATGGGTTGGAAATTCTGCTTTCTGACCAGTTCTATTTTTAGCTCCCCACCTTTATTCAGAGAAGACAGAGCCTCTCTCATATTCACGCACATCTGGACACTAAGGTTTGTTTGCGTGTCGGTATTTTTCTAAAAGGTGCTCCCTGAGTGGTCATCTCGCTGGCTTCTTGTTTCCAGTGGAGTCAAAGCACTGATCCCTGATCTTTCTTGGCCTGGGGGCACGTAACAAACCGTAGGCCACATCAGATCTGTTTTCTCTGTTCAACCTGGACTCTTAACAGAGGTTGCAGGCAAGCACAGAGGATCGATCTCATGAGGCCTATATTCTGTACAATCTGTGCTCTGGGAACCTTTACTAACAGTATTTCTTGGTATCTGTATTTAAATCTTGGCACGTTTAGTCTTCTAATACAGAAACCATGAAGCATGAAGTGAGCCTAGCAGGTGGCAGGTTCAGAACAAATAAGGGAGGTAGTTTTCACACAATATGTAGTTAAGCTACAGAACTTCTTGCCATAGGTTGTTGCAGATGGTAAAGGCTTATATTCCCCTCCACTGTTTAAGTTTGTGGAGGGGAAACCTATTGAGGGTGTTTAATATTAAATAGAAAGATGCTAAGTCTGGCTTTGGAAGTTTCTGAGCTGCAACTTGTTGGAGGCTGGGAGATCTTTTGAAAAAGTACCAATATGTGTTTGCTCTACTCTTACACCCTTCCCCAGGCATTCACTGTTGGCTCCTGACAGAGAGCAGTGGCTGCAGAGATCTGCAGTGTGACCCATTAAAGCCGAGTCTTATGTTCCTTCCCAGGAAGCCTCTTTATCTCCAGCTTGTTGGCTTCAGTCACATTAGAAGACAGGAATGGAAGGGCTGCCAGGCTGGGGCTGACCAGTGGGGTATGACTGAAACAGCCAGAATTTGATGCTCTTTGGAAAGATGCAGTAACTACTGCAGGATGCCCAAGTCAGCCACTGGAAAAACTTCCTCTAATTGAATGTTGACATCAGATTTAATGTAAAGATACCCATGTGACTTGAATAACCTTTTTTCCTTTGAACTATAACTCAACTTTTGTCTTTATCATCCCGTTCCTTTTCTTTTGGTGGGTATTTCTGTGGTTTTGGGGACACCGCTGTCTAATGGATAAGTAGCCTCCACATCAAGGAGCTGAAATAAGTGGATTAGTGATTAGTTGTCTTGAATTTTTTGTCCCAGTTTAGATGTCAGCATCATCCTTGTGATGAGGATGTTAAGCTTACATGGCAGTCACTGAACAGTTAAGTGAGAACAGTTAGAAATTGAGAAGAGCCTGTTTTTTAGAAGTACCTGTTCAAAGAACCAACTATTTTGGTGTTATTAATCATTTCTATATGCCATGACCTTCCCTAAGTTCTGACCTATAACTGACTTAAATGTTGACAACTGAATCTACCTGCTGTTACTGACAGGGCTGGGGAAGGGGGGGGATTTAATTGATTTGCATTGTCTTAGTGCTTCTCTGATTCTGGAGCAAAATCATCTCCTGGAAAAATTCAGTGTAGAAGGAGATGCCCTAAAATTTGCCAAATCTGCACCACCCCAAAAAGTTCAGCAAGTGGCTCAACTATACGAGAGGACTAAAGAGGGGGTGAGGAGAGGACCAATCCACTATCTTTTCCTGATCTGGAGGTCAATCACATCATCTTCACAGCATAGCCCCAGACTTTCTTCTGCTTCAGTGCTGGAGTCACTCCTCCAGCAGCAGAGGTTGCAGAATGGCCTGTGTGCCACTGGCTCGTTAGCCACCACGACTCACAGCCCAGGGTGGTAACAGGAACAGAAGTCAGTGGCAGATGAAGTTCTGAGCTACCATGGCTGAGAAACAAAAATTCTGTCTCTTCATTTGTCTACTGGGCATAACTGTCATCAGAGGAGTGCAGAATAGAACCTGGGGAAAAAAACTCCCCAGTTGCTTTTGGGTACATGGTCCTCTCTCTCTTCTCCCTGGACACTGGGAGAATCCATTTGCCAAGAGAAGGTGTTTCTCCAAAGGCATTGCGTAGCAAAGAAACAGTTTGCCTTTGGATGTAGGACTAGGTAGATAGTTCCTTGGATTGGAGGCACTATCTTCCAAACAGGACGTGGTTGTTGAAAGGGAATAGTTAGTTTCTTCTGAAATGGTGTTGATTATTGCTGAGTTCTCAGCTGGTTTAGGCTCTGGACAATAGGTGTCCAAAACGTGCTGGTATTAAATTACCGTTGGTGATTGTCAGTTTGATGCCCTGGCTTGAGATAGAAGGTAAGTTGTTACCCTAAGTTAGTGGATAGTTGAATACCCTGAGCCACGAGCAGTACATAATAATCTGCACGGGTCATTGGAAAATAATTACATTAGTTAATGAATACTAAGGTTAATTAATTACCAATTAATTGCCACAGGTTATAGATAGCTAGTTGCCCATAGCAGCAGTGAATCAGTTACTAGGGGGAAAGAGACATGTTATAGAAAGGGTTGTTAGTTATGTTGTTTATAGGCACCTGATGATTTTTTTATGAAAAAAATAGAGCATAATATCAGCAAAGCCAACTGTGGAAGCTCTTACAATGCTAGTAGACATGTCTGCACCATTACTGGAGTCTGGAGGCTGACTTACCAGGAACCATTCCTGCAAGAGTTGAGGTTGGGTAGCTGCCTTGTCCAGTCGGGGGAACATGGGGTGGGTAACCAGGCAAGGTGGTGCTTGCCATATCACGACCTGGAAAGGGAAAGAATCAGGACAGGTGATCAACAGGGATAAGATCTTTCAATATTGATTTGATACCACCTTTTTTCCCCCCGTCACATGACTAGCAGCTTGACAGGCAAGTCCGTGCAGCCTTCTCTTAATTGCTGTTCATCTGCTGAAAATTTTGGGGGAAGATTGTGGCACTTTTGATCTTACACTGTAAGGCTGGATGTTAAAACTTAGCTTTGTGAGGCTCAAAAGGATTTGTTTTGTTTCACTGTAGATTTTGGATCTATTTTAACTAAATCAAAATGGCCCTGAGCTGCACGAGAACGGCAGCATATTCCCTGCCAGAGTAGCTGAGGTCCTGTCTACACGCAGCGGATGCAGTTCCAAAGCTGTGGTGATGTTGCTTTAGGGCATGATCAATGTGCGAGGCATCGGAAAGTGATCCAAGAGTTTTCTGTGCCTGTCTCTCTTCCCACCTCTGCCGTTCACCTGCTGATGGTTTTAGGCGAGTCACTTCACCTCTCTGTGCTTCTTTTTATGCTGCAAACTCTTTGGTGCAAGGGCACACTTTTAGTACATTTGCACAGTGCTTAGCACAAGATCAATAGTGGTTGGACTCCTTCCAGGTGCTGGTGTAATATATATATATATATATATAAAATAGAATCACGTGAATTAGCTTGAGTCCCACTTCATTTTTATCACAGGTGCAAGTTTTTGTTAGTAATATTTCAAGTTGTGATATCTTTTTCCCCACCAAAGAAGTAGAGAGGGGTGTGGACTGGGTGGATGGTTGTAGTTTATTTTTCATCTCTTAGGAAGTGCATCTGGAGGCTTCTTGGTTGATGCCAGAGGCATTTCCTCATTTGGACTGGTTAGCCTGAAAATGGGCCAGCCAGAAGGGCATTTGCTGTTAGTGCTTATTGCATTTAAATGAACTAAAATCATCTCAGAAGCTGCTGGGAGTTTCACGCCAAAACCGGGGAAAAAAAAAAAAAAAAGGCTAAATAAATTAAGATAATCTTTTCTCCACAGCTGCTGGGAGATTTACAGCTCAACCTCCAGCGCTGCCTACTGAGATCTCAGCCTTGTTCCAGGCATCCAAAGCCTTTCACGTTCCCCAGGTGAACTGTAGCTCACCAAGAAATTCGTGCCGTTTGTTGTTCTTTTGTTAAATTTTATCTCTGCTGTCTGTTCTAACTGGAGGGCTGGAGTCCGGTTCAGAAGTGACAGGTTAAGTATGGCCCATTACCAACACTGGAGTCACTGGAACTGTGCTGTCATATGCCAATGAAAGAAGAGTAAGAGTTGCTTTAGCTCTCCTCGTGGCAGAGTGATAACTGATAGAGCAGGGCCTGGAACAGGCATGAACCTTGGCTGGGGAATGGGGAATAAATAACAGTTACACAGCGAAGCAAAAACTAATCGCCATGGAGCATTAACCTGAAGGGAGTGCGTTTCTCTGGGATGAGGTGGGCTAAACCAGTGTTGTTGCTTTCAGAGGTCTGGACTAAAGATTACCGAGGTGATTTGCTCAAGAAAAAAGAAATCCGAGTTCATTCTTTTTCCCCTGAAGAGGTTCCTGATCAGTGGCTGGTGTTCCTGACTCACCTCCTCTTACCTAATGGCACAGAACTACCAGGCAACGGCTGAGCCGTTTTTCAGCCACTCCCCAATATTGATAAAAAAAAAAAAAACCAACATATATAAAGCCTCAGGGATTTATATTCTACACTCTGCTACTCTTTTATCACCATCATTTCTTTGGTGATTTGTAGCTGTGTGTTAAGTGTGTTAATCTGTATGATTAACACCTGCTAGACATAGTTCTTTCTTTTGTTCTCACATTCTTTTAAAGCAAGAAAGTTTTATGTTTAAAATTCATGTTCTTTTGGTTTCCTTTATCGACTAGCCTGAGAAATAACAACAGGTGATGAGTGAGAAAACAGTGTCACTGAAAAGTTAGAGAGAAGGCTATGTAGCAGCAGGCAAAATTAATTCATTTTGACACTTCCATTCAGGTGGGAACACGGGCACTCGCTCTGCTGCTCCATCTATGCACATACGCCCTGGTGTTTTTATTCAGCCATGAGCGCACAGAGGCTGACGTTCAAAACTCAGTGTGGAAAACTCGTTGGCAAGTGATCATCTGTCAAAATCCCAATCTTGACAAAGAAGGCAACAAACACATGCAGTATCAGCAAAGTGAATAAAGAGTCCCACAGAGCGACTCTTAAGATGCTGTTACATACAAGCAGGCCCCTTCCATTACCACCAGGTAGACAGGATTATTAAATTCTTGTACTCCAGGGCTATGGCAAAGCTATCACCTATCCTGCTCATAACACACTTCCAATTCCAACCATTCTCTCTTCTCCAAGAGCCTTCTGAGTGAGAAACAGCACCTTCGTTACTGTGTCATTGAAGCTTTTGAGCTTTCCCCGTGTCTCATTCTCCACAGGGGTCCTTAGGCAGGTGCCTCCTGAAACACGGTGCCTTCTAGAGGGTACATCCCCAGAGAACTATACGGTTGGAGAGAGTCTGGCAGGAGACCCCTTGGCTTAGGAAGTGCCCAGAGCTCAGAGGCTCTCACTGGCTGCAGTAAGATTGGACCAAGACAGTGTTATGAAGACAAAAGTCTTCTCTGCAGTTACCTGCTGCTTTCCTACGGGGAGGTTTAGAAATGCAAATCACACTTGACAAGTCAAAGGGAGGATGTTAGGTCAAAAGAGAAAAATAATGTAGGAACGTGAAGGAGGCAGAAGTTATGTTTCCTGAGCATTAGGAACTGTGGTCTGCACTAAGACTTTGTCTGTTCTGAAAAAGCCCAAATTACATTCCTTGATGATGGAGTGACAACAGCCTCAGCGGTCACGTAAAATGATACCCACTATTTCATCCAAGCCACCCCTGAGCTTCTGCAGCAATGATGTTTCAGTCACCTTGCAGAGGAGTTTCCCCTAGTATCTACCTGAAATTTTTCCTTCCTCCCCATCCGCTCCTCCAGCCTGCTGCTCCTAACTGCTGCCATCTTCTGCAACCTAATTCTTCACTTCCTTCCTTCCCTTAAAGGCCACCTACCTCAGATGTGTATTCCATTGCCTGTAAGACATGATAGTCTCTCACCCACCCTTCTTGGTCTTGACATTCAGATGTGATGCGCTGGTTCTTAACTACATGGTCTGCTGTGTGAAGGCATCAGCTCATGTTGATCCTCCCAGACCTGGTGACTCAAATATTGCTCACACTGTAGCTATGGCTGTGGCCCAGAGAAGCTGTGGCTGCCCCATCCCTGGAGGGGTTCAAGGCCAGGCTGGATGGGGCTTTGAGCAACCTGGTCTGGTGGGAGGTGTCCCTGCCCAGGGCAGGGGGTTGGAACTAGGTGATCTTAAAGGTCCCTTCCAACTCTAACCATCCTATGATTCTATTTATGTACATCCTATTTATCCCAACTGCCTGTGTATTTATCTAATTTAGTAATTAGGACAACCCGTGCTGAACAACCCCATCAGTCCCGGAGCTGGGCTAGATTATTCAAGCTGCTATCACCTACCTTAGGCTTGTGATGGACTTTGGGACAACACTAGCACATCACACCCTTCCTGGGCCTACAGATCTCAGGGACATTACAGCTGTTGAGGCAACGCAGGACTTTGCTGTATGAGTGTTTCTACACTAAGTCCCAGACCCATCCAATTGGGACACCCAGTTCACTTCTAGATAGTTCCAGCTTCTTTTCCCATTTTCTTCTTAAAAGAAAGGAAGGACAGGCATGAAATCTTTCCGTGGCTCTCCGAGGAGCTGAGAACACATGCTGCATACACAGATACGGATCATGGTTGCTCCGGTTCCCACTTGCACGCAAAGAGCTTGCAGCATTTACTGGTCCTCCCCGTCAGACGAAACTCAACCCCTTGCCTGCAGCATCCCCACTTGAGTTGGTGGCCAAGGCCGGTTACCTGCTATCAGAGGCTGGCTGCTGGACTGCCCAAAGTGGGCACCATGATGAAGGAAGGCACTGTAGCAAGGCGTGGACGCATCGTCTGAAAGGGCCATGTGGAAGGGCTGAAGATCAGCCTGCCCAGAGCCGACCGGCGTGGTGGGGGTGAAAGGGGTGAGAGAGGCTCCATGAGGCTCTTGCTTTATACTGAGGGGAGAGGAGAGGTTTTCTGTGGTAGGGTAAGGGATGGACACAGACAGACAAAGGGAACAGGGGGAGGAAGAGGAGGGTAGGGAAGGGAGGAGAGGAAGAACAAAATGGGTAAATGAAAATGGAGTGGTTAAAATCTACAGGGAAATTAATTTAAAAAACAAAAATAAAAATAATAATAATAATAATAAAAAAAAAAAGGTTAGGAGTAGATCAGAGGAGCCAGTGCTGAGACAACAGCAGTAAATGCACCCGGGGGCTGGGCTCTGACCACAGGGATGCCTCTGCAGGGGCAGCGGGAGAGGAGGAGGATGGAGTGCAGTGGCAGATGGGGGGAACGGGATGCAGGAAAAGGAGAGGTGAGGGAGGGAACATGCAGGAGAGGGAGAACAGGAAGAAGCGTGGGGTTGGGAAGGAGAAGAATGCTCTGAAGCTTCTGTGCTCCCTTTCCTGCTGCTTTCTCTGGCTGGCTGCGGGCGTGTGAGGATGCCACACTTACACAGTTTGGCCCAGGGAATTATACCACTTTGTCTCTACAAATCCAAGGTAGCCTTCCCCAGGAGAGATGCTCGGTCTAATGGCCAAAGCTTCTCAAGCCAAACTCTGTAAAAGCTTTGACAAAAAAGGTGTAGCTGAAGTTTGAGGTGGTTAAAATAAAAATGGGACTGTATAATTAACAGGTGGCTGAATAGATCAATCAATTGATCTAGTTCACAGTGGCACACTTTGGAGCTTTAACCGTAAAAGCAGTGAGTACTGACTCTGATTGTTCCCAGAGTATAGTGTTGCCTGACAGATACCTTCACAGAGAGATACAATAGAGGAGAGAAACATCGGGGCCTTATAAAAGGTCTTATTTTCATTGATGTTTGCATTGGACCTCCATTTCTGCATTGGATCTCCTAACTTGGCTGTCATGTAAGAGGTTTAGGAATTGGAGAACTTTGTGACCTAAAGCATGGGTACTCCAGAACACCCACTGTGGTTGGGTCAGCAGTAATAGAGTCCTGAATTTGAACACCTGAAAGAGAAGTATGGATGATGTGATCAGATCCGATCCAAATCATCTTGCAAACCATCCACCCTCAGGTAAACAAATTAAAGCCAATAAATGAAAGCCGTCTCTCTGCCGTGATGGCAAGTGTTGCCAATGGCCTATGAAATAAGTTAGTTCTGGTGGTTTTGATTTATACAGAGAAATATAAATGTGACATATAATTAGGTCATAAATCTGACTTCATTAATGTAGAAGTGGCTTAATTAACTCTAGGCACCTTATTGTGAGGCTGCAACGCTCACCTAGACAATAAAGGGCTGGGCAGTTTCTATCTGCGAATGCTGTTTATCCTGAGGCATTTGTTTCCTAAAGGTTTGCTCCCTGGCAAAAATGATAGTTTGCCATCTGTGTTCTCCTCCAAGTACCTCTAACCTGGATGGCCAGCAAAGGTCTCTGATCACTGAGACTCCTTTGGGGCAAAGACATATGTTCACGGTTCGGTTGATTGGGAAGGATCAGGCCTGGCCAAAAGGTGCATGGTTCCTCTTTATTTAGTTTATTTATGTCAAGCCTCTGGTACGCTAAGTGAGGACTGTCATTTATCCTCCTTTTTTTCTGTAGGAAGGCCTATTTGGCAGTGACCTTTTGTGGAGGATATGGGGAATAGAAGCTGGAGTATCTGGTTCTTGTTGCACAGTTAATTAAAGCCACCAGAGTAGGCAGCATATCAGTGCCCAACTTCTACTTTTTACAACTATATGCTGTCCTACAACCCCACCAGTGAGCCTTCACGTGCTGGTACCAGTCTCAGTAGATGGAGAACCCCCCAAAGCTATTTTTTCTCCTGCATCCTCTGTCATCAGATGGTAAGGACTGTGCAGATTTACCTTCAGGCCAGACAGGCAGAGCCACCTCCAGCAGTTCGGGAGCGCTGAAGCCTTTCTCCAAATAATGTTGACAGTAGATAATTTGGATGAATAGACCTATCTGCAGGCAGGGGGCCAGAAGTTCCCCTGGCTTTCAGGGGCTGCAAGTGAAGTGATATTTTTTCAAGGAAGCCATTGGATAGTCGTACTTAAATAAGCTTGGGACACTTTGGTGCTGGGAATTTTCTGGGCTCCTTTTTCAGCCCTCTGTACCATGCAAGAGAGAGAGGTGTGGGGAGCCGCTGGGGAAGGAAGGGCAGAGAAGAAGGTGGACACAGGAAGCGTGGGTGGGCAGAAGCAAGAGGTGCTATGGGCAGAGGTTAATCCTGTTTGCGCAGCCCCCAGGCACGTTGGGTTTCCTAGTCCCTCCCCTGCTTTATTTCTCTTTTAAAGCAAGGAATTTTCAGCTATAATCCTTCCTAAACCGCAGCATTTTTCAGGCACTCTGTGTAAGTGAAACCATAATCTCTGGTAAAACAGACCGCTTAAGCTGCTCTAGCATTAGGCCAATCTGATCCAGCCCCTGGATTTCCGCTCTGCCCAGCCACCACGGAGGGGATTTCAGCCTGAAAGACCCTCTAAAGCCCTTGCGATGGGAACAACGCTTCTAGGCCTTGCCTTGCAAAGCTGAGAAGGGTTAAGGGACCAGGAGCTATTTGTCCCGGTGTTGTGAGGCTGTTAAAGCCCCTGTCAGGCTCAGAGCGGAGATGAGCCCAGCCCTCTCTTGAACACATCAAGGCTTATGAAGAAAAATTCCAGGGGCAGCACCACTTTCTCAGTGCCGGGGGATAAAGAAGTCAACAGTAACACGGCAAAGAGACTGGGACACAATAACGCTAAACACTCTTCTCTCTAAGAGAGGTGGAGAGGAGGCGAGGATAAGGTCAGACAGCGAATGATTGCGCAACCAAAACTCGGACTTTTATGTGTCTATTTATCTCTCTGTCCATCTTTCCCTCTGCAACTGCACAGACATAACCTATATCCCATGTATCTTTACTGCTGGATGGCATTTACCAATTTTTACTCCTCTGTTGTCCAACTCTCCCCTGACTAAAAGCACCTGAATTCTGTCTCCGATATAACTCCTGCCACCGCTATGCTGGAATAATTGCCCCAGCAGTGAATTATAGCTGCAAAGTGTGTCAGTGTAGACGAGATCAATTGATTGATCTATTTATCCACCTGTGAATGGCACAGTTCCATTTTTCATTTTAACCACCCCAAACGTCAGCTGCACCTTTTTTCGTTTCCACTTTGGATTTTCTCCGTTCTCTAATTCTTTTGTATTTTTGATGGAGAACTTGCCCCTTCCTATCCCGAGTCCTGCAAGTGCCAGCAAGCTGTGGAGCAGTGCCCTACTGTCTTGTCTGTGTCCTGGGGGGGTGTCCCTCAGTAAGGGACATCAGGGAACCCCAAGGTATCTGTCAGGGTCTTATTCCTAAGGCTGGAATACTGACTTGTAATCAAATGGGGGGAAAGAACAATCGCAACTCCCCCAAAAGCAGCAGAAATCTACTCCTGTCCCAGGCTCCTTTCTTCTTCTAGATGGCAAATGATATCCTTGTTTATAAGCATCAAAGAAATACCACCTAAAGTCACGGTGGGGACATTTGAAAGGGTCAGCGGGGTGGGGATATAGCTAGAAATGTAACAGAGAACTACATATTTTCTGCGTCTCTTGCTTCTCTCTTTCTGACGGTACTTGCTGAGTTATGGCTGTTTTTCTTCCTTGCTAACCCTCTCCTCCGTTATTCTGGCGGAGGGCTAGAACTGGTGATCTCCGACCTAAATTCCCCCTGCGAATGAAGGGATTTTGGCCAGACAGGGTGAGAGGAAGATTCACAGCTTTGGGTTCCTACAGACTCGTCTCAGCTTTTATCGTGCTCTCTGTTGCTGGAGGGAAGGGAAGCAGGGGGGGTTTGCAGGACTAGATAAGCTCCTTGTTTTTCATTGCTGGCTTCCTGGAGGATACGCTACCTGCATCCAGTGCTCCTTTGCTTTATAGTAAACAGAATATCAAGATGGCACATCCCTGTGAAAGGGATGGCTTGTGCACACCCACTTAACCACACTGCTCACCATCTTGGCAATGTTTAGCGTTCTTCATCTTTTCCTGGTGTCTCTATCAAATATTTATCTGACCCCAGTGCCTCACTTTTTACAACACATATCCTTAGGGATCACCGTTCTAACTGTGAGGAGCTGAGCTCAAAGAACCCTGTGCCAAAGCTGAATCTTGTCTCAGGTGTTTTGAATCCTATGCTTGTACCCCGCATTGAAACGTCTTTTCCCATATCTAAGTTCTCCATGCCTTAGAAAGGTTTCATTGTGACAAAGGGAATGGGACTCAGCGTTCATAAACTGGTGAGTTACACTGCAGCCAGTGGGGTCACATTGCTTTATCCCGCGGGAGAATCCTGCCTCAGAAATTCCAGAAGTCATGCAAAAGACCAAACTGGACTGACACAGCATATCTTCCACTTTTGCTTTCTGACATGTCAGAAGAACCACTTTTTCTTTCATTCCTTAGTTTTCTAGCTTTTCTTTTCCAAGAGCATTACACAAGTTCACAAGTTGCACTGAAGATAAAGATCATCCTGTTTTTCTTCCCTGGTCTGTGATTATTACAGACCTTTGCCAGGACGACTGGAAAGTGTGCCAAGACTAAATCTGCTTCTCGTTGTACCTTTCTTGTCTTCTCTTTCTATTCCTGCTGACTGTTTCTGCACAGATCCATCCATGTTCTTAGCCCAATAGTTTCCTTGTGGGTTGTTGAGATACATGTCTAAATAAACAACCGTGGATTGCTTTCCCCTGAGAATCAAAACTGTTGAGACATCACTAATGTCAAGTTTTGAAATCTATTTGACCCTTTTTTTACAAATCTAGATTTTGTGTTTGATCTAATTAACTGCTGCTCTCAAAGTAAACTGACCTGCTAGCTCTTCATGTTACTTTGGGGAGAAGTTTTATAGTCTTCATACAGAATAAAACATAGAGCTTCCAGTAGACCTGCAATCTGGACGTACTCTTTGGAGCTGGTTGAGTATTGTCAGCGTTAATCACTTGAGAACCCCACTGAACTTCATGTGGCTCTAAGTACATTTGTTTGCAGATGGAGCTGATGAAGGAAGATGTGTTTTAAAGTCTTGGGTGGAGGAAAAAGACATGCAACTTGTGCACTTGGCAAACAGAAAAGTTCAGTGGAGTTCATATTCTTGTGTCCTTTCTGGAGTCCCAGCCCATCAGGTTGGGCAGTTACTTGGTGGGTTGGGACTTGAATGTTCTCTCTTAAACAAGATGCTTTTGAAATATATATTAGGAAATGTAATTAGAGCATTTTAGTTTTTCACACAGTCCTCATTTTAAGTATCTCCAAGGTTTCATCACAATGATATTCTGCCGATCATAAGATAGATCTCCCTGGATAGCCCACAGCATTCTAAACCTGCAAAGAAGGGCCAAAGATTTCCGTACGCTCTCCGTTTCTCTGACTGACTGCAGTGGGCGATTTCAATTAAATGGTTAAATCCCGTACAGCCGGTGGAGATCACAAGTTATTAACACCCCCTGACAGGTGTTGCTTAACTCAGATATAAAGGACAGTCTTTGCTGTGGGCGGACAAATATCTACATCACAAAAATCGTCATCAAAGCCATACTTACTGGGTCCTTCATTTAGCCTCAAAAGAAAAGGCAAAAACTTAATTGTTGGAAAGACGATACAATTATTTTCTCTAAAAAAGTCCTTTTTTATCTGGCAGCATAGAGTGGGCAGCCTGCAATGGAGTCCCCTTGCTGAGGGAAATGGGACTGGGAATGCCAGTCCACTGCTATTGTCACTACATGGCATTATGTTGTTCCTAAATGCTGATTTAGGGAAGGTGAAGACATTATTTCTTCTGGGCCCATGCATTTCTGGGTTCCTCACTTCAATATGCCTTTCAAGCCCCTGAGCCACCTTCTTCAGCATCATAAAGTTATGGTCAGTGAGACTTCCACTGGAGGCATGGAAATGGTTTATGTGATTCCTTCCCCCTTCTATTCCTGTCTGTTCCAGGGATCATTCGTCTGACCATCTATCACCTTCAGCCATTTGGTCCTGGAGAAGAGCACCAACACCTTTTGCCTTTCCAAATTCCTTGACTAGATAAGAAGATATTATCTCCTCTTAGGGATGGGAACCATTTGATGAAATTTGGAGGTCTGTGGACTTCTACTTTTGCTGATTAATCTTAGAGGAGATTACTAGATTATTAATAATAGAGGAGAGGCTTCCTTACAGAAGATACCTTCTTAATTTTGATGAGGTGGGAGATTAACAACCTTGTAGCTGCCATGTGAATGATTATCATATTTGGTTTTCAGGGCATTGGGGCATCCAGAGATGTGCCCAACCTGCTGTGACCAAGGGCAGGTCTGTAGGATGTGCTGTCACCGAAGCCCAGTCTGGGGTCCCCAGCAGTTTGTTAAAGAGGTTTTCTTAAGTCAGCTCATCAAGCCCTGACCAGGCCCGTTGCTCACTGGTGTCTCACTGGTGGCCGAGGAAATTTCCACCAGTACAAACAAGGAAAAGGGAAAGGAAATGCTCCCCCTCTCAGCATAACGATATAAATACCACTGGATGTAATGGTCAGTTTTAATCATGATTTAAAACAACAAGCTGAGCAACTGGGTTTACATTTGCACTATGAGGCTGCTTTCTAAAAGGCTGACATTTATGGGTGGTAACAAATATTTTGACAAATACAAAATTTGCACTGAACGTGGTTATTTCAATTTTTGCTAAGTAGATAAACTGCGTCCGTGCACATTTATTTAAGCAATTATGTTGCTTAATATAATTTGTCTTTACATATTATTATATGAGAAAATAGTGAACGATGAGTCCATATTATTATTTTATTAGATTATTAACTTTTTACTTGTGATCTGTGTCAAGTTATATTTGGATGGAAATTAGAATTAAATTAAAAACAGTATTTGTAATTATTCATGCTAATTAAATAAAATGACCACAAGTTCCCTGACTTCCTAAACATACTAGAACAGAGAAAGCAAGCTTTTCTAAGCAGGTTTGGCATTAGAAATGTCTTATTAAATGAAGGAAAGGTTATATATAAGAAGGAAATTGAAGTGATTTTAGAACCTGATTTTAGAACCAATAGATCTCATCCCTTCACACCAAGCTTAATTCACTCACTGACGGAGGAAAACAAATGTCCCTGCTTTTTTCAAATACTAGTTTGTTTCTTAGTTTTGAATGACCTGGTTATTGAACTGAACACAATTCTCTTCAGTTCACTCACTAAGCTGAAACGAAGGCAATAATATCTTTTCACCTGGCAGGAGGCTAAAGTTCTCAAAAGATTGTTTATCATTTCAGAAAAACTTTGGATCCAGGTGTCTACCCAGTGATCTCTCCGTGCTTAGCATCACAACTTACTGGAAAACTTTCACAGAAATAACATGCTGTTTACATCCTATATTTTAATATCTTTCAGACATAGCAAGTACTAGCCTTAATGTCAGTAATTATACCTTTTTTTTTCATACATTCACGTATAAATTTAAAGAAATAACTTAAATCTGACCCCATGGCGGAGAGGGGAGGTCTGGAGTAAAGTGAGACCGATGGGGTTTGTGCTTTTTTGGTGCCTTTGTTTGACACGTTGTGAATTTCTCGCCCTGGATAACACTTGTTGCCTTAGAGAATTATTTTTTTTTCCTAGAGAGAAGGAAACATATTCTATACAGGATCTGATAGCAGTTTTGGTGGGTGATCATGATTTGAAAAGTTCCCTATTCCAGTTAATAGGTGCTAACCATAGCGCAGAAGCTCACAGAAACCTCCTCACAGGAACAAGAAGAGACACATACTCCCATTTCAGTCAATGTTCCTGGAGTGCTTTTTTTGCCCCTTTTTTCTTGGGCTTCTCTTCTACCTTTACTTTACTTTGTAGATCTCACTGATTGCAGCGGGCTGGCAAACAAGGTCTATTTAGTTAAAACTGCCAGATTCAATTAAGGGGAGTTTTTCTTTACCTTTGCTGTAATTTTACGATCCATCTAGTAGGTAAATCCGCCCCCTTAGTGGTCTGTTAATAAGCAAGTTTCAAGCCATATGTGAAAAGTCCGTTGTGTTTTATTTCCCATAGTGCTGCCTCTCTGTCAGGTAACTTCAGGGCTAGATAATTGAGTTGGAAAGGACTCTGCTCCCACCCAAACTATTAATCTAAGTCCCCAGAACTCAGAACCGGATTTGAAGACACATTACTATTCCGAAAGATGTGACTTCTGATAGCACTTAAAGAAGGATCTTGACCTTTGTTCTCAAAGGATTCACCCCTTCTGTGAACAACCTTGTGCTTTCAAAGGACTCCTGTTGCTAGTGCCAAAATCTTGAGGTTCTCCTCCGCTCACCTCTTCGGTGTTAGCTACTGAGTACCTTCCAAAATCAAAGATCTGTGGAAACTACTGAATAAAAGAAAGCTATTGAGGTTTTCCGTGTTTACTTAGCCCTGTACAGATTTATACTCATCTGCCTGGGCTGTTTGCCTTCAATAGAAATAACTGAAGTAGAACATCTCTGAACAACAGAATTCTTGTCTTGGTGTTCAGCTGCGTGTACTCCTCTTATTTTGGTATGTTCAAGCTTGGATCTTTGCTCCTAGAAAATCTGATCGGTGTCCAAAGATACCATCCAAGAAACTGTCAGGGATCTCTGCCAATCTAGCTATGTTGGCCATGCAACATCAAGGCAAGATTTAACTGGCCCACTGGCCTTTATGTGAAGGAAGAGGTGAGGTGGTGTTCTTGGGCAGCTTTAAAGAGCTTTCTCTCCCTGATACTTCACAAGTTGAAAATTTCTACATTGTCTGTTCTACATGAAAGTTGGAACATGTTTCCTAGCCTAGTGCCCAGCTGGCCCCTAAGTGTCACCTCGTTCCTGGAAGTTCCTTGCAGATGATGGGGAGAAATAAGGGTGACCTTTCTGCTCCAGAGTAAGCAGATGTTTTTGTTTGCTTGCTTTAGGAGATGTGAGGAACAAAAGGACCATCTCAGATGCATTAAATAGAATAATTGGACGAAAGGCAGTGTTTGATATTGGCAGTACTAAGGCAAGGCTGTACTTAATGGTGGGGCTCAGCTGTGTCTTTGAACAAACGCCCAGGACTTTGGGGAAGGTCTTGGGGAAGGGGCTGTCCGTTTTGCAGCATTTTTAGCTCTTCAATTCTAGGAAGCTCCCAGACAGATAGAGGAACTTCAGCAATATCTGTACTTAAACTATCTCACTACGTTCCAAGATTTTAGGTAGTTACATACTGAGGTTTTGATGGCTTTTGGTGGTGTGTATTCTCAGAACCGTGTGAGCTGAGGGAGCTTGCCGAGGCAAGGCAGTCATGACCCAGAGAGAGGAGAAGGACTTTCTCTGAAGTCTTCAGAAAAGGCAAGAATCTGGGCAAGACAGCTCTGGTTTGGAAAGAGCTAGTAATACTTTTTTTCTGTCTGGGAAGACTTTCTTGGAGACTGAAGCTAAATCTTACATCCTGAAGTGACCGCACACAGTTTGTACCCTGCATGGGTGGATTTGTTTCAGGTGTCACCTGGGTTCACAGACTGCCCTGGGACAAGAGCAAAGGGGTGACACTACAGCAGCAAAACAGGCAGATAGCAATCCAGTACTCGCTATTACTCCAATATCTCTTCTTGGGAGAGGGATCTGGGCAACACCAAAGAAATCTGTGCGCTCCCAGCTTCCTCCTTGTTTCCTGACCAGGGTAGATCAGGAGGCAGCACTGAGTTCCTCACCTCTCTGGTCCTTCCTGAAAGCATTACCCAGCCCCATAGCAAACATATCATGAATCATTCATCTTTAATAGATTATGCAAATTGAGGACACCAGATCAATGAAGATCAATAACTGCAACCATTTAATTGCCAGCAAAAACATTTTAAGAATGAGCATTATCTGAAGTCCTTTCTTGGGTAATGGCACCAATTAATCCAAACATTGAATCCTGGCCTAAGTGTAGAGGAAAAATTCTCCGCCCCCCTTCCCCTGCTGCCTTTCAGGGTGCTGAGGGGTTTTTTTCTTTCCCTTTTCATTTCCAGTTTCTGAGTTTCCCCATCATTACCACCAGCGAACAGCTCCCAACGCTAATAGTTCTGCTTTTGTTACTCTGCGCTGATTGAAATGTCGCATACAGATTGAGATGTTAGCGCTAAGTTGCCACCTGGGAATGTCAAGCTGGGTCTGAAATGAACTTTTCTCACTCTTGGATCCAGATGGATCAGATGGGGATGTTCTCGAGCTGAGCTGGGAATGTTGCGGGGAACGGAATGGGGATGGCACAGGGGTGGGGGGACATGAAGATTTTCTGCCTCAAACCCACAGCCTCTTCTGTGAGGCCAGATCTGTCTCCTGTTCCCTTGTGAGAGTCTTGTCCAAAGCTTCTGCAGCGAACCCAGCCTTCAGGAATTCTGCTCTCGTATTAACAGGCTGGAATGCACCATCTTCATTTAGGCAAAATGACTAAAAGGAATCATTTCAATGGCCCCTTTGAATCTTAAACTCTTATTTTAGGCATCTCACCTTTACATCCTGCTATGGGGATCTGACTTCCCTGAAGGAAGGACAGTGCTGCTCTCCTACTGGCTTTGCCCCCCAAAGACAGGAAAGTGTTTCCTGTAAAAGATGTAGATTTGCTAAATGGTAGATGGACACCAGCTGAATTTTGTCTTGCATATGCAAATACAAAGAAAGATGGAACAATTTTGCCATAGCTAAGCCGTGTTTTTATGGTTGGCTAAGGAACTGCGTGGCTACAAGGATCCTGGATCAAGCCTGATAGCAGTAAAAGCCATGAAAAAATTCTGGGTATGTCATGCTTTCTAGACACTCCCTAAATATGCAATTCACCTCCTCATGGTTCTCCATGACATTTTGCAGACCTCACACCGGATCTCCTCTGTATTTGGGGTAACTGTTACTAATCCTGCCTGGTCCCAAAGTTCCTGGTAGCCAAAAGTTGCATGCAACAATATGCCATTGCTCGGCATTTGCTGAACAGGCAATGACAAGCCTCAGCCATGAGCTGCTTTGACCTCAGGGGCTATTACCTAGGGCTTCTGCAAGAAAACGTTGATACAAACTCCAGTGCTCTTCATTCTGTGCCACCAGAGGACAGCTTTTGGACCAAAAGGCAACTGCTCCTTCCCTTGACACTAGGACTTACACCTCTTTGTCATGAGTCATGATTTCTCAACTCACACTGCGATGTTTCCAGAGGGGCCGCAGCAGATTTTAGGACAAGGGGGGACATACTAAAGAGGGGTGAATCACTTATACCTGGTCTAGGGACCCAGGAGGGGATGTGCGAATCTATGGTGAGCAGGGAGCAGTGGCAGCTAAAGCCTGAGAAGATGGGCTGTGGCACCGGAATATCTCCTTGGGGCTCTAGACACTCACAGAGCAGGCAGTATCAGGATGGCCCGTGGCAATCTAATGCTGGTATCAGGATACCCCATGGCCCCAGGACAACCCTGTGCCGCTCAGGTCCTGCACGTGCCACCAGTGAAGAGGAAGTTTCTGTGGAGCAGCCGCTGCAGAAATTGCCTCCTACTTCTGTGCATCTTGCACTTGTTCTTATCTCCTACTCTCCCAGTCACACCTGAGTTTAATGTGCCCACACGTGCGGGAAGGGGAAAAGCTGTGAACAAGTATTTTTTGCCAGCTGCCATTAGAGACTCTTCAGGAAGAGGGAGTTTAGCAGTCACAGTTCAGCAGACCTCAGTACTTTGTTTGCAAATGCCCCTTCCAAATGCCAGGGTTGAATAAAATTTAAATTATGACTTCTGCCCGAGAAAACCAAGGGGATCATGGGGAAGCCATGACCCTTTTGTTCTCAGACCCAAAGGAAAAATCACGGAGCGTATTTGGACATACCTGTCCTCCACCAACACCCATCCCTAAGCCCCACCTGGGGACGCAAGTTCCTAACTCACACCTGGGTTTCTCTGTCCTGGAGTCACACCTGGGGCACCTCTAGGTGTACCCAAAGCTACCAATACTCTGAATTTCAAGCTTCTCCGGAGGCCTTATGTCCTCCAGTCTTTCTGTCTCTTTCCGTGAGGGGTATCTTGCATTAGCAGAAAAAAGCAGAAGCTAATGGTGATGAGGGAAATAAATAAAAAAGCTTGGTTCTGCTGTTTGGTCAGGCGGCTTACCGGTCACCACAGGGTACGTCTGGGGTCCTGACACATTTGTCCCCAGGTCTGGGTTAGCAGAGGTGGATAGACTTGATTTGACTTCATCGAGACCAGGGGTCAGAGCTGGGAGGGAGTACTCATTACCCTGGGGAAGAGAGGAGAAAGACAGCTCGCTATTGATGCGCCGGCAGAAAGGGAAGGGTGTACAGATGGGGGGGAGGAAGAGGAGAGCTGCAAACCCCTGCACAGATGGAAGAGGAGGAGGAGGAGGAAAGGGAGAAGATGAAGTGACAAGAGGGCTGCTGGGGTGGGGGGGTGTGTGTGTCCTAGGATGAAGGGGAGGAGGGGTGAGGGATCTGGCCTGTTATCTCTGGTATGATGGAGCCTTGGTTCGGTGCTGTGGTGTCAGTCCGGGGGGAGAAGAAGAGGGAAACCCATGTCCCCTCCTCTTGGCTGAGCGGAGACGGGAGGTGTTTGCCCTGGTGACAAGGACAGCTGGGGCAGAGGACTGCGATGACATGAGCGGGACAGGAGGGCTGTAGGAGGCAGCCAGCGTTGGTCCACTGTAGCCAGGAGGCTCTCTCTGCCTCCCCTCCGCTGTCACCTCTGTCCTAGCTCTTTAAAAACAAACAAAGAAGCCTCATCCCCTGCCTCTGTCACTCTGTGCATTGGGGTATGAAATTGGGGAGGGGGGAGCCACATGGCTAACAGAAGGGTGGGAGGGGGAGAGCCATTGAATCTGAAAGGGTGTCCTGTCCGAAAGGCTCTGGTAATTGCCTTTTTATTGTGGCAGCCTCCGGACCAGACGCGGGAGCTGGAGAAACCAGGAAGGCTACAAAACAGCAGGAAAAGTTGCTCTGATTAATATTACGTTAAATTAAAACTGATTTTCTGCTCTTTCTGCTCCTTTTTTTTTTTTTTTTTTTTTTTCCGTGCGCTTCCCCAACCCCCTCCCCGCATCTCCCCCTCCTCCAGTGGGCTCCCCGCTCGCTGCCCCCTCCCCGCCCCTGGCCCTGCTTGGCTAGGACTGCCTAGTCATTTCCAATTCCTTCTCGTATTGATCTTCCTGTAGAAATCAGTTTTGTAATTAGCTGCAAATTAGGCCTTCTACTGGGGGTGAGCCTGCCCCCTGATTTATCACCAGAGTAATTCGCTGTGATCGGAGAGAAATTAAAATGAACTCAATTAGGCTTCGGATTTGCTTTATGGGCCCTGCTCAGAGTTTCAGGGGGAAAAATGACTGTGCTGGTGCTTAATAGTCTAATGAAAGTAAATAAAGGTTATTCATTGTAATAAACCCAGGGACTCTGGGATGAAGGGAGTCCACAGCCAGCCTCTCCTTCTCTTCCTTTGTTGGTTTATGGCTTGGGGCGGTTTAAAAAGACTTTTGATTTTCATTTTATTAAGACAAACAGCTTTTGGGATAAAAGGCCGGGGGAGCGGGGGAGTAAGGAAAAGGGGAGGGGGGGGGCAGAGCTGCAGAAGTGCGGAAAACTCGTTTGGAGATGGGAGTCAAGTCTCAGCTTTGGGCCATGGAGGAAAATGCTCTGTTCAAGCCCGACGCCGTGGCTCGGTGGTCACCGGTGGGATCTGAGAGGGCAGGAGTTCCCACGCGGTGCTGTGTGCCGGTGGACATGCGTGTTTTGCGTGTTCCTGGCAAGAACACGTCCACATACCTGCAGGAGTGTGTGCAGAGGGAAAGGCAGCCACGGGGAGTTTTGGGAGGACACGGTGTGCGTCTATACGGCAAGTTCACGAGAGGAGGGAGAGCTCGTGTATACACGTGCATCAGCACGGTGATGTATTTACAACTAGGAAATGCTGTAAAATGTAAATGGGATGGGTGGGCAACAACAGGTCAGTGTGAGAACAAGGGGTGAAAAGGGGGAGAGGGATTTCGGTGAGGGAATCTCCCTGCCATCGTCCTATGGGAGCCTGTGGGTCCCCATCCCCAGGCCGGGCCCTCACCTGCTCAGATTTGATGTGCTCTGATGTTTGAAAGACGTCAGGGTAAGAAGGACGCTCAAAAACTCGATCTAAAGCTTCCAGCTGCTGCTGGGTGAAAGTGTCGCCACGAAGGTGCTTCCGCAAACTGTCCACGCTGCTCTGGGAATCTCCGTTGGGAACTGAGCCCTCGGATACATCTGCGGGGCACAGACAGAGAAAACAGGGAGTTAGCACCACCCTGGCTCGGATCAGCAAGGGACGTGGGGCAAGGACAGAAGGGGAAAGAGCGGGGGCCCTCTGCCTCCACCCGGGGAGCTGTGCCACTCCTGCGGGAAGGGGACACTGCGGGGACCCGAGGGAAGCCCCCTCCTGACTGCTGGAGTGGCCGGGCTGCTCCCGTGGGCTCCGTGGGACTCTCCTGCCCGGGGGGAGCGAGGCTGTGGAGAATGGTGCTCGGCTCAGAGAGATGAGTTTCGGTTCTGCTGATTTGCAGTGTTAAAAATCGCCAAATCTCCATTGCTGAGCATAAAATGGGAGCAAAGCACAGCGATTAGCATCGCTAGAAGGCTACCGGAGAGGCAGCTCACAGAGAAACCGGGATGCTGGGGATGGACCTGTGCTGGAGAGGGCTGAGGAAGCCTGGAATGGAGAAAGGGCTCGCTCTTAAAGCTTGGCAGGGAGTCGGTCTCTGTTGTAGCTCCCCGGTCCCAATAGAAGTTATATCTCTGTTATCATATTCTTCTCATCTGATTTTGTCCTGTCGTACCCCAGATGAGTCTTTTGTCCCCCTCAGATAACAGGGACGATCCCCTTTCTGACTCCATGTCTCACCAGAGACAAGTCTCCCCCCGTGGAGTGTCTGTGGGTTTCTGTTCCGCTCTCTGTCCCGCTCTCCTGCGCGAAGCTCGTGATTTATCACGACCCGTATCTCTGTTATAAAACTCCCTCCAAAACGAGATGAATCTTTGTCTGTGCCGGTCCCCCTTCCTATCCAAAATTAATTATTGTATTGCAAACCCTGTTCCTACTCAGTGGGAATGGGCCTTCCTGGTATTGCTTTGTTCTGACTAGGAAAAAAAAGCCTTTTTCTGGTAGAAGCGTGGCCAGAAGTGCATCTCTGTAGCTGCAACAGCCCCCTGAGACAGCCCAGTCTCTCTGCAGTCCCTCCTGCCACCTTCCAGCTCTCTCTGTCTCTGTCGTGCCATCCAATGTCTCTTACAGCCCGCTCCTCCCCTCCCAGGTGAGCCCATTATAAATGCCCTACCCCATCCAAAGTGAATCTTTCCCTGTGATAAACCATCTTATCACCCACCTGTTGGGGTTTCTTTTTTCCCTGTTATCCCCCAACTCAAATGAGGTGCATTTATCTCGGTTATAACCCCTTTTTCTCTGAAGTGAGTGAGTCTCCTGCTATTAGCATCTGTCACATCCAAGGTGAGTCTGTCTGTTATAACCTCCTGTCCCAGCTGAAGTGAATCTTCCTTTGTCATAATCCCTCATCTCATCTGAGGCAAGTCTGCTCATTATAATCTTCTCCAACTGTGCTGAGTATCTTTCTGCTGTCACCTCTCAGCCTAACTTTGGTGAGACCGGCTATAATCCCCTGTCTCATCCGTGCTGATATACCTCCATACCCTTCATGCCGAATCTCCACCTACTGTGCTTCATCAGACGCGAGCCTGACTGTCTTATCACCCTGTCTAACCTAAAATCAGGTTCTCCCTCTTACGCTGCGATTACCTTCCTGCTTTTTCACTATTATTCCTGAGACTTCAGACTTTTCTCTGTGGCTTCCAGGCTGTGAATCTCAGAAACTCACTGCCTGTCCAGAAAGTGTTTGGGGGATCTGTACAGTCCTTTTCCCTCCTGGGAAATGATGCTCCCAGGAGCCGGGGGCGGGGGGTGGGCATTCACTGTGCCATGGCCAGAACTGTGCCACTCCCCCGCTTCATCTTTTAGCTCCTGGATGGTACCAAAATGGGTATTTTCCTGGCACAGTTAATGCCCAACTGGTGGCCCAGAGCTATAACTGAGCCTGCTGCCTTCTGGCTATGAGATATATCCGTTTATAGGTGATTATATGATATGATATAATCAATAGTACATTATATACAGTAACGTAGTACAGTACCACTCGCAAGACCATAGAAAATATTACATATTGATTTGTCCCAGCCAGCAGCCTTCCCTTGAGCAGCCCCTTCTCTCTTTCTTTTCCACCTCAAGCCAGAGCAAGGCTGTTTAGTGGCATTTTCTCCTCTCCTTGTGCTTTATCGCATGAGGGAAAATCCTCAGGTTCCTGAAAGCTGGAGTTTTCAATCCTGAAAGCTGGCAGATTTGACTAAGGGAAAACAAAGCAAACACTGGGCTTGGTGGATGGGCTGTTACCCCAGGGAGTAGCTTTCAGGAGGACTAGGATGGCCCGAGGCTCAGGCTCCCAATTCTAGCAGGCACCTCTCTCTGCTCCTACCTGCAGAAAGCTGGCATGGAACCTCTGGGTCCAGGCTCAGGGAAAAAAAAAAAAAAGATGGGTATTTCTGTATCAGCACTTGTCTCACCCTGTCTGCAGCCTGGGAAGCTGCCTTTTAGGATTTTTCCACATGTGTCAGTCAGTGTGCATGGCTGTGCACACCATGATGCTAATACACATGGGTATTTTTGCAGTAGATCATTAAACTGGTATCCTATAGATTCTGCATCACCGTACATGCCTGAAAAGCTGTTTGCCTGCTGTATTTGTAGGCTATATTTGATTTTCAAGGATGGCAGCCCCACACTGCACATGGTGCTCGGTGTGAGCGGACGGGTGTTCACGTAGAGGGTACAACTGCCATTGATTGTCATTAAACTGGATTTTAGCCTTTAGTGAGGTGCCCCGGGTGGTTACACAGATTAGTGCACACATGCACATATATTTACAATTCCTGTCTGCCTGCAGAGCCCTGTGCACGCGTGTCCCCCGTGTGTGCACAGGCCATGCCTTTGTGTGAAGAAGCTGAAACCACAGCTTTCCCAAGTCGCTGTAGGAGTCTCTTTTCCTTCATTTATTCAGGGGCCCTTCAGATCTTGACAAATCTGTCACTCTAAATTTGCGAGAGATTATGGTGCTCTCTCCCTAGCACGGAGAGAGGTGATATATGATATCTGCTGCCCCTATTGATTGCCTGATCTGGTGGCAGAGGGCTGGCGAAATGAACTTGAAATGAACATCATGCCTCAACTCATTGTGCGTATAATACACTACTTAATCCCACATTTTTCAGCCGCTATGGAATTCAATTGATCAATCATGTCCCTCTGATAGTACTGTTTTAGGGGTTATTGCTGCTCTGCTCACTGACCTTTTTATTTATTTATTTATTTGTGTCGGCGTGTGTGTGTGTGTGCACGTAAGTGCGTATCTGTATTTGGGAAACTCAGGACCAGCTGATAAGAAAGGACCTCTGTCGTCAGTGGGAAATGAAAGAAAAGCATGAAGGGAGGAGAAAGGGAAGGAACGGGCTTAGATAAGAAATCAGAATGATCAAAGCAAGCAAGTAGATAGGGAGAGGTGGAAAAGTTGTAAGGAGAAAGGCAGTGCTTTGGTTTCGATGGGAGTTCTGGATGGGGGGGGAGTGTGCTCTGCCAGGGCTTAGGCTTTAACATCTACAAAAGAAAAGAAACTTTTGACAGAGGTCTGTAGGCTACCTCGAGGTGGACCTTGTCTAGACAGCTTGCAGTAGTACTGGACTTACTAATGGTAGGGCACATAAATCCTAAACTTCACAGACCTGTAGTATCAGCTGTGCATCTGGATTTTACTTATGAAGTGGGGAAAGTTTCACAGAGATGATCCTGAAAGACAGATTTATATGACTTGTGTTGCTAACACTGAGACGTTCGCAGTCATGGATCATTGTATTTTCTTCAAAACCAAAGGACTGGAGATTCCCTGTGTTTGTTTCCTGGTGTCAAAACCTACAGAGAACGCATTTTCACTTTTTCCCTGAAGACACTTCTATCTTGTTTTAGATCGAAGTTGCGATTCTCATCTAAGCATAGGACTCTGAGCTGGACTATCAGGAGAAGCCTCAAATATCATAATGCACAAGCAGTGGAGCTGAGAACTGCGTGGCCATGGGCAAAGGTGGCAGTAAGGAGCAGAGAGGACTTCGGGGAAGGAATGGGGTCCACCAAAGGGTTGTGGGTGAAAGTAAAGGGAAAGCTCATGGGGAAAACTGGGGTCGGGAAAGACTAGCATGAGGAACGGCACCATCGTGGGCAACAGTCCACTGATGAGGAATGGTGGTAGGAGTAAAGGCTTAAGGGATGGGGATTTGCCAAGAAAGCAGCTCTTGGAATGCTCCAACTGCAGGATGAGTCTGGGGATGCCACTGGGATAACTGCACTTGCTGTGCCGTTAGGAAGCACCATCACCTTTCCCAGTTCCCCTTTGATTGGCGAGGGAAACTCTGTGGTACTGTAACATGGGGGGACACCTCTCTCTTAAATCAGAGGGATCTTTACAAACAGCTCGAGAGGTGAACCATGGCCTCGGTCACCGCGTCCCTCACAAGAGCGCAGTTGCTGTCAGCGTGAGCAGGACTGGCCTTGCACATGTGACAGGAAACATCCCTCCTCCCGGGGGAGCACACGCAGCCGATGTTCAGAGCAAACCTTCGACACCAGACACAGAAAGGCTCCGGGGGTGTCACAGGAGCATCCTGACAGATAACAAGGAAATGCTGTGCCGGAGGACGCAGGAACAACCTTAACTACAGCTGACGTGGAATATGTCCATTAAATAGCTCCAAAACAAAGAGACATTCCCAGGTCTGGAAGCCACAAGGACACCATCATGTACAAGTGACACAAGAGAGTTACTTCCCTGGCTACAGGTGACAGAGAGTGACCTTGCTCAAGGTGGGATAGGGCCCCCTCAACAAATAATTCAGAAGTATCGCTGACATAGGGAGACCTTTGTGGCACAGAAACATGGAGGAGGGTGATGAGAAGTTGTGCAGCTGCCACACAAACGTGGAGATTCTCTTCTTTTGGGGCAGGGGCCGTTACTGGCCCGTGCTGTGTCTGCCCGCTGCCTCGCGGGACCCTCATCTCAGCTGGGGCCTGGCAGCGCTACCAATAAAAATCACAGTCGTAATAAAAGCGAATGTGACTGGCATGAGAAGTGCCAGCCAGGTGACACAGCAGAACCCATCTGATTGTCAAAGCCTCCCAGGGAAACGCATCCGTCTAACGCAGCCGTGCTGAGCCGGCTGCTGAAATGCCATCCCTCTGCGTCAGCCAGGCCACCCTGTCCTCTCCTGCCGCCTGCCTTTGTCACCATCCCTGCTGGGGAGGTGACAGAGCAGCCCTGTCCCCCTCTCCGGGCACTCGTGACTACGTGTGCTGCCCTTTCCCGAGTCACCCTTTGTGTTAAGGTTGCTCTTTGCCTTTATCCCATTTCCCTCCTCTTTTTTCTCTTTTTTCCCCCTCTGATGTGTTCCCGTGTCCCCGCGCAGCCCGGGGCCTGTCATGCAGCTTTCCTGGACGTCCCGGGGGGCCTTTCCCTGCACTGCCAGTTGTTGCAGTTTCAAACTCAATTGTTCTCCTCGGTACTGAGGCAAATGGAGTCATTAATTACCTTCTATCGGCTGGGCCGAGTTCAGAACGCGATCGATAGCCAGCGCTTGTCATTCACGGCAGCCAGCCCTGCGCAGACCCTCCCGCTGCATTCGGCGCGGGGCCGGGAAGGAGCCCAGGGCTATCATTCCCGGGCTTCAAATCCCGGCATCGAGCTCCCGCTGGGAATAGCAGACCTCCCGCATCCGTGTCTGAGCTGAGCCCCCAACCAAGGGAGAGATCGGGGACAAAGACCGGAGCTGGGAGGAACGGATCACACATTTTCACGTGGTTAAAAGCGTCTGGGACCGGTGTCCTGGTCTGCACAAGCTGATCCAGTCTGGCTGTCATGATGTTTCCAGACACTTCGTTTGCATCCTCAATGATTATTAAACTAATACTGTGCTCCTCACAGCAGGGACAAGGGCAAGGACCGGCAGCCCTAATCTGGTGATCTTTTCACCCCTGTAACTTTCTGGCGTTACTCAGTAGGGTTTGGAAAGGAAGGCTATAAAATTTGGTGTACATTTCCTTCCAGAAGCATGTTTGCAGCCTTTTGAAAGGCAACGTGAGAGAAGGCTTCATCTCAAGATGTAATCTCTAGTTCTGTATTTCAGCACGTAGTAGTGCTGCAAGAATTGTCAGGGCTTTGATTGTGGTAACAGAACCAGTGGGGAGAAAGTTGAACCTGAAACGCAGGTGGAAGGGATCCCAAGTGAGTGCAGGATAGAATCATAGAATCATAGAATGGTTTGGGTTGGAAGGGACCTTCAAGATCATCCAGTTCCAACCCCCTGCCCTGGGCAGGGACACCTCCCACCAGACCAGGTTGCTCAAAGCCCCATCCAGCCTGGCCTTGAACCCCTCCAGGGATGGGGCAGCCACAGCTTCTCTGGGCAACCTGTTCCAGTGTCTCACCACCCTCACAGTGAAGAATTTCTTCCTAAGATCTAATCCAAATCTGCCCTCTTTCAGTTTAAAACCGTTTCTCCTTGTCCTATGGCTCCACTCCCTGATCAAGAGTCCCTCCCCTCTCTAGGGCAGAGATGACAGAGCATGAAAGGGGCTGGCAAGGCCCAGCAGTGCATCGAGAAGGAATGTTGCCAGGGATCTACACTGTGAGTGAAAGAGATACCGTACAAGTTCAGGTTATATACAGTATCCTGTAAAAATAGGGATAGTGGGAGATGAGTGCTGGAGGAATATTGCCTCAAGGAAGTGTATCAGCCTTTGTGAACTCTGTAGTTGTTGAGATTCCTGTGTCCGTTTGCCTCAAGGGAATCCACAAGCCTGGATCTGAGCTTGCTAATTGATGGAACTGTGCTGGTCCACACATTTCTGTAATTTAAGTGTGTCAGTGACACATAAACAGTGTGTATTTGTTACTTACGTGCTCAGGCTCAGAGCAGAAAGGGTCAGAAACAAAGGGATTTTATGTTTTGAAACGCCAGTATAGCTCAAACAAGGAATCGGTGAGCAAGGAAGGCTGCTCGTGCAGGGAAGCTGAGCGTGCCCGGCTGAGGAAGAGTGAGATGTGAGTGGTACCTGACACCTGGGGGGCTATGGTGCTCCTAACAGGGGGGCTGCGTGCGGCAGAGGAACTCAGATGGAGCAGGGATGGGCGGTGCAGCTCTAATGCAGGGCTTACATGAGCAAAATGGCAATGCTCAATGAGAATGTAAATGAAATGAATTGTGTGTGCAAATGTGTAATGAACTGTGTACTCAGATCTATCTTGGATTATCACGGGAGCATGCAAATGTGCATTTAAGGCAGTGAGTGTGTGTATGCGTATGAAAATCATCTGTATTTACTACAGCTTCTAAGTGTATGATTGCAAATTCAGGCCAGAGCATCTGGGAAACTAAGTCTGGACAGACTTAGGTATGTGTGTTAGCAAGGATCAGCACATCCAGCCTCACCAAATACACCAGCAAAGGCTTTCCCAGCCGTTGGGCTGCAAGTGGCTGCCTCACACGCGTGTACAACACGTCCCACAGCGTGTGGGGGTGTGTGTTAGCCCGGGGAGTCAAAGCTGGTGGCTTCCATGCGAGCAGTCACTACGGCTTTGTGACCTTTGGGTGTGCTGGAGGTGAGTGGACGTATTCTGCTCTCAGCCAGGTGGTTGCAAATGCACAATTCCCTTACCTCAGAAGAGGCACTGGGGATTTATGCCATTGTAATGAGGGACAGAGTGTCCAGTATCTCTTACTAGCACTATTAGGCCTGACTCAGCCAGATAGAACTGCGGCTGCCTCCAGGCCCCGGTACACTTGCTTTGTTTCTGCTGGCGGAGCAGCAAAGCGGCACTGTCACACAGTGGGCCACATCCTCTAGTTAGCATAAATCTAAAAGTCTCTTGCATTCAGTGGTTATCCTGATTTACACATCCTGAAAGTTATCCGAAGGGTTAGCCTGATTTATGCTGTTGCGGTGTCCACAACGTTGCCTTTAGTGCAGAGCCCTTGGGGAAAGCAGAGGCGCCGGGAGCTGTGCTGGTCCCTCTGCCAGGGCAGAAGATGCTCTCAGCATCCTCGGCGGGACTTAGCTCCTTCCTCTCACCTTCCTAAGCCCATTTGTTGGGGAGCTACCTCTTGGCAGGATCCCCCTTGGTGAGCACATAAAAAACCAAAAGGGTGGCTTTTGTTAGCTCCGAAGGACAGAAGCAACGCAAAAAATTACATCGCATGCAGCCCTAACTATGCTTGTTTAGAGAAACTGCTTGCATTTATGAAGTCTTTGGTGCGGAAAGCAGGGTTGCAAATGACTGCATCAGAGCGACAGTAAAGGCCATTAATTTCCTGTTATGTTTTCCTGTGTTGGGGGCTTTATTAATTTAATTTTACACTGTCGAACAACAGTGAACGCTGACACCGCCACACTCGGAGGGTTGTTTTTTTTTTTCTCAAGCAGTGCTTTGCCTGACATGCAAATCAACGGTGCTATCAGGGCCGCTGGAGACAAGGGAGGGAGCGGAGAGCTAGGCTGCCCCCATCCAGCCCCATCTCCCAGTTCCTGGGAGATCCCTGACATGCCAGTGGAGCACACCAGCGCTAGGGCTCAGGAGATCTGGATGAGGCCATGGACACCTCTAATGCACAGTGTAGAAAATATGAATTCCTCTCTAGCCTGCTGAGTTCCATTGGCTTGGTCCCCCACTAACATGCTTCTTAATAAGTCTTTTCCTTCCGTTTCCCTTGCTCTAGACTCTTCCTTCCTTTCATTCCACCTTATTTTCCCCTCGTACACGCTTTTATCTTAACCTCGCATGCCCAAGAAGGCCGTGCCTGCCCCTGAGCCAGATGCTAGTGAATCATGTTATTGGAAGCCCTTCTGAGTCAGCACTAAACCAGTGCTCAAGCAGAGTGTTTTTAGAGCTGCCATTTTTGACGTGCCATAAAACAAAGGCTCCAATCACTCAGAGTCATTAAAATTCCCATGGCATTTTTTGCAAGAGTGCAGACATTAACCTGGCTGTCCTGAACAAAATCCAGCCTGAGTGATTACCCACAGCATATCTTAATTCTCCTGTGGTTTCATTTGGACATGGCACAGCAAAATTTCACTGTTGATGCTCTGCATTGTTCAACATCTGCCATGGTCCACCCGAGAGTCAGCCACATTTCAGCAGTAAATGAGATCTTCCGAATGGGAAGGTTAATAAACAATGTATTATACAGGATGGGTAATTGCAAAATGCCATGCAATGAAAGAGCTACAGGCTTGCGATAACGCTGCAATCTGCTTGGACTCTCACCATGCAAACTCCTTTTTTTGAATGCTTATTCCTATAATAACTGTAAAGCATTAGTAGAGTAATTTGGACTCTTTCTGCATGAACTCATGTAAAGGCCTTCACTGATACATGAAGGATCCTGTACTGATATGACCTCTGTAAGATGTACATCGGAGATATGTTCCAAACTGTAAAAAATAGTCCCCAAACAAGAGAGGGCCCAGTCCTGAAGAAGACCCGAAACAACAGGGGTAGCAATTAATTCCACAAACAAGAGAGGGCTGTGCAGACAAGAGCCATAAGTATCTTTGAGGATTAGCTAGTGGGGTATTTTTTTCAATTCGGTGGGATTTAGGAAAGTTGTCCCGAACTCTAGGATAGTTCTGATCTGCTGCAAGGTCAACTCTTCTGTTCAAGGCCTAACTCTTCCCACAGTAGGTGCCAGAAGCCAAAGCAAAAAAGCAACAGCTCCTTTGGGAAACCAAGCATAGAATTGTACCTGTCCTTTCTATCAGCCTTTTCTAAAGCAGCTAAGAGAGGACTAGCAGGCACTCAAGGCTTGATGAACATTTCATACCTAGATGCCTACAAAGCTGTTCCCATGCAGATCCCCTAGTATAAAAGCAGAATAACACCTCTAAGCTCCCAAAAAAGGCAGAGCCAGTGAAAGAAATCCTGATCTACTCCACATCCAAATGGAAACAGTGATACCCATGACCCAGCTCCTGTCCTAGCACTGTGCTCCTGTGTGTTTGGGAAGAGGAGTTTGTACCTTGAACGTGATGGGATGTAATCAGGAGGATGCTTGGATGGATGAAGGAAAAGCAAAGGAGAAATGTGGACCTAGGCATTATTTTTAGGCCCCTTGACAAAACTCTTGACATTTTAAAGGGCCTTAAAATGGTCATTAATTGCATTTGACACCTAGTTAAAGTGTCCTTTATTTTGTCTGATGCATGGAAAAAATCACCTTCAAAGAATTATCAGTGGAGACAGACAGAAGACAGACAGACCTGTCTGCTGTGTTTCCATGGACAGGTATCTGTAACTCCTTCTTTCAGGCCATCTACTCTTAACAGAGTTGTCCCCATGAGCAAGGTCTTAGCACTTAGCCCAGCCTCTGCAGGCCAACACAAAATGCTGTTCGTTTCAGGTCTTGCTTGCCAGCCACAGAGGTAGCTGGAGGAAATCCAGTATTCCCTGGGGGGGTCTAAAAATGTTCACAACCAGCATTTTTAGTTTAATGCAAGTTCTCGTCGCAAAATTAAGCACACTGTTTTTAATATCTCACTCCCCTCCACTCTGGTCCCCCCCACTGTGGTCACCTCCACTCTGTCACCTCCACTCTGGTCACCTCCTCGCCCCTCATCTCTCCAGCCAGGATTCTCACCAAGTAATCACCTGGTGAGATCTTGTTGCTTCCCCTTGGCATCCAGTGAAATGAGGCTGGGGGGTCCGATGCTATCACTTAGGGAAGCAAAAAGCTCCTGCTTTCCTTCCGATCAGCAGCAGCAGCACCCCCCGTTTTGGGAGAAGGAGGGGTTTCTCTCTGGCCCTGACTGAGAGCAAGGTGCTCAGTGTTTTGCTTTTGCACAAGAAGACACCCCTCTACAGGAATGATTCCCATCTAGGAATGGCAGGCGATGCTTAACATTACATTGACGTAGGCTTGGGATTGCAGAAATATCCAAATTAGGAGCTAATTGGAGCGCTGGGGATTGACTGTTGGGCTCCTTTGGGCTGCTGGGATGTGCTGGGAGATGGAGGGAGAGAAAACAGAAAGGGAGAGGGAGCGGGAGCCGTCCTCTGCCGACGCCTCGCTAAAGGTTGGGATTCCTGAGGCCGCCGCTGCCTGGTGCTGTCAAGGTCAGCAGGTTCGGGTTCACTGAACGGTCAGGATGGTTTGAATTACTGGCACCGCCTGACGATTCCTCCGCTCATCGCCAGCCGCCTTCCAGCGCCGGCATCGGGATGACGCTCCCCGGCCACGTGCTGCGCTCCCCGGGGGGCGCGGGGGATGCTCTTATTAAGAGGATAAGTTTTTAGGGAGATTTAAGGAGCCAAAGCGATGCTGAAAAAAAGGCACACACAGTCCACGCGCTGAGCACGTGGAGGCTGGGCTTCCAGAAACAGCAGTTCTGATCTGATTTTCTTTTACCTGGAAAACTGCCCCCTGCAAGCTTTGGTGAAAGTTAGGAGAATGGCTTGGATGGGGCTTATCCAACCCTTATGGGGTGAAAAACCCGTTGGTGAAGATTTTTGGGGAAGGATTCTTGATCAGGGAGTAGAGCGATAGGACGAAGGGGAACGTTTTTAAACTGCAAAGAGGGAGATTGAGATTAGATTTTAGCAAGAAACTCTTTCCTGTGAGGGTGGTGAGGCACTGGAAGAGGTTGCCCAGAGAAGCTGTGGCTGCCCCATCCCTGGAGGGGTTCAAGACCAGGCTGGATGGGGCTTGGAGCAACCTGGTCTGGTGGGAGGTGTCCCTGCCCAGGGCAGGGGGGTTGGAACTCAATGATCTTGAAGGTCCCTTCCATCCCAAACCATTCTATGATTCTGATTCTGTAGAGGTAGAATGCTTAGTGAGCAAAGACTAATGTGTGAGTCTTCCTGTAAAGCACACTGCTAGGACGTTGTCTGCCCAAACACACAGAGCTGTGTGACCAGGCTAAAAGGCAGGGGCAGCCTGGTCTGTTCCTACAAGGTGCTGAGAAAGCTGCCTGCCAGTGCGTACCCCAGCAGTGGAGCCACTGAAAGGGACCTCAGCAGAGCAGATGAGGACAAGCCTGGGGTGTGAGCATGCACAGGGAGGCTGCGAGTGTCACAGAGAGAAAGAGCGTGGCAGGAGGGAGCAACAAAAGGGAATCAGAAGAGAACTGGGGGCAGCGTAGAAGTAGCATCCAGTGTTTGTCTTTGAGAAGAACTTCTCCACAGGCCTCACTGACTGGCTTTCAGTGGAGTTGCACTACAGAGATACTCACACCTCTGCATCTGCCAACCGCGCACATTTTTACACCTGGAGGAAACTCAGGGTAATGCTGAGAATGGAGCCGCAAGGTGCTGCCCATACCTGGTGCCCATAGTGAGGCCTCTGGTGCATCACTCTCAGTGCTCACCAAGACATGGTTAACCATGATCAGGGTTAACCTCACGCAATCTCCTCTGGAAAAGGGAAAGCCCATCTCCTCTAAGCTCCTCTAAGAGGTATTCTAAGCAGGTTCTCTGTGTGGCCTGGTCCCTACACGTTAGGAAGCACATTGTGCCTACCATCACCTCTGCTCTTGACTCCTCTTCCACTGCAGAGCGACGGACTCCGGCAAGAAGGGTCAGGGACAGTGCCCAGTCTCGTGCTGGTTTACATTAATGAGATACACACAGTGTAATCCAGCAATGGAGTCAGCTCTACAAAAGGGGGTAATAGCAGGCTGCCATGAACAGAGCAGCTCAGGTAATTGGTTTATCTATCTAGAAGCAGTAGTAGCAATCTCTGCACAGACAGAGTAGCAGTAAAGTCTCTTCCTTAAGGCTATTTCCTTTGTCTTTTCAATTGCTTGCACATCCATGTGAGATAGAGAGAGAGAGAGCGAGGAAGAGAGAGAGAGCTAGAGAGAGAGAGAGGGAGAAATGTTAATTTGTGAATTAATGGCTTTTCTCAGCGGAATTGTAAATTCAAATGTCACCTCACAGGGTGACACTACGCTGGGCTGCTGAAGAAGCAATGATAAGATCCCCCCCCATCCCCATGCCGACATATACCCATGCCCCTCCCCTGCCTGAAAGATAGCTACGGAGTGGAACATGCTACTTTTAATTTGTAGTAACACCACAGCAGAGGGATGGGAGAATGACTGCTTTCTGACCCTCCCTTCCCCAGCAAGCCCGGCCACATCTTTCCCTTTCCACTTCTACCTCCTTCCACCCCCTCTTCAACCCCTCCCATTTTAAACTGACTCCAAGACAACACATTATCTCAACTCCCCCCACCCCAAACTAATCAAAGGATGAGCTAAGGGAGGGCTCTTTAGAACGGATGCCTCTGCAACCCTCTCCTCTCCTGCAATAATCAGGTGAATTAATGACCCTGAAGTTAAAGTGAGCGCTGATACTCGGGCGTTGTGCAGCGTAGGGGAGAAAGCCTTCATTGTTTTCGAGCAGGAGGCGGGCAGCAGCAAGGGAGATTCATGGATGGAGATTGAATATGCAATTTTCTTTCACCTTGCCAAGAGCTGCCCCTGGGCTGTGCCTGGCCTAAATTTTTTTTTTTTTTCCGTCTTGCCATCTCTGCCTTATCCGGCCCTCCCACCTCCCTTCCATTCTTTCCAGAAAATTACCTTCAAAATTGATTTCCACTTTTACAAACAAATATAATGGGAACATGAGGGGGAAAAAAAAATCTTGGGCTGTGATGAATTAGGGCTGTCAGGTGCTTCCAAGTCTCCTTTGTTTTTGTTTTACTGCCCGTTAGGTTCTTTGTTTTTCCAGCAACTGGGAATAGTGCCCCTGCCCACACAGTCCCCATGGTCCATGGCCACTGTCACAGGATGTGTCCATCACCTGATGTCATCACCATGTTATCCCTGCTCTCCGTCGCTGTGATGCAAACAGTCACAGTTAACAGACTGTCCCAGCCCTTCACACCAGGATGCCACTCATATCCTCGTGGTGGAGACACTGCTGGTGTCCCAGCTCTGTCCCACACTCTTGGTGACCCGGCTTCCGCAGCCACCGTGCAGGTCTGTTGAGTTGCCTCACATCTTCATCCTGCCCCCTCCAGTTCTCCTTTGCCTTATATAACTGGTTCTTGATGGAGGTTTCCCAGCCCTCCCTGTTCTGGTAGATCACCCCGAGTCATCAGCATGTCACCTTGATCCCTGTTGTGCCTCAGTGCCCTGTCACCTGGATTCCATAGCAGTATTGCCTTCATGGCTCACTGCCCTGTCCCTGCTCCCCAAAAGAGTGTCATCCCTATCTCCTGCTGTCATGGCACCCGGATCCACTTGTCTCATGTCCCATTGCCATGTCACCAACAACCCTCTAAAATACCACTTGCCTGCACATTGCCAGCTATTCCCCATCCCTTTTGCAGTTTATTCTGTCATCCACTGTGCAATAACCCAAGATCCTCATGAACCCAGGCACCATGGATTCTGACTCACCACTCTGCCTCCCATACTCTTTACATCCATGAAAAAAATGTAGCAGTCACCTCCCTGAATGGGGACAGAACCAGACTAGAACCCATCTAGAGTGAGCAAGAAGATCCAGAGAGAGAAATAGGCACCAGCAAAGGTGGGGAGCAGCCTCTCCTCAGGTGGACATGGGGAGCAGGAGAGACACCAGGAGGAGTTGTCACTGTCTGACTCCTCCTGCCACCTCAGCTGCAACAACCCCTCCCAGGAACGAGTCCAAAAGTTGAAGGAGAAGATCTAAGCACAAACTAAATACCCGTAAACAAACAGTCAGACACACACGTGGTCACAGCACTCACCCCAGTAAACTTAAAGAAAAGCTCTAGGCGTAAATAAGACTCACAAAACGTAGCCAGGAACATTTAAAGACACAAGAATGCGAACGGGGACACAAGGAAGTACTAATGCAGGTGTGTGTCAATTAAATGTAATTTCTATATAAACAAATAACTTACAAAAATGTACATACACTAACTAAATGAAAACCTGGAACTCAAAGGAATTCCCTTAAATTTACATATACAAAATTAAATCATGTAAACAAATACAAACTATTTACATAAATAAACAACTTTCACACAGGCAAGAACAACCAATATATATATATATGTATAACATACACACAAATATATAACCCCAATGCACACACACGTCTGTACAAAGTACATACAGAAGTGCACAGCACTAACAGGCTACTGTTAGTAGCCTATATCCAGCAACCACAGAGATACAGTGATACTCCAAGTATGTAACAACACACACACACAGAATATACATACAAATATACAGCATTCACATATAGGCTCACAACGGGAATACAGATACCTGGCGTCCACAGAAACACATAGCGCTAACGCTGAGCTGGACGTGCCCAGACATCCAGAGGGTCCCCGCGGCACGCGCACTCCTAACTAGGCAATATTATACACAGCTTAACATACACGTTTTCCAGCTCTCCGTAGGCATGCACAAAAACACGGGTCCAGCCTGCCGCTCACCCCAGTACGTAAGCACAGAGGAGCGGAAACCAGTGATCCCAACACAGAAATACAAAAACCCGAACGGGCGCGCGTTCCTAGAGACACAGACACCACCCGTGGAGACGCACACAACCCCAGCTGCAGCCGGAGCAGCTTGTCTTCTGACGGTACCCAACCCTGCCAAACTAAGCCGCACTCCAAGCTTTAGAAGCAGAGCGTTCTGCCCAAAGCCGAGCTCTCCGTGATGTAAGCTGTTAACTCTCCCTTACCTGAGCTCCTCCTGAGCAATTCCTACCCCGCAGGCCCTCAGGGTGCGCACACACACACGCACACTGTCTTCTCCTGCTTACGGACTGACCTCCAGATCTGTGGTGCGACAGCCCACGTTTCTGACAGTGCAGTGCTGTTTGTGCACTGTCATCTCCTTTCATCCAGTCTCCCCCTCCTCTCTTTTTCCACACTTATTCTCCCTTTTCCAGCTGTCCTCCTGCAGTTTAGTTAGAGAGGTGCAGGATGAGCAGCAGGCACCTTCCTTATGTCCTCATAGGAGTCCCACCAGTCACAGACCCTCAGGAGGGAGCCGTGGGTGGCTGCTGACAGTAAAACCCCTCTTCAGTTTACATTTTCATCTAGAACGGAAGGGACCATTACCTACATTGTGTGTATAGACACAACGAGCCTGGACTTCCCCCATGACCACTGCTGTTGGAATGGGTCCAGCAAAGGGCCACAAAGATGTTTGAGGACCGGGGCACCTCTGCTGTGAGCACAGGCTGAGACACTTGGGGTTGTTCAGCCTGGAGAGGAGAAGGCTCTGGGGAGGCCTTAGAGCCCCTTCCAGTCCCTAAAGGGGCTACAGGAGAGATGGGGAGGGACTCTTCATCAGGGAGCGAGTGATAGAGCAAGGGGTAAAGGTTTTAAACTGAAAGAGAGGAGATTTAGCTTAGATCTCAGGAAGCAATTCTTTCCTGCGAGGGTGGTGAGACACTGGAACAGGTTGCCCAGAGAAGCTGTGGCTGCCCCATCCCTGGAGGGGTTCAAGGCCAGGCTGGATGGGGCTTTGAGCAACCTGGTCTGGTGGGAGGTGTCCCTGCCCAGGGCAGGGGGTGGAACTGGGTGATCTTGAAGGTCCCTTCAACCCAAACCATTCTATGTTTCTATGATTCTGTGCTGTTTGCAGTCATACCCCGTGGCTACGAGCTGATAGCCACTGGCAACCTAGCCACATGGCATGAAACAACAGAGTCCCAGGGAAAGTAGGAGAGAGACACTGTGAGAACATGAAACACTCCAGAAACTGCTCCCTCCACGTGCACAGCCATAAACCACTGGGTGCACATCCCACAACTGGGTGTGATGGTTGGAACGTGGGGTTAGCACCTGGGGCGATGTAACTGCACGCGTCTCCGGTGCCGTTAAGCCTATTGCTGCCCTGCAATAAAGCAATCCTATAGAATAATGCAAACGCATCAGCTGCGGTGGCGAGAAATCACAGCATGAAACAAGGCAGCCACACCGCAGACAGCAGTGCTGTTGTGTCACCTGCAGGGGTCCAAACGCATTTCTGTTGTCTTCAGCAACACAACTGGTTTGGGAGAACAGAAATACCCCTAATGTGCCCAGAGATGAACATGCATCAGGTGCCACGATAAGTGGAATGACTCGCTCATGCCCTTTGCAAACGGAACCAGGCAGCACAGGGAAACGAGTGTATTTCCCTAAGGGACAGTTAAGGGCTGGACCTCTCTGCACCAGTACAACTACAGCACTGGTAAAGCATCATCGTACTGCAGATGACGGTGTAAGCACACTCTGTGTCCTGAAACAACCCCAGTGTGCTCTGGAACAATGTGGTCATCCTTGATGAAAAAAAAACCTCACAACAATTCTCAACGCAGTGCTGCAGTGACATGGCCATATCGACTCCACTCTCGTGGCCGGGTGACAGCCTGTTGTCAGTCAACACGTTACATCAGCTGCAGTAATGGCTATGTGAATGGCAGTGACCGTACAGTACAGCCTGAACCAGGGTACCAACAATTACCACATTGAAACAACCTGACCACATGCAAGGATGCCGACACACCACCAGGAATAACTCACAGCCGCCTCCGTGAAGAGTGTAACAGGGCAGCATGGCAAGCAGTGACACTGTTAACCCCATCATTAGGGTCACAAACCCACAACCTACAGTGATACAGTCGCAACAACACCATAACCACAGCCACACTGTCTGCAAACAGGTATGGATGCCACTGACAATGACACAAAGCCACTGGAAATGTCACAACCACGTCTCCCAAGTTATATTACCATTGCTGCTCTGGACAACACAACTGGGATCATACCTGGAATGGCACACTCTGCTCAGATCTTCTTAAACACTTCACACATCTCTCTGCACTTCTTTCCACTTAAACAACCGAGTTCAAAATTTTCTTCAAGACAGTCTATGTCCTGGGGAAGTATCTAAAAAAACCAACTTTCAGGACTGGCGCTGTTGCAGATCTCCCTGCCTCACACTCCCACCTGAAGGAGGTATTTCTACTTTCCCAGTAGGAAAACCCCCAAGCTGAACGCTGTCAAACCCCTGCCCTACAGTCAGAGTCCCCCTGTTTGGAGCGAGGGAGGAGAAAACCACCTGTAACAAAAGCAAAGCTTCTCAGTAGAGGGTGTCAGGGTAATAACAATTGGAAAATGATGCGTGCAGCACCAACGAGAAGTGCAATGATGCTCCCCATCCTGCAGCTCCAGGACTAGCAGTGCAAGATGGTTGGACTAGAGGTCTCTTCCAACCTAGACAGTTCTATGATTCTAATTCTAAGTGCTCAGTGCCCTGCTCTGCACAGCCCAACCCTATTTTGAAGAACATGGTGGACCATCTGTACTGACACAGCTCTTTGGAAAACACCACCAGACCTGCCGAAATGTTGGTGACCCTTTACCGTCCCCCCTGCGCTGACACAGCCCTGCCTCGCTTCCTTCCGTGGAAATCACTCTAATCGTCAGGTGAAGAAAAGAAAGGAGGAACTTGTGCCATCTGAAGTTTGCTCCCTCATCTCTGCAGGGGATTCCTTTACTGCAAACAGCCTGAGTATTATTGCCATTTCCAGTAGCAATCACTCCGTCCCCTCCTCTCCCACAAACCTACTGGTGATACCAGCACTGATCATACTAACAAGCCTGTGGGTTTTATTACTACTGATACTAATAATACTGGACACATTACGTCTGCTCCCGCCAATAACAGGCTGCAGATACCATCCCTGCTAATGCCGATAATACTGGGGGATATTATCTCTGCCATTGTCGGCACTGCAGATATTATTGCCAGTAATGCTGGCAAATACTACAGATATTGTCAGGGACCAAGATTAATAATGCTGAGATTGTTCCAGCCCCAGCCTCACTGGAACACGAATCCCAAATGAGAATTTGGGTCTATAGAGGGGAGTCTGTCTGTGGCCTGCTGTGGAGAGAAGGGGCTGTCCCTAGTAAGAGTGGTTTCGGAAAGATCCCCAAAGTTTCACGCAGCCGGAGACGCTGTGGTACACAGGGAACAGTTTGAAATACTGTTTTCATACTATCTATCTATCTATCTATCTATCCATCCATCCTTCCCTTTCTTCCCGTCTCTCCCTTTTTCTCCTTATCCAGTGCTCAAGACTCCAGCATGAGTGATACTGATTTTCCGTTAGTGCCTCTGGGTCACCCCAATTCTCATCCTTTTAGCTGTCAATGAGGGGGTTATGGAACAACAGAAATATGTGTATTATTTTTCCCCTTTGTCCTTCTGGACTTCCTATTGCTGCTGCTTAGTCTGACAGTGCTGAGCTTGGCCTGCCATCACGGCATAGTACAGCATTAGGATGGTGAAGAGCCGGGAATTCCTGTTTCTAGTTGCAGGTTGATACCCACAGTGGTCTTGGGAAAGTCTTTACACGCTGCAGGGCCAGTTCAGCCTCTGGAAGACAGGGGGTGGAAGTGGTGGGGAAGGTCAGAGGGAAATTACGGCACCATCGGCTGTGTCCATAGAAGAACAGCAAGAAACGGCACGCTGTGCTGCACGAGCGGTGGTGAACTCTTTTAGCCAAATTATTTTAAAAATCATAGGAGACCAACTAAGTCAGAGAGTTTATAATCACTGGTCTTAACAGGGCAGATCCTGACCTTCCTTCCTAGGCACTGGCACTCACCTGAGGAAGACACACTGAGTTTTGTGGAAAGATTGTCAGTCCCTGACAGTCCCTTCTTGTGACTGGTAGACACTCAGAGGTACCTCCCTGCTCTCTCTCTCAATGCCATAGTCTTCCCAGGCCACCCTCGCAGTTGCAGCCACCACATTTGGTAGGTTGGGATTTCCCCTCTTCCCTCTAACTCCCTGTGAGGGACACACCTGGCTGTCAGCGTCCATCGCTGAGCCCACCTCCTGCATCCGTCTGGCTCCTTCTGTCCAACTCGGGAGTTCTGCTACATCATCTTGACACATAATTATCTCTCCTCTTCTTAATCATCTGTGCTGCTGCCTAATGCAGGCACCAGCTGCAACAAGGAGGACCTGGGGGAGGGGGTGTGCTCGGATAGAGGCTCCTCTGTCTTTCTTCCACCCTGTTCCCCCTCCCAGCCATCACAGAGGTTGCTAACAAGGTTTTTGGAACTGGGGATTCAGGAGCAGCTTGGTACTTCCCCCCTTTCTGCTGAACTGCGTTCCTCACAGAGGAATCCTTGAAGCAGAGCTGATCCAACAGAGCGGAAAGAAAGAGAAAGCAGTGCTGCTTCTTCTGCCTCCTTTAGAGAAGAGCCGTTCCCAAAATGCTGGGAAAGTAGATGTGCATTGGGAGCTCAAAAGGGCTTTTCAACGCGGGAATAAACCCCGCAGTTAAGAAACTGCAACAAAACAGTGCTCAGAAGCTCTGGGAAATACTGAGAAGGTGTATCCATTCAACATGAGCATGGAAGAAACACCTGCACTGGACGTCTTGCCTGGGTTTCCCAATCCCCATCACAGCCAGGAGCCGTCAGAGCCCTCAGAGCTACAGAGGAGATGGCTCAGGAGTGAGTGCAGGCCACTGGCTGTGCAAAACCTCCCCTTGGACCCGTCTAGCCTTGGGACCCTGCAAAGTGATGGTGCCTTTCAGCATTTCTTAAGGCCACCGTTAGCCCAGGCGACTCTTGGCTAGGGGTGTTCAGCAACTGGCAAGGTGTTCCATGCAAGGTTTCTTTGGGGCAGGAACGTGACATCTCCCTGTGGCAGATACCTGGGATGGCAGGATGAAGGCTGATCTCTAAGGCAGCTGCGACTGTGTCATGGAACTGCCACCTGAAACTCTGAGAGCTAAAGGCAAGCAGCATCTCCAGGATTGTCTGGTACCTTTTTGATTCCTAGTGGAATATGTGGGCTCTTGGCCAACAGCAGGGAGTTGCTTGCCCTTCATAAATCAAATCTGGGATGAACTAAGGACAGACAGAGAGAGTTGTTCTTACTGTCAATATATCACTGTGAAGTGTCACAGTCTTAGATGGCTGCTCGGTTGTTTCTGTGTTTAACCGTACTGCTCCAAAAATGCTCAGGTTCTGGGGCTGGAAGTGACTCTGTGGCTGCATCTAAAGTGGGATGATCTTTCTAGGTATTTGGAAAGAACAGCTAACATCAGACTGATCTGCTTCATTTCAAAATGAGCTATGGAGGCACCATGTTGGGAGCTGGTGATCACCACGCTGGACTGTACGAGAAGAGGGGTTCACAAAAACCCCAAATAACTGCCAAGAGATTGGCACAACCGTTAGACAAACTCGTCACTCGGTTTGAAATGTCACTATTTCCTGTGTATGTAACGATGGGAAATGCTGGAGGGGTTTGCAGTGCTTGCGCTCTCTTATTCCTGACATTTTTTGACTTTGAGGTATTGACTCAGCCCTTCCATTGCTAGACTTTTCTCTTCGCTGGGCCCTACTGCCATCTAGCTGGGAAATGGATCTTCCTCTGGGGCCTGATCCAATTTCCAATGACATCAGCAAAAAATCTTCCCATTTGCTTTAACAGGAGCTGGATTGGGTCCTCACCTCTAGTTTTACTTTGCTTTAGGGAAAAAGGGGTCATGATAGCTGCCTTTTTTTTTTTCTTCTTGGGATTACTGGGTTTATTTGGATCAACAACTTCACAGACGTGAACCTCACCAGAACCAACGCTGAGAAAATGATCAGCAAAACCCCCAAACCGAGCACCTCTCTCAGGAAAGCTTTCTCTTCTCACCACGTATCACAGAGAAACCTGGCGTCCTCTTGCACGGCACAGCCTTGGGGTGACAGCACACCGAGCCACCTCTATGGCTAAAAGGTCCACCCCACGCAACAGGCGACAGTGGGAGAACACCGTACTGAAGGCAGGGCTGAACCAAACAAACTGGTCAGGCACTACTCTTAGAAAAGTTCACCTCCTGGCGCTCAATTTTTGAATACATCAAATTAAAAGAGCAAGATTTAAGAAAAAAACCCACACTTTACAAAGCCACCGTGAAAGCACCGAGACCTTACCCACCCCTCCTGACTCAGTCTATCTAGACCCGAGGCTCCAGCTTTTGGCTCATTTCAGGATTCACTTCGCCCTAAGTCCTTCCCAGCAGGTGGGAAGGAAAAGGAGATAGCTTAATCCTAATTCCTCAGAGCTCTAGCGAAAGGCTTAGATAACAACCTTGGGGCCACAGGACTCGGAAGACCTCCTTGCTCTGCTTTCAGGCTGTTGCAGTTCTGCTGTGGTAAATGCTACCCATCGAAAACTGGGCCCTCACGATCACCAGCTAACACAGCTCCCGGTACGGCACCGGGCAGGAACTTGTTTGCAAGGGGAATGGAAGTTAAAACTCCCACGTTGCTGGTGCTTCTGCAAGGTGGCATTTTGTTTGACAACGAGTGAGTTGGGGAAACCACGTTTACCCACAGTTCAAAGTCCGGGCACCTGCTGGCACCTGGGGAGTTCAGTTCCAGCCGTTTCCAGCAGTGAATGAACTTGGGATCAGCTCCAGCAATGGAGACGGCTCTCTGCCTGCCGAGCAGATGTCTGGAGACGCAGCCTGTCATGAAAGGGCCTCGGAAGAAGAGCATTCCAAGCCAGCAGGGCAGTGGCGGGGAACTGGTCTCTGTTGCTAAAACTGATCTAGCCCCTGGAGCAGCTGTAAACCTTGGCCTGAAATTGGAGCCTGTACATGGGGACAAAGAATATAAAAGGGAGGATGAGCTTCTCCCCTCCCCCTACCTTCATCACGTTTCCTCTTCTCGCCATTCGACCGAGGAATCCCCAGGATCCCGTTAATGGAGTAAGAGCCCACTGGATCATTGGAGGCACTGGAGACGGGAGGGGATGCTGTGCTGGGCACTGGACAAAAGGAAAAGGGAGAAAGGGCCATGAGGAGAGGAGCACAGCACTCAGGGATCCCCCAGCTGAAAGCTACACATGCCACCAGTCCCGTAGGAAAGCCTGGACGCTAAGCAGACTCCCACTCCCTCACGCTGAAGGACTCGTACTCGCTCTACTGCTAATGCTGCTGCATCCCAGCTCTGCCAGTCTGTTCCTATACCGTAGCTCCACAGCCTTCCAGTACAGGGCCATCAATAACAAGCAAGTGTATTCCATCAAGAAGTTAACCTTGTCACTATATCCCAGTTCAGACCAGGCTTCCCAGTGCCTGCCATGGTAACTGAATCCAATGCTGCAGAGGCCACGTTCTCTAGCGACGTCCTAGTCCATCCGTATTTTGTCAGATCATTTCCTCTGGGCAATTTCTCACCAGGACTGCGCATGCCCACCCAAAACACTCATTGAAAAATTACATTCTTAGCATAGGTTAGATGCATTTCGGCGTTGGGCCAACAAATTCAGTTCTCCGCTAGAACAAATGGTGAGTTGGTGATACATCCTCCAACCCAGATTAATAAAAATCTAGTGTCTTCCTTCTTGCACTGAGCAATGCCAACAGGCAGACCTCCTCCTGCCACTCAGGGCTGTCCAAGGTTGCTCAGGAGTTCCCAATATATCAGAAATGACAAGTCATCCAGATTTGAAATGATCACTTCACAATAATCAAGGCTTTAGGGTACAGAACCAATCGAGCTATGCATCCAGGAGGCATGCCCATTATCTCCCAGTGTGTCCCAGTACTGGGGAGAATATCCCAGTTCTCTTATAGGCCACTAGGCATCATTCAGCTCATAAAGCACTGACCTGAAGCAGTCAATACCTCCAATACAAGCCTTCCCAGATGGAGCAGAACCTGCCAGCGCTCTCCGATGTAGACCCACACTTCCCAGTACATCCCAGAGGAACGCGAGACTCCAGTAGCAGCACTCACAACCACTATCCCAGCTCCGCCAACGCATTCCCTAGACATTGCACTACTTTTCCAAGACGGAATAATATCCGCCAACTCCATCTGCTGTGGTCAGTGATTCCCAGTCCAGTGAGCAAGTCCAGATTAAAAGGGCATCCAGAAACACTCTTCCATACTGGCCCATTAATTTCATTGTGCTCCCCAACGCAATTCCTGTACAGGATTATATCTGCCAGCTCTATCCCATGCAGACCAACACCTTCCAGTAAATCCTTGTGTAGCAGCTCATCCTCAGTAACCAACAGTATCTTAGGCCATGAATTGGCCACTGTATTTCACAGTATCCCGGAGTACTGCATGTTTTTTCCTGCTCTGAATTGTTGCTGGATAAAGCCATGTTAGCAACAGCAGAGACATCAGTGAGAAGTACCTCATCGCACATCTAGCACAGCACCTTTAAACATAACGGACTAGGAGATATTTGGTCACTTTATTACAGCCTCCATCTTCTGCTCACCTCAATAAACCCATCTCCCCCAGCAGAAAATGCATTTTCTCGGTGAAATACACCCATGGGACACCTGACTGCAGAGCTAGAACAATAAAGAACTCAGTTGTGAGGCATCAGGAATATCTTACCCTGGTCTGTGTATTGCTAGCGCTAAGAAATGGACTGGTTCCAGCAAAGGGAGAGAAGAGAAATTGGGAGAGAGAAGGGAAAAGAGAGAGTAGGAAGGAGACGAAAGGTGAAGAGTGGTGCTTAGACAGGATAGAGGTAAATACTTCTCCCCAGGGAGGCGAAGGAGAGAGTGTGAATGTGAAGTGGATGTTAAGGCAGAATCACTTTGGGCAAACCCCTACCTTGGGCTGGTTTCTCTGACATGATTCTCTGCAATGCAACGAGGGAAACGAAGAACAGAAACCTTTGATTTCCACCAAGGTTTCTTTCCCCCCGCCCCCTCCTGCCTTTTGCTCGGCTTAACATCTCCTTGTCAGACTTTGTTCCCTCAACTGAGCTTCATCCTCATTTCCACCTTTCCCGTCATCACCCCTCATGCCAGTCTTCTTACCGATAGTATGTCCTGGTGCAGTCACGCCTGTCCCACTCCCGTCTGGTGTTGGGTGAAAAGGTTGCTGAACTTTGGTTCTGATGATCCTGAAACAGAGCAAAACACATTCAAAACTCAACTGCAACTTTTCTCCGCCTTTGCGTACCCGCGATCCCAGCTGTCAGAACTTGAAGCCTCATCTCAGCTCTAGGTGCAGTAGAGTGGCTTCATCTCCCTTCTTGTCATCCTGATTCTACTGCTTTAATGGTCCAGTTCCCAAAGAATTGTCCTTGCTCTGCTCTGTCATCTTCTCCCCAAAGAGAATCACCCAAAGGGAGGTAATTCTGCCCATCTGCCCTGCTCTGGTGAGACCCCACCTGGAGTATTGTGTCCAGCTCTGGAGTCCTCAGCACAGGAAGGACATGGACCTGTTGGAACGAGTCCAGAGGAGGCCACGAAAATGCTATGAGGGTTGGAGCACCTCTGCTGAGGACAGGCTGAGACACTTGGGGTTGTTCAGCCTGGGGAGGAGAAGGTTCCGGGGGGGCCTTAGAGCCACTTCCAGTCCCTAAAGGGGCCACAGGAGAGATGGGGAGGGGCTCTCGATCAGGGAGTGGAGCCATAAGATGAGGGGGAACAGCTTTAAACTGGAAGAGGGGAGATTTAGATAAGATCTCAGGAAGCAATTCTTTGCTGTGAGGGTGGTGAGACAGTGGAAGAGGTTGCCCAGAGAAGCTGTGGCTGCCCCATCCCTGGAGGGGTTCAAGGCCAGGCTGGATGGGGCTTGGAGCAACCTGGTCTGGTGGGAGGTGTCCCTGCCCAGGGCAGGGGGGGTTGGAACTTGATGATCTTGAAGGTCCCTTCTGTCTCACCAAGGAACTCAGCAAATAAGCCATGACCTGTGGAGGCCACGGAGACCAAATTCCTTTCTGAGATTTAAACGAGCCTCTCCAGTTAGAAGAGTTTCTAGAGCTTTCAGCCCTGCATTAAAGCTATATATATAGCTTTAAATTTTCCCCCAAAATCTCTCCAGAAAGGGAAACCAAATAACACATTCTCCCTGCCCACCCAAGAGCTTCCCCAGATTCATTCTGAAAGATAAGTTGGCAAAACTCCAAAGAGCAAATGTGTGGCCAGTGGGTGGTACGGCATGGATAGAGATCGGCAGAGACGCTGAAAGGGCATTTTTGAAAAAGTACAACTTCTAAGAGTATAACCTTCTAGAGAAAAAAAGGGTATTTCAGAGGGTATCACCTCAGCATGGTCAGAAACTCGGACACACACACAGGATGAAGCCTGGGCAGTAGCTGCAGTGGCAGAGAGGCTGCCTGGGACATAGCTGGAGACAGGGAATGAAGGAATGTCAAGGTTCTAGCTGGGGACAGAGATCCAGATCCTTGCCCGTATAGGTCAGTGGTACCAGAGGCCCTAATCGATATCTGCTGAGGACCTCAGAAGGTGTCTGAGGCCTTGGGGCCAGATTCTGAGGTCATGCTGGTTTGCACTAGCCAAGGAGCTGATCTGAGAAGTCTGTGCTAGGGCAAATAATATAACTTTTTTCTTCTTTTTCTGTTTTTTCTTTTTCTTTTCTTTTCTCTTCTCTCACGTTCCCCCTAAAATCCCCTGAAGTGCCACTCTGGTTGTGTGAGTTTATTGATTTCCCCCAGCCCAGAGAAACAGAAAGAGGGGATGGGGTGCAGGCAAAGGGATGGAAATAGAAAGCTATAAATTATTTGTGACAGGAAAGCAATAGTGCCAGAGTGCTGAGCACAAGTCCCGTGTCACTATTAGATTCCTTTTAGCCTGATGACACTGTAAAAGAGGTTAAGTGTCTGATGGAATCGTACACCTTGGGGGCAGGGGCAGTCCAGGAGCAGAACAAGCCACAGAGAGCGGGTATATCAATTCTCCAGGCCAATAATATTCCCCTCATTGATCGCAACACAAAGTTCAAAAATCTCATTATAGCCAGGCAGACCTGGAACTTTTTAAAAATCAATAGAGTGATATAATGTATGTATACTTTGTATAAATGTATCTATCCATCCATCCATCCATCTGTCTATCCAAAATCTGCCTGAGGGTGCCTAAGTTAACCTACACATTATACTGTGTTATGTTCTATTGTCGCATAGCACGGGGAATGGATCAGAAGACTTGCCCTGCAGCCTTAGATGACATATTATAAAACGTCCTGTTAGCACTGAGGTGACATCAGACGGTTCCATTCGTACTGAGATGTGACATCAGATTTGCCATTGGTACTGGGAGGTGGCATCAGACAGCTCAGCTCCTGCTGAGGGGAACTGTAAGATGAGCCTAATTATCCTGCGGTGGCCGATCAGGCTGTGCTGAATCACGCTGCAGGAAAACTGCAAAGTTTGGAAAAGCCATTGGGAGTGAAAACAGCCTGGGAAACGATGGCGGTATAAAATGCCTGTCCATAATGCTTCAAAAACCCAGGCAGGGGATGAAGAGGAAGGTTCAGTTTCCTTCCCCGTTCAGTTTGTGGTCCCTCGGCTGAAAATGCCAGTTAGTGCCAGTCGTGACTGTGTTCACTGAGATGTGTCCATTAGGAACTGGAATGAGACTCACCAGCTCATTTCACCGAGCAGCCGTCAGCTGGTAATGATTTTCGGTCACTACCAACCAGGGCCAGATTTCAGCTGGTGACCCTGAGGTGAAAGGCTCTGTTCAAAAACGCTCCCCTCCTACGAATGAAACTGGTTTTATGTCAAGAGAAAGTGTCTAGAAACAGTGAGCAAAGGGGAGCGGTTCTGGTTGTCCAACCTCCAGTGGCTTGGGTCAAATAATTAGCATAGAATCATCATACAATCATGGAATGGTTCGGGTTGGAAAGGACCTTACATATCATCTAGTTCCACCACCCCTGCCCTGGGCAGGGACACCTCCCGCCAGACCAGGTTGCTCAAAGCCCCATCCAGCCTTGAACCCCCCCAGGGATGGGGAATCCTGTTCTCTGGGCAACCTCTTCCAGTGTCTCACCACCCTCACAGCAAAGAATTTCTTCCTGAGAAATTCTTGGCATCAGACGCACAGCGAATCTAATGAGGTCTCAGGTAAAAGGTATTTCCTGTAGCTAAAAGAAGAGATGGGTCATGAAGATGCTCTCCCCAGCAGAGCTCCTTTGCCCTACAGTCACAACTGAACTCTAGAGTTGTAAGGAAACAGGAGAAATTCCAGGACCCTAACGCTCAGTACGGAACACAGCAGTGCATCCCCCGGGTCGGTTCCTTTAGGGACAGGGATAAACAGCAGGAGAGCTGGGCATCCCTGCTGCTGCTTTAAGAGGCTTCCAGTGAGTCTGTCCTACATGAGACCACCTAATAAAACAGCAGATGAAAGATGAACAGAGCTGAGCCGGTCCTGTAGCAACAGACACAGCACAGTAATGCTTGCTTTAAACTTGGGGATTGCTGAAAGCTTCTCACCGGAGACTGAAATGCCCTAAACCAGCTCTGCTGCCTCAGACCTAGGATTTCTATGGAAGAGGGAGAAAAACCTTGATCGCCTCTTGTGCCTTTGAGGTTCTTGGCTCTAGACACTGGAAAAAAACAAGCCTTTTTGCAGAACGCTTCCTCAGCCCTTCCCAAAAGCAGAAGGGACACAAATGTTCAAGGTGAGGCTGGATGGGACTTTGAGCAACCTGCTCTGGTGGGAGGTGTCCCTGCCCAGGGCAGGAGGTTGGAACTGGATGATCTTTAAGGTCTTTTCCAACTCAAACCATTCCATGATTCCATGCAATCCTGGCACACCAGTCAGCAGCGCTGATTTCTTGAAGTCAATGCCGGTATTTCAAACGTCTGTCTTTCCTCCAAAAGAAATTGTCACTTTGGACTAAATTCATCCCTGCTCTAATTCCATCACAGTCAGTGACTCCAATCACAGCATTTGTGTTTAATTAGGGGTGTAAACTGGTCCTTACTGTAAATTCCCATTTTTCATTTTCCAGTGGGAGGTTTTCGCACAAGTTGTCTACTTTAGGTTTCGGAGAATATACACAGATTTAATACATAACCTTCTGAAGTTTCAGCAACAGGACATTTATAGATCTTTGATTGCAGTAAAGTAACTGAACTTCATTTCACAATCTGAATTTAATATGCGATATTATCTTAAGTAATGGCATATAATGTCATTACAGTACATAGGATCATACTCTGAATTATACATCCATTCCTGGAATTCATGAGTTGGCACAGTTGGCGGGTAGTCATTCTTTCTAGAGTTAATACTGCACACAGCTCCAGCTGAAACCAACTGCCTGTTTCTAAATGCCTGTGACTTTCTTAAACGTTCAGCGTTAGATCATGACTTTCCAATGTTTGGGTTCTATTTCGTTATTTTCAGCAGCTTCAGTGCAATTCCTTTTGCTGATTCTGAATACAGATGGAGAGGCAAAATCACCTCTCCTCATATGACAATCGTAACAAGCCCTAATCAAATTTGGTCACGAATGTAGAAAGAAATATTAGAAGTTAAAATTAGCTGAGCTTCAGTCCTTTCTGAGAAGCAGAACTTTCTGTCGCTTCTTGCAAATAAGCAAGTAAACAAATCACTTCTAAATCTGTCCAGAAATTATTTGCTAAAAGAATGACAGATCATAAGAAATGTCCCTTGCTTCTCTGACATTTCTATCCAAACTCTTACAGCCTGACATACTCTGCGGTCCCTCCTCTCTTACTGTTGCTGGCAGAGTCTTTAGAGAATCTCTCAAATAAAAAACCATCACTCTAGGGCTGTTCAGAGGGATATGAGGTTGGTCTGAATCATCCGGAGTCCCAGTCTAGCAATTCTTTTAAGCCTGGAAGAATAGAGTGAAGTTGCACTACGGGAAAGCCTGGTGTGTTCTGCTGCCCCAAGGAGACCCTGGCAGATCCCAGAAAGCACTGTCATCCTTACTTTCATCCTATTCCTTTGTCATGGATTATTTTTCAGAGTGGAAGGACACACTCAGCAGAGCACCAAACTCCTTGTAATTGTTTTGGAGCATTCATATTTTAAATGCTCCATATTAGAAGCACATTACAAGACCCCAGGGTGTGCATTACTGGGCAATTAAAGCGGTTCTTGGAAGGCTAACATTGCGAAGCCTCAGCCTTTTCTCTGCAGCGTGTCCAAGGGAGGCTGCGATGGCCAAGGAACACACACCCTGCTGTGCCTGCGCTGCTTAATTAGCGCAGGGCTGTACTGATGAGCCACGGGCTGCGCCGGCAGCAGCGGCGAGGCAGCCTGCCGGGGACTTGGTGCAGGGCTAAGTGAGACAGTGATGCCTTCTCCACATCAGATAGATTGCTTCCTACAGGCTGAGAGAGTTGGGGGTGTCCAGCTCGGAGAAGAGAAGGCTCCGGGGAGACCTTAGAGCCCCTTCCAGTCCCTAAAGGGGCTCCAGGAGAGATGGGGAGGGACTCTCGATCGGGAGGGGAGCCATAGGATGAGGGGTAATGGTTTTAAACTGGAAGAGGTGAGATTTAGATTAGATATTAGGAAGAAATTCTTTCCTGTGAGGGTGGTGAGACACTGGAACAGGTTGTCCAGAGAAGCTGTGGCTGCCCCATCCCTGGAGGGGTTCAAGGCCAGGCTGGGTGGAGTGAGCAACCTGGTCTGGTGGGAGGTGTCCCTGCCCAGGGCAGGGGGGTTGGAACTAGATGATCTTGAGGGTCCCTTCCAACCCAAACCATTCTATGATTGATTCTGTGATTCTACAAAAGAGATCCTGGCCATCCCAGTGATGCCGGCATCAAAGCACGGCTGAAAAAAGAGGGGGAATGTGGGATGGGAAGAGGCAGCCAGGGAGCCACCTGCAGACTGGTGCCATGCAGGGATGAAGAGCTCTGAACGTAGCTTTGGTTCAAACAGGAGCGAGTCTTGTGTTTCTGTGCATGGGTTGAGAATTCACAGCTGAGCAAAAGAAAGCCGGGGCGGGGGGGAAGGTCTTGTTTGCACAAAGTTCAAAATGGAAAGCAAGTTTCATAGCACGGTGAGGAAAAACAACCAGGGGATTTGGGGAGGTGAAGGAAGGGAAATAGAAAGTCTGATAGTTAGAGCCTAATCCGACTTAGGGAAAGAGCTTCAGCTCCTTGCTCTGTCATGGACCTCTCATCAGGACTTTGGACAAATGGCGTTTCTCTCTGTGCTCTGTTTCCTGCCTGAAGTGTGAAGATAGGAGCATTGCCGTGCCACCTGGGGCACCGTGAGGACAGCTGGAAGGAGGAGTGAAGGGCTCAGGCTCTCTAATAACAGGGGCCAAGTGAGTGCTTCAGCGAGCTGTAGCACAGTATTGGCTTCGTTCCCCTGCTTGAAGCAGAAGTGACACGTACCCTGCTGACAGCGGCTGTACGCGGAGGGAAGGGAGGTGGGGAAAGGCAACAGGAGCTGCATTTCAGCTGCGCTGGTTTTGGTGGTGACATCTGACTTTTGCAGCTGCAGATGTAGCCGGGAAGATCGGAGCTGCAGTTGCCCCCTAAAAGCCACGCCATCATTTCCATTAGGAAGCGGAGGGGGTGCGTGTGTTGGGGGGGAGGCAGTAGCTTCTCCTACTGCTCTCAAAATCCACCGCGAGGCTCGCAGCCCTCAGAACAACAGCTGACATTGGCAGGAGCCGCAGACTCCGCTTCCTTGCGAGCTGGCCCGAGGCTCCGGCGCTCCCTGCCAAGGCAGCAGAATGCCTTCAAACCCTGCCATGTTCAGGGGCCACCAGCAATATTCACACGTTCAAACTCTCTCCTGTCATGAAAATCACATTTTCCTTCTCCCTGCCTTCTGGAAAGGGAGAAAGAAGAAGGGTGATCGTGTACTACATTATTATACAAGCACAAGTATGGCAGATTAATTAGATTGATTAGATAGACAGATTGATAGCCCTAAAAGGTGCCTGAAGAGGGATTTTCCGTTTTCCTGAAGCTTCCAAATAGATGAGAGGTCAAAATGGAGATGCTTTACATATCTCAAAACACAGTCCCAGCCCTCCCTGAGAAAATTTGACTCCTTATCTGCTGTTAATATCTGTAGGTCCATCACCTTCGCTGACACCACACCTGAAAACACGAGGAAAAAAGTGCCGCTTTGTTCCTTGCTCCAAACCCAGGAGAAAGCCCAATCCTGCCCTTTTCTCTCTCTACATTTCTTGGCTGCACTCTGAGAAGAGGCAGAATTCACAGCAGCAGTTTTACTATCTGAAGGGCTTAGAGAGGAGCTTGGGGTTTTTTGTTGTTGTTGTTTTAAATCAGTGACCCATGATGACACCATATGGTTTTATTTCATTTAATTTGGGCAGAGCATTAACGTTCAGCTTCTCGCAGATCTCTGCCCGTTCCAGTTCTGCTGTGCTACACGGGTTCAAATCCAGACGTAAGGAAGAGGGGTGGAAGGAAAGAAAGGTGAAGATGCCCTGTCTTCTTGGGTGGGGGGAAGAGAGGGGGATCCACCAGGCAGAGGGTTGTCCTCACAACTCATCCCTCTGGGCTGTAACACACAACTTCACGCCACCGGTAGCGATGGGGTTTGACACTGGGCAGCCCCACGCGTGCGAGCTGCATGACCTGACCTCCCAGAATGAAACATATTCCCCTTTTCGGCTTCGAGAAACAAATCCCCATTCATCCCAGTGGATTTGTGCGAGGGTGCAAAACCCACCTGGGAAAGACAAGGTCGCGCTTGAATGGATGCCGGGTTCTGCAAAGCTGTGGCTCTGCAGAGCCATCAGGACCTGGGCTGGCTTAGAGCTGGCTAAAGTACATCTCCATGAGCTGCAGTCAAGCAGTGACTGCAGCACAGAAATGGCCTCAGGCAGGTGTTTCTACTTCTATTACACTCGGTTCCCGTTTGGAAGGCTTCCTTTGCAGTCAGAAAAGCTAGAAATTCATTAAAATCCAAACATCTAGAAGATGTCATACAGTTAACAAAATATTGGAAGCAAACTCCATCCTGAGTGTAGATGTTTGACATCCCAGGTTCAAGGTGAATTAGGGCAATATTAAAGGATAAAAAGGGTTCTGCTAGACATAGAAACACAGGCCTGGGAGGAACCACCTGGGTCATCAAATCCAAATTCTACTATCGCCGGCAACCACAGAGCAGATGCTCAACTCACAGCACCCACGACAGAATCCATCCCAGCAGCTACAGACCTACCACTGCCCCTCAACAAACTCCTAGTCTCTACCACAAAAGCCCAAAAGCTTCAAAACCAACAAACCACAGGAAGAGAGCAGGAGAGAAGGGTTGCCAGTGGCTTGGTCCCCTTCACCAGCAAGAGATTTCTGCTGTGAAAATGCCCCAGAAATTGTTGAGCCCCTAGAAATTAATCATTTTTTAAGAGCATACCCACACCGCAATCACTGCAGTTCAAAACAGGGCTGGAGCTGGTGTAGGGGACAACCTCGGTGACAGCCACACAGCACCGGGCTGGAGCTGGCACAACAGTGGCTGTGCCAGCAGGTGAGTTAAAAAGACCTACAGAAACACAGGAGGCTTGCCAAGGTTAAATATCTTAATCTGGAGCACGGGGAACTTTTAATTGAAAGCTTTGCTTTGAGCCTGTTTCCCGTTATTAAAATTCAGGAGTCTGGGCTGAATTCCTCGTGGACATTCATTTTGATTAACAGAAGACACGTGTGTATTAGGAAAGGAGTCTTGAACTGGGAGGAATCGGATAAATGTAGATAACATTCTCCAACTCTCTTGCAAGTGATGCCATACCTGGTATTTTGTGTAAAACCTCAGATCTCGAAGATAGGCAATTATTTCAGCTTTCATTTAATGCCGAGGTATTTCTGGCTTTCCTGGCTGCAAAGACCAGGTGGAAGCGGGACCTGGCTGCCTCCCAAGGGGCCAGAACTTGGAGGCAAAGGAAAAAAAAAAAACCAAATACGTTCTTATTTACAGCCTTGTGAATTTTATGCCAGTCTCTCCAGGTTTTGGAGGGTGTAACTCGGGACTTTTTAACTTGGGGGCTCGGCAGCCCTGTGTATTAGCTGGGTGTTGTCTCTCTATCCTGCAGAGCGCTCCACCGCGGGATGCGCTTCCCTGTGCTGGGTAAGGAAATTATTCCCTTTGCAGGGGTGTCATTGTGTGTACCCTCCCTTACGTCTGTCAGAACTGGAGAAAATTTCATAGTGGAGCCCTTAGGAGTAGAAGATTTTTGCCCAAAATCGAAGCAAAACCAGTGCTGGGAATGTGTCAATTTAAATCTGTTATTTTTACTTTGGGCTTTAAAGAAAGGGGCAAAATTGCGAGAAGAATTTCAGCCTTACAAGAATGGAAAAAAATATTTTTTCTCTCTAAAATGACATTTTTAGGGTGAATGATAGACTATACTATTATAAAATATTTAGATTTTATTGAAACTGCAGGTTCCAACTACATGGAAATGTAGCTGTAGAATTTTATTAAAATTCTGATTCAGAATGAAAACCATGTTGAAAATGGGAAAATTTCCACAGAGAACCTGAATCTTTCCCTTCCTGTTCTAGTCCTCGCTGCTCTTGGTATTTTTTTATTCCTTGCTGTCTCATGCTGCCCAAAGCAGCCGGGTGCTACACAGGCTCCGGGTGTAAAGTTGGTGCCCCTCTCTGTAGAAGAGAGTTTAGTTTTCCGATTTATAGGACAAGAAAAGAGAAATCTGCAGCCAGTCTGCTTGGCTCATGTAAGTCACTATCAAGTCTAATGTTTAGAGAATAGGAGGTATATATTTGTTTATTTATCCATATTGTGTTTGCAAATGCACTGGCATTTGTGTCTCGGTATGTTTTAATTTGCCACACAATGTGGGTACATATTTATCTTTGCCTATAGGTCTGCATTTCTATCTGTGGCTATATGGAGTATAGACATTCGGGTCGCATATTATCTATTCAGACCCCATGAAGAATTAATAAACATTTATTCAACCATTACAGTTTTTAACAGAGTTTAATGGGCAAATAGGCCGTTCAGATCCGCGGCTTGTAACCGTCACCAGCGAGCGATATGGATGGGTTTGTACAGCTCCAAGCACAGTTATTACAAATAGTAAGTCATAACCACCTAGAATTCATCCGTAACAAGGCTATAATATCCATTAGGTAATATCTCACATATCTGAATTCTGATAATTAATGTGGAACCCTGCTGTATCATAAGGCCCATCCCAGTGTGAGCATTTGCGTAGTTGTATTAAGTTTGTGACTGCAGATCTGCTCTGTTTCTAAATCCCGTATCTGGTGTCTGTCCCCAACATGTTATTCCTATCCCAGTTGCCATCCCGATGGCCAACGGAGAGTACACCGGACTTTTGGGTCCCCCTTTTCCCGGCCCCTGAATAAATACCATCTCTGTCCATAGGAATTAGCAAGGGTTTACCTGCGCACGGCTATGCAAAATAACTAATTTGAATTAACCGAATGTGCAAAATTAAAGTGGGCTAGTTAAACTACATTACACCTCTGACTCCCTTGTTTGGAATTAAGGCAGCTTTAATTTAGTTGAGCTTAATTCACTTTGGAAATGAAGGCAACTAAATTCAATTTAGGACACTCAAATTTTGAATGAAGCATCCGAACAATGTTTTTAATGCTTTTAACCGACGCACTCGCAAAGTTAATTCAGATTAATTTTCTCATTTGCCCCTGTGTAAACAAGCCCGTTGCCTGTTCCCTGTCAATGAAACCATCTCAGCTGAGACTCCTTCAACAACTCCAAATTGACAAACAGCCTCCCAAGAGCAGCAGTTTCACTGATCCTCCTACACGCACAAGCATTCCCTCGTCCCCGCGTCCCCACGCGGGTGACTTCTCTCCCTGGGAGCTTTCCTCATCTCTGAGACTGATTTGTCCAGAGTTTGACACACTGAGCTGGGAAGAGGAACAATTAATTAACGCTATCTGAAGACCCGAGTTATCAGTATTTAATTATTTGAATTTTACAGTGTAGGCTTTTGCAGTGCAATACTGTAATGCAAATTGCATATCTCGTAATATCATGATATTCTAGAGAATTTTAGTGATTTTATCTAGTTCCATTACTTCAAAATACAGTCCCCTTAATCTGAATTAAGTACTTGTTCCCCTAATGAACCGGAATACCTCCAGCTGTGAATTAGCATGTATTTCACTTTTTTGATCTAATTTAGATTGGACAAGATCAGCCACGATCAGGATTCATAGGCAGAGGAGTACAGAGGAACACAGGCCTCGGTATTTAAAAAACTAGACTACTTTTACATTTTTTCTTGCACATATTGTAGTCTAAGACGACAGGAGGGAGCATGAGGTGGCCCAAAGAGTCCACCTTGCCATCTATATAGGGCAGTTGCAAATTGAATCATGAACAAAACATTCTTAGAAATCACATGGAAGCATAATTTTAATGCAAAAATATTAATCTTTTTTAGGCATCATGATGAAATTTTCAAACTTTTCATTACCTTGCTTAATTTTAAAACCACACTGTGTATTTGGTCAGAAGACGTTCTTAGGAGGAAAATGTTGCGAAACATCATTTTCAACAATGCAAAAAAGCCCTCCAAAAATCGCCTTTTGGAAAGTCTCAACTCAGAGAAAGCAGCGCCTGCCCTAAATCTTTGCTAAAAACTCAACCAGCCAAACAAAAAAACCAAACAAAGCAGAGAAAGGCCACTGAAATATCCCACGCCATTAAGTAGTACTTGATGAGATGGTCAGGCTGTATTGTTGTGCGCTTGGTTTTTATGGAGTCTAGCGCTAATGAATAGATGTTGGTTGACGGCTACTACGGTCCCAGATCTTGGACTGGTAGAAAATCAGCAGAGTTTTCACCGAAACGGTTACCAGTATCATATAATAAGGAGACAACCCTATATATTAATATGCTTGTGCCTATATATTACCGTGCTTGTACCGAACGCCAACTGAGTGTGTGTGGGCATCTGTGTACGTGCAGCCGGGTAAAAAGATACCGCTGTGGGTAAAATGATAGGTTTGTAGCAACACACTGGATTTCGGTGTGGGTGCACAGTTGTAGGGGGCTTACGCTCACGTATCCGCCTGTGTGTGCGTTTGCACGCACGGTCATTTAATTGCGTGTCCGCCCATCTGCAGGTGTGTTGCTACTTGTGCGTGTGATCTGGCTGCGGTGCTTTCTGAATAGCAATGAGCTCAGCAAAAAGCACGTATGTATTTGTATCTCTGCGCCTGCGGCTCTCTGCATACGGATGGGCTCGCCTGGGCTCCGTGGCTGCCTTTCTTCTTGGCTGGTTTGTGCCTCCCTCCTCTCGGACGGATCTCGGTCACTGTGTGTGTGAGGGTGTAGTGGGGGGGGGGGGGCAGTGTCGGTCTCTTCTCCCACGTCACAGGCGATAGGACAAGAGGAAACGGCCTCAAGTTGCACCAGGGGAGGTTTAGATTGGATATTAGGAAAAATTCCTACACTGAAAGGGTTATTAAGCCTTGGAACAGGCTGCCCAGGGAAGTGGTGGAGTCGCCATCCCTGGAGGTATTTAAAAGATGGGTAGATGTAGAGCTTAGAGACATGGTTTAGTGATGGACTAGATGATCTGAAAGGTCCCTTCCAACCTCGGCAATTCTATGATTCTATGAAAAGCCAGTGTCCTTCTGCAGCAAAAAACACTAACTGGGCATCAGGAGACCTGCATACTGATCCAGCCACCCCACTGATGGTGTTTCTAATTAACTCTGTGCCTCAGTTTCCCCTCCCATTTTTTTTTTATAAGGACTGGCGGACATAGACTGTCTGCTACTCCATGGGCATACGTTATGCCATCTGTGATGGGCTCGGTCTAGCTCAGACAAGACTCTGGGTCCTGAGAGGATCTTCTGGTGCCATAGAATCATAGAATCATATGACACAGTAGTGTCCCTCATACTGACCTCCCCCTTAATCCTCACCACAGGCTCTCAACTCTCTTATCTAACACCATGGAGGGTTTTAGGGACATCTCCTCACTCTCTGTCCATTCCACTGCCTTTCAGTAATATTCACCCCTGCACATGCCTGCCTTCCTGTGTTGGTGTTTGTCTCTCCATCTGTGTACTTTGTGGCTGGCTATTTGTAGTTTTGTTGAAGAGTTTGTCTCCCCCGTGTACATACAGAGCAGGGGGAGGTGGAAAGGAAGGAGTTATTAAATGCCAAGCGGATATGCAATAAATCCCATTGATTTTACAAACTCCAACTTGTCTTCAATCTCCTTCCATTCTTTATCCTGGGGGCATTGCAACAAAACCCTATTTTAAATACCTTTTCTTTCCCTTCCCCCTTCCCCCTCCTCCCGCTCCCCAAAAAAGTGTCAATATTTTATTTGGATTTTTAACTTCGCTCCATAACAGTTGTTTGACCTCCTGACTCATGTGAGTCACATAAATTCTGGGACTTTATTCAGGAGCCATGTTCCTGCTATTGAATAAGCAATTTGGGAGGGTGAATTAATGACTTGTGCTGTTGCTGGAAAGTCCCTGAAGAAATATTAAAATTGCTTGCAGACTGAATCAATACTCACTGAACACCCAGCATGAGGACCTGGGCTTTTTAATGGCTACAAGCAGCGGCACTCGGTAGAGGAAGGGGAATTCCTGTACGCACAACGCACACAGGGACACACAACCGACAGCAGTTTCCCCCACCATCGCTGCCCTTTTCAACAACAGCACATTCCTGGTGCACACAACCTGGTACGAGACCAGGCTGGATGGGGCTTTGAGCAACCTGGTCTGGTGGGAGGTGTCCCTGCCCAGGGCAGGGGGTTGGAACTCGATGATCTTGAAGGTCCCTTCCAACTCAAACCATTCTATGATTCTATGATGCCGGCTGTGCCAGGGAAAAAGGACTCGAAGCCCGGTTTCCCTGTCTCCCTCCCAAGAAGATCAAGCAGGATTTGCAAAAGCTGGCCCTGTGTCAGCGCCGGGGTTGGCACGGTCTGGCACAGCCCATGAGGAGCAAGGAAGGTCGATCATTTGTGGCGTTACGAGTGTGTTTAATGTAGGCACTTTGATTTTTTCCTTTCTGGAGGGTAAAGATGCCAGTGCTGGGATAGATTTGGGGGTGCTGCTGTGGTTTGGGAAGAGGACCGGGCTGTTTTGGAGAGGCACATCACAGAATCACAGCGGTTGGAAGGGATCTCTGGAGATCATCTTAGTCCAACCCCCTGCCAGAGCAGGGTCACCCAGAGCAGGTTGCACAGGAACGTGTCCAGGTGGGTTTGAATGTCTCCAGAGATGGAGACTCCACCACCTCTCTGGGCAGCCTCTTCCAGGGCTCTGCCACCCTCACAGGAAAGAAGTTCCTCCTCATGTTTAGATGGAACTTCTTATATTCAAGTTTGTGGCCATTTCCTTTTGTCTGGGAGATGGTTCTGTGGATTTAGGTGCTGAACAGCGTTTGCATCTGTTCAAAGCACAGATGTGTTGCATTTCTGATACTCAGTAGGTTTTGCTTTCCTTATGTTGGCTTCTGTTATGGTGCGTTTTGAATGTGTGCTCATGCTTGATGCTTTTGGTCATTGAGCAAGGTGTCACTTGGCTAGACCAGCCTATTTTGCTGGCTGGGGGTGCAATCCTGCATGGTCCTGACTGCCCTGGGGGTCCACCATCCTCTATAGGACACAAACCTCCTCGGCACACTCCTCTCCAAGGCTTTTACTATTTCTCACAGCCAGATTTTGCCCAAACCCTAAGTTTTGCTCCGAGTGCCCCCCCGGCGAGGGGTGGGGTTTTGTTGCCGGAGTTTTCAGTTCTCCTTTGAGAAGGCGGCCCGTGTTTTGCCATTGTGGTGGTGAATGGCTGTTTTGTATTCCCCGTTATTGTGTATTAACACCGGGGTGGGTGCGCTTTGTATGACCGCATGTCTGTCTCATTGATTCCATCAGTATTATTTTGTAATCGTGTGTCTCTGTGATTGAGTTAGTGTGCATTTCAGGGCTCCTGTGTATTGAATAATGATGTCAAGGATTGGGTTGTTTGACTGGGTAATGGCCTCTTTTCAGTCTTGTAAGTGAATGTGTCCTTCTCCTGTTTCCCTGTCTCGGCTGGGGCAGGATCATTTACACTGGGTGATTCCTTAAGATGCTCACATGCACTAAAACAACATCCCTTTGGCTCCCGAGCTCTCCCTGCCCAGAGGGATGTGCCGAGGGGAGGGTACACCAGGACACAGAATCACAGAATCACATGGGGTTGGAAGGGACCTCTGGAGATCATCTAGTCCAACCCCCTGCCAAAGCAGGTCCACCCAGAGCAGGTTGCACAGGAACGTGTCCAGGTGGGTTTTGAATGTCTCCGGAGAAGGAGACTCCACCACCTCTCTGGGCAGCCTCTTCCAGGGCTCTGCCACCCTCACAGGAAAGAAGTTCCTCCTCATGTTTAGGTGGAACTTCTTATATTCAAGTTTGTGGCCATTTCCTCTTGTCCTGTCACTGGGCACCACTGAAAAAAGACTGTCCCCGTCCTCTTGACACCCACCCTTGAAGTATTTATAAGCATTGATCAGATCCCTCCTCAGCCTTCTCTTCTCAAGACTAAAAAGACCCAAGTCCCTCAGCCTCCTCCACCTGGTTCTCAGCCATGTTGCTTCAAGGCCCATAGCCACTTACTTGTGAATAACCCGTGCATTTCTAAGGCTGTGGGAACATTTTTTACGCGTGTGCGTGCCTCAGGAGTTTTGCTAAGAGTTTTCAGTTATGTTTTTTTGGGTAAATCTCCATATCCTAGGGTTCCTCACAAATATACGCGAGGCTACAGCGCGCGGTTTCGAATGGATGTGGCTGAGTCTGTGAAGGGATCTATAAATGACTATATACATCTACAGCGAAGCTCACACCTGCCTTTGCAAGGGTCGCCTTGTGTGACTTTCTATATCAACGCACAGAAGGGCATCCCTGTCATTTAGCAGATGCCTCTGATCTGTGTGTGACTGCCTGACGACGTTCCCATGGCTGAACTGACCCGGGTCTCTTATATATGTAAGAAGAATGGGGTTCTATGTCAGCAGCGTTTAGCAGTAAATGTTATGTGTTAAGGAATTTTAGACGTACGATGAATCTCTGGGTTTGTGCAAGGGCTTCTGACTTGTGTGGATATTGCGCGCTAATGCCCTGAGACAGTGTGGCCCCATTTGGTCCCTTGGAAATGAAGAGGAGAGTTCAGTTATTTTTCAGCTGGTGATTACGTGTCATTGCCGCGCGGATTTATTTGCTCTGCGCAGGCAATGTGTCTGGCATCGGGCCTGCCCTGCGCCTCCTCGGCCATCAGGATTTGGCCCAGCAGCAGCCGCAGCCCCACAAAGTCTGTGAAAAAGGCTGTGAAAGATCCAGAAAACTTCCAGAGGGAGCTCTCAGACTGTACCCTCTCACCAAAATACCCCAGCAGGGAAAGACCCGCGACCTCTCTCAGCCGGGTCATCTATATACGGCTGGGATTTAGCAAACCAGTGAGTTTAACTTCTATTTTTCGGTGAGGCTGCTAACGGGGAACTCCTTACTCCTCCTTGCATTAGCTCGAGCCTCCTTACTTCCCCTGCCTCCTTGTTTGTGCTCTCCCACTCTTTTCCCCCCTTCCTCCTCCGTATTCCTGCCTGCATTTGACCTTGAAGAGATGACACCCTCCTTAGCCCACCCTCTGCTTTAGCAGCTCCCACCCCTCACACTGGGGCAGCAGCATCAGGGTAACAGGGGGAGGGAAAAAATGAGGGAGTGAGGAAGGGAGAGAGAGGGAGAGAGAGAGAGACCTGTTTGAAAATAATTGGAGGCTGTTAAACAGAGGAGCCCAGCATATCACTCTAGTAATGGAAATAAATTCCATTGTATTTGCATTTTAATTTTCCACATAAACAAAGGCCCAGAGTGTGCTGGCTTCGCCAGAATCACCGGCCAGAATTTAATTAGAAATGAAAAGTTTATAGGGTCCTCTTTAATGCGATTAATGCACAGTTAACATTTATCACATACATATGCTGGAATCGCCTTTTTTAAGCAACCACCGGCCATGAAATGAATTTCTTTTCAACTTTTTTAGCGTGCGTGAGGAAGGCTGTCTCTGGTGAGGCGGTCCAGTGAGCACACTCCTGACAGCTTGGTAAACTGGAGCCCACAGAGGCTTAGTAGCCCCCATCCTCACTGAGGAAAGTTCAAGGTGGCTTAGAGGGAAGCATGGTCTAGTGGTTAAAGCCTGAGGTTGGGAGTCAGGGGATCTGGGTTGTATTCCCAACTCTGCCACATGCTCACTGCATGACTGACTTGCTCTCAGCGTCTGTTTTCTCTGGGTGTTAAAAAATAAAAGAGAAATCAGCTGGAAGAAGATATCTCAGCCCCGGACCCCTCTGCGTTCTCTCCAGAAACTTGCCCGGCCCCGTTGTACGGGATCTGGATTGGATCCTGCACCGTCCCAACCTCCCAGCTCGACTCCCCGTCCCCGAGCATCCCTACGCCTGGTGAGAGAGGCCGGGCCTCCCGGAGGGACTTCTCCCCGCGGCCTCAGCTGATCCCTGCTCCGTGGGTTTCTCTGGATCTCACACTGCTTGTGTGAGATGCGCATCTTCCCGCCGGTGAGGCGTGGGAGCCCTGCCGTGAAGGGACCTGGACTCACTGCTGAGGCAGCTCTGTGTTTCTTAAGGGGATCCTCTCATGCTGGTTTTGGTCCAAAAAAACCTATTTAGAATGGCTTGTGGAGGTACTGGGACCATCAAACCTGAACCTCGGATCTTAACATAAGCCTCATCAGCTACCAGCCTTCCTTGTGGTCGGGGTAATTATACCTCCTTCACCCTGGGGGGCCCTGAGAGGTCGCTTATGAAAAGCTTTGAGCTCGTTCTGCACGGGGACGCTCGGAAAAGCAAGTCTAAATCCAGACAAATTATCGATACCCTTCCCGTGCAGAGCACGCCGCCGAGATAAAAGGCCAAAGGTGAACACCTCCCCTGTGAGCCCCTGCCCCTGCCACAGCCAGGAGGGCATCAGGCTTGTCACCTCCCTGCCTCCTCCTGGCTCCCAGAGGGGACCTTACCACCGCCGGTGTCCCCATTGTCCCTTCCTTATGCCCCCTCCCCTGCTCTGGCTGTGTGACAGACGGGGGGCTACAGCCCCCCCCCCCCCCCCCCCCCCCGCTTGCTTTCTGGGCTTGCAGACAAGCAGAGCAAATAAACCAGGCCCATGGACACAGAGTGTTAGCGTGTTAGGGACACAGCAGGGGAAGGAGGAACATGAAACCTCTATTGATCCCTTGAGGAATGATGTCCCTTCCTTATCTTATCAGATTCTCTTCACTCTTCAATTATAGTCTGTTGAAATTGGCCTCTTAACCCAAACAAGATAACCTGGGTAATGAGGAGAAGAGTGGGAGGGGAGGGGAAAGGAGAGGAGAGAAGGGCACAGTCCAGTGCATTAAACTATGGCTGTCATTAGGAATATCTCCTTTAGCACCTCCCGTGCCCCCACTATCCCCAGGTGTCCCCTCCTTGCATCGTGCAGCAGATGAACTGACACACATCCATTCCCTGACAAATATATCACGCCGTATACCCCCCTCATCCCCTCAGATGCACTGGGTACCCCCAACAGACGCGGTGTCCCCACATTTGTACGCGGCATCTCCGTATCTCCGTGCGCCCGCCTTGCCGTACGCCTCCTGTGTTCACCCTGATGCCACCCCGTCGCAGGCACGCTCGCACCCGTGGCTGTGTGGCTGACGCGGCCCGTCTCACCATTCTCCTCCCACACGAGTGGTATGGCTGCCCCATCACCCTGCGCCCAGGGCCACCCAAAAGAACCGCCGACAGAGACGGGGAGCGCTGCCCGGTCCCCCACGCGTCGGTTCGCAGCCACAGCTCATCGGTGCGTTCACACGACGGCCTTGCCGGAGGGAAGCAGCCACGCAGAATCCTGTGCAGAGCCCCACAGATCTACACGGGCTTCCCAAGACATGTTCTGCTCGCGCCTTTGCTCGCCCCTACGGCTCCCTGCACGGAACCGCAGAGTTACGACCTTGTTTCCATGGATAATACTATTCTTAGTTCTCACACAGACCAGTAATACCTCCTTGCTATAAGTCTATACTCCCAGCTGGACGTGTTGCCCTAGTGACATGCCCACGCTCCTCCTCGTACACATGTCATGGGGTATAGGGCACGTCTCGCCCAAATATCCATTACAGGGAAAATTGTCTGGTGGAACAATAGGGACTCGGCAGCCTACCTGCACAAACGCACCCGGGTTTCCATGCTCAAGTTACTTCACTCTGCACAGAACGATCCAGGAGCACTTTCAGGTTGCGCAGAAGGTGCTTTCCTTTTGGAAAGGCGGTGCCCTGAGAGGTACAAAGGCTTCGCCTACAGGGATGGCACCCTCCTCTTCCATTCTTCTAGAGACTGTATTTCTCCAGGATCGCTTTATCCCCTGCCCTTCACTGTGCCAGGGGCATTTCCTTCCATACCCATCCACCAGGGAGCCACGTTCCCTGCCATTTCATGTCTCCCTGTGCCACCAGCTCTGCCAGTTTTGCCCGCTGGGCACCAAGACCCACAGTGGGGTCACCCATAGGCATGTATTTTTCTTTAAACATTCAAAAGTCACAAAAATTCATGTAATCTGCAAAAGGGGGTTAGAATCGCAGCAGTCAGCTTTTGACAAAGGTAGACGTGCTCTCCCACGTGCAACCACATGAACCCACCCAGGCAGTGGGTTCCTCCCTGCTCTTGTGCACCTCATGAGAACCCGTGCGCAGCCAGACACCCTTCCTCTCTCCCCATCCTTGCCCCCTCCGTGTGCACAGACCCCCGACTCGGGCACACACGTACCCCGAAATTGTTAAAGCCACGTAGGGGGGTTGGATGCCATCACTGGAGGACTCTCTGCACCTTGTTTGGCACAGCAGCCAAGATGCCTTCTGTAAAACCACAGCAGCTCTGGGTTTGACACTGGCCAAGTCAAATCTGCCTTCTCCTTTCACTCCATCCTTATCTCTTGCTCTTTTTTCCCCAAACCCCACCCAGCTCTGCTCTCCACCAGCTCTGGAAGCTCCATGTCATGGCTGGCTGTCCATCTGCCAGAGACAGCAGCGCAAACGTTGTCTCTTTAAACCGCTAAATTTCATAGAATCATAGAATGGTTTGGGATGGAAGGGACCTTCAAGACCATCCAGTTCCAACCCCCTGCCCTGGGCAGGGACACCTCCCACCAGACCAGGTTGCTCCAAGCCCCATCCAGCCTGGCCTTGAACCCCTCCAGGGATGGGGCAGCCACAGCTTCTCTGGGCAACCTCTTCCAGTGTCTCACCACCCTCACAGGAAAGAACTTCTTCCTAAGATCTAATCTAAATTTCTCCTCTTTCAGTTTAAAACCATTCCCCCTCATCCTATGGCTCCACTCCCTGATGAAGAGTCCTTCCCCATCTCTCCTGTAGCCCTTTTAGGGACTGGATAAATTTGCTGTTTGTTCCACAGGGAGAGGGATTTTGTGACATTATTCATTTTCCCCTCTGCCTCTGCTTACACAGCCCTGGCCCATTGGTACGTAGCACATCCCAGAAATACACGTTCCCTCTGCACTCAGTGTGAAAACACCATCTCCTTTCCTTCAGAAATATTATACCTTCCTTTCCTTTTCTCTTCTACATCTCCCTTCCCTACTGATTTCACAAATAAGTGTATTTTTTGTGTTTGTATAATTTATGTATAAATGTATAGTTTTTCGAGCTCAAAAGTCTAAATTTAAACAACCAAGAAAAAGCCTAAATTCAGGCAAATATTAACAGCAGGCACTATTACATAGCTAAATTGTGCTGCGGTTTTTCTTATTAAAGGCAGATGACCAAAAAAATGGTCTTAAAAGAATTTTTAGAGAAACATGACTATGTTGAAAGGCAACAGTCCCTTTAAGAAGCGCCCAAATGTTAGTGCTCGAAGACTCTATTGCAATTTTAAAGGGAGAGCCTGGAAATGGGCAGCGGGGTAGTGAGGTTGCCCTCACATTTCAGCCCAGCTTGAACAAAATGAGGACTAGTTCCAGGAATATTGGTGCCAGAACCATACAAACTCCCTGGAAACTAGAGGTGGTGCGGGGCACCCTGTCTGACAGGTATGAGAGGGTTTCCTCTGTGAGTTTTTCATCTGCTTTCCCTCTCATAAACTGATGAACAGTCATCAATCTGCCTTGCAAACACGGGGAGCACCCTCTCCACTGAAGTAGGGTGATGGCTATTCTTGATGCAATTTGCCTCGCAGCAAATGTAACCCGGTGTCTTGGAGCCTGCAAAATGGGGAGGGGACTTCCCTTGGAAGGAAGAGGAACCGTTCAAAGTGGAGCCAAAGGAATAAAAACTAAATTGGCCCCCAGGAGAGAACAATTAATAGAGGCGAACTCCGGCATATCTGTGTGTGTGTGCACATGTTGGAGGAGTTGCTAGAAGCCTGGGGAACAATATGCCGTACAGATTTTTAGCAACGCTACAGGAACTGCAGAGCAAGGGGATGACAGCAGCAAGAAATGTCCTACTTCTATTTTTCATACCGGCAGAGAGAAGCCACCAGAACCTCCCTTCCCGATTTACCAGTGAGCTTTGGGTAAAGGTTTCCTACGTAGCATTTTCTGGGAAGCGGATCCGTGAACTCGCAGTCCGTTAGCTCAGGCTTTTGGCACATCCCTCTTTCTCCTCTCCGTCAAAACCGGTACACACGTAAATCCCAAGCCAGACAGAGGACAAAGGAATATCCTTCCCCGACCACATCGAACTCCCGCACGTGCTTCCTTTTCCCTACCAGCATTTTGTGTCACCCTCTACGTGCCCACTCAGGGGTACGTGTTCCCTGCCATGGACCGAGATACTCATACGTAGCATCCAACCAGAGCATTTCCCACTCACAGTCCCCCTATAAACATCCTACTAAAAAACGACGTACAACTCTGCTTTTTCCTTCCCCATACCCGCCTCTGAATAGACCAACCTTTCAACCTGCTATATAGATATATAAAAGTACCCTCTACACCCCTCCTATCCCTTCACTCCTTGATATCTGTATGGACAGACATATTCTGTCCCTACATCTCAAACATTCCTTGCGTACATCCTGTCATTCTTCACACCCCAACCACGGCTATTCCTCTCCCGTGGCTCCAGGATTGAACTATTGTGTTGTCCATTTCCCGGCGACAAGGGGTCTAGTTACAGGGTTATTGATTGGTTTTCATGCAGACAGATGGATCTGCCTTTGGTCTCCCCACCAAAATCCACCTCTGTATGGGCTGATTGTCACTGCTCCGGGGATAGGATTTCACCAGGAGACCACCCTCCATGCAAACATCCTTCACCCAGGCCACGGATGGTAATAAATGGAGTCAGGCTGAGCCATAATAAAAGCAATTGAGTGGGTTACCTGTGCAGACATGAGATTTATACCTCCTCATATTTGATGTGATTGTTTTATTGAGTTCTCAGTGCAGTTAGGATGCCGTTTATTTATTTATTTATATGCCTACTTATCGGGAAGGGGCGGGGGGGAGAGGCTGTCGCAGCCGAGCTAGCGTTCAGCCTGCGTCTTGTCAGATCCCAGCCCGAGGAAGAGGGCTCTCCAGTCCCGCTCTGCCTTTTACCTGAGCTTGGGCTTGGTGGGTGAACCATCTCCTTTCTTTTACCGGACCAAGGTGTTTGTTTCAGGACCCCCGACGCCTTGAGGAGCGTCTGAATGATGAACCTCCTAGACGCCGAGGGGACGGCGTAAAGGCAGACGCGTGTATCTGCTGATTTTCTAAAAGAACCTCTCGAAAGAAATTCCGATTTACGCTGTGCCTGTTTCGGACAATGGGCTGTGCTTCTCTGCACAGAGCCCCTTTATGCCATGGCTATAGAAATAGTAAGCGCCAGCGTTGCTTCTGACTCTGTCATCGCGTGCGAGCGCTCAGAAATATTAGCAGGTGCAAATTGATTGGAAATGAATATTTGTAAGTGCACTCTGAGGAGTTTGGAAACCGAGTGATTAGATTTGTGATTTTCAGCTGGGTAGATAGCCACGTAAGTGCTACAAAATCAGCTCTCAGGTACTGGCACTAGAGAAAATTGGAGGTTAGCGCTGAATATCCTACTGTCTAGTATTTCATCACAAGCCTAACGCTGTTTGTTGTGGGTTTTCCAGCTCCTCCAGTCAAGTGATAGCACGAGAATTTCAGTTCTCATTTAATAAAGGATGTTTCCAGTGCTTGGAGTGGGGGGGGGGGGGCTTGAAAAGGGGCCTGTCGGCTCTCTGAAGGCTCAAAGGACCACATTGTTAAGGTGTTTTTAAAGTCGTTTAATGGGAGTCAGATATCCAAATCCCTTTAACAATTTAAGGTAGAAAAGAGAAAACAAGTGAAAACAAACCCACATGGTATTACAAGTACTTGTGATTTTTATGCCAGTTGCATGATTTAGGCTTTGCCTCGGTATTTTTAAACAGTTGGGACTGGTAAATATGGCCGTGGGTGTATAGGATCCAACAGATTAATTGGGATTACAGTGGAAAAATCGTCATTTCTGTTAGCTCTCAGTTTAAAGAATGATTGTTTGGGAGAAGAACTCAAACCTTTCTGAGACTTTCAGGAGTAATAATCATCATCAGAAGGCATCTGCACACAGATGGGATTTCCTAAAGCTCTAGTTAACTGCACGGGTGTCAGGCCAATGACAAACGCTTTGGAAAGTCTCCACCTTTTCATTTATAGAGACCCTCCCCAAAAGTTGGATCCCTCCATATTTTGCTGATTGTTACTAGTGAGCTTAGACTCCGTCTGAATTTCAACAGGCCTTAATTGAAGCTTATTAATCTAAGTGAAGCTCAGCCTTGTTTGACTGTTTTGAAGTTACATCTTTTTATTCAAGTAATATGGAAATCTTTTGTTTGGGTGGGCTTTAGGATCAGAGATGGATTTTGGGGGATATTCAATATACTGCTGAAAACATGACTCTGTTTTGTATGCGTCATGTCATCATATCATAAAGGGTCCAGCTGGCCTCCTGGAGCATTATCTATCTCTTTAGCCAATGCGAGATTATTTCTATTGTATGTTTGCTTGTTATTAATGCCATCTACTTATATATATTCCAAGAAATCAGGAATTCCTATGGGATGCAATTCCACAACTTAATGGAGCTCCCTATCAGGAGATACCTTCTGCTACCACTTAAATATTTCCTTTCTTATTTCCCTCCCTTCATTCCCAGCTATCCTGCTTTGTTTAAACGTGAATAATTCCTTTCCCGTTGGAGGGACTGTGCCCTTCAGATCACAATATTGTTCTCGCCACTTCATCATTGCTTGGCCAAGCCACTTATATTTTCTCCTCTTTTCTCCCAAAGTCAAATGAGTTTTTTCACATAATAGTGATTCTGGTAAATGAGGTTTAGCTCTGTAAGACTCATTCACCCAGCGCTGAAATGCAGCTACCTCTGTGGCAGAACGCAGCAATCACTCACTAGATGCAAAAGCCTGAAAACGTTTAACTTCCAACAAAAATCAACCTTTCTGTCCGTCTCTACAAAAAGGAAGGGCGGGGATTTTTAGGTGATAAAGAGACCGATGCGGTCCTGAGCTTCGAGGTTCACAGAACAGGGAGCTCAAAACTTCCCAGGCACAACCAATTTTACTTGCTAACTGCCTCTCTTGAGCTAATATCCCTGCAATATGAAAATTAGAAAAAAATGCAGCCGGCTTATTGTCGTTCCCACCATACAACCTTCCAGTGGCCAGATATGAGGAATAAGACAAAGAGAAATGCTGGGAGCATTCATGGACTCTTTCAGCTGCGGTAACATTGTCTGTAACCTCTGCTTTATGAGCCTGTCCTTTATTTGCAATGATAAAAAGAAGATAATACCAGGTTTGTGTCTGATGGAAAAAGAATCTGAATTTCAAGGAGTATATTCCTTGTAATGAAGCCCTGTGTGACCCGACTCCATTCTTTGCTCAGCCAAAAGCAAGTGGTAGTAGAAGTCTTCTACCCCGAGAGCGCATCCTGATGCGGGAAATGGAATGGGAACCTGAGACTCAGCATCAGCTAGGTGAGAGGATCCCTGCTGGGATCCCGGGGAAGTTCCAGGTTACGAGAACCTGGTGAACCCCGTTGGGTACCGTCGGAAAAGTTTTCTTCACCCCCGCTTTGTACCAACCCATTGTCAGCCAGAGGCTAATCCAGTCTACGTGGCCAGTCCAATCCTTGGCCTATTGAGAAAAGTGCCGTGTGGCTACTAAACACTGATGCTGGTGATAGGTTTGTGCAACACACACGCTTGCCAGTTAGAACTGTGCCATTCACCCCATTCTCACTGCAGGCCGTGCTTTGGGTCACTATGAACAAACTGCCGTTAGAGATACTCCATACTCTTCCAAATCCTCCCTAGACTCATGACCCGTCCCCCAAGAATTCCAGGTTTGTTCGTTGGGAAAGACAGGGAGAGATTTTCCACTGGCTTTGGGCAGGGTGTCCTTTGGGGGGGACTCTCAGCGAGGCCAGCGAGAGTGACTCAGAACTCTCGGTTTGCATAACATTGATTTCTTCCGCGTGTGACACAGCCCCTGCCCTAACGCGCCTGCCTTTTGCCAGACTCGATTGTTTGTCTCCAGACGTTGCCTTTACCTCCATCGAGATTCTGTTCAATTCTATCTCCCTCGCCCAGGCTAAAGCCTCCGCCGACGGAAAACAACCCAGCTCCAAGTTTTGAACCTTTTCCCGTTAACGCGTTGAACTCCCTGGGCGTTTTTAGTGAAGGATCACGCAGAGTTTTACAGCGGTAGCTAAATACTGCTATTTTCATTTTACAGATGGCAAAGCAGCCGCATAAGGCGTGCGGGTGACCTGCCCAAGATCAACCAGAAAGTTAACGGCGGAACTGGTAAGAGAACTCTTATCTCCTAATGCGCCGTCCTTTGCTCGAAACTCCAGGCCAGCCCGTGGCCGCTGAAATCGGCCACACGCTCCATAATATTTCAATGTACAAGTCTGTTTCACTGGGCGTTACAACCCGAGTCAACCTTTGTGTCTTTCCATATGCATTTTGAAAAAGCACATCATTATGGGAGACTTTAACTAGGAATCATGAGTCAATTGTTAAACAGTGAAACAGGAAACATCTCCCCAACCCAAGCGCTTAACAGTAGAAATTAATGAATACGCAATACCTAAGTGATGACTGAAAAAAATATCTAATGGTTTGACTGAGATTATATATCCACTAAACTCTATTCTCTGCCATGGGGTATTAGTTAGGGGGGCTGCTCTCAGAAACCCAGAGCGTATCCGGAAGGCTGACCGAACCCTGTAATGCTTTGGCTTCAGCATTCCTTGGAGAAGGAGCCACAAGTGAGCTGGAACAGAGGGACAAATTAGGTGGGGATGTGTCCTGCTTTGCCTTTCTGGACCCTTACGGAATTCCTGAATTTAAGAGAAGCAGGAAATAATAATAATTAAACTACCATGTCCATTTTATCACTTGCTGCAGAACCGTGAGCGTGTGTCCGTGGTGTGCTCCGTCCTGTTCCCACTAAAGTACATTCTCTTATTGAAAAGGTTTTTCTGGGTGATCATTATCTCACGGAACCTATGTTCTTAGGCTAACTGTACGTACCGCAAAACAAAGCAAAAATTCCCATTAACGTCTGCCGCCCAGTTCAGACTTAGGAGACGGCCGCCGCGAGGCTTTCAGCGGCGCCGGGACCCAACCGAAATATTCTAACCCAAAGCCACCAAGGAGAGCTCGTGTAGAGCCACACGATAGATGGAAAAGTTGGGGCTGGCAGGGTGCTCAAGAGATTTAAAGTAAGCAGGAGTTGCTTACCAAGGAATTAAGAGCTTCCATCACTTGCCTGCTTCTCAATGATATGCACTGTGTATATGTGTTTACGTATATGCATGTATATACATCTAGATGTGTATATATATATATCTACACATACACGATAGGTTTGTGCTGTACAGTGCCTACTGTATGACGCGGGAACAGGCAAGCTCCCAGCGCAGAGAGAACTTCTCTGTCTTGATCCTGTCAGTTCTGGTGCACTTTGCTTATTGACTACTCTCTAGACTTTTTTTTTTTTGCCATAATTAAAGCAAAACTACCGCATAGCAAAAGACTGATTTTTTTCCCTGAATCTCGACAGGGTGGTTGAGTCATGTTTTTCAGCAGAGTTTCTATCTAGCCTTTATCTGCATGAGCTCGATATGAACAAGTTTCTGATAAATCTCAGTACTGAATTAGAAGTCGTCCCGAACACGTCCCGATATCCTCAGTGCAACACGGACAGGTCGGTGCAATGGAGGCACGTAGCATTCGCGTATCACAAAAAAATAATGAATGGAAAACAGATTTTAAAAATGTTTTAGGGAGGCTTAAAAAACGGAACTGAAACTGCGCTGTTTTGCGGTCTCTCGCCCGAAAGCCTTTGTTAATGTTGGGCTAATCCCCAGAAAGAAAGAAAATAAAATGTAATTAATACATTTTCAGAAAATCTTATAATAACCAAAATTAGTTTTTTCCATTCCAAGGTGATCTCTATTTTGAAGTGCAGTATTCACGGTCTGTCTAGGGACACAGATAACTTCTATTTCTGTAAATGCCTTGCTTATAGTCTCAAGATGTTGAACTGCTTATGGATGTAGCTCTAACAGTTCTGGACATTGGGCCAATGCAGTTTTTGCTTTGGAAACCCTACATTTTGCGAAAATACAAAGATTATTTCTAGGTTGGTTTTAAAAATCGTCATCTATGTGAAGCTGCTCAGAGAGTCAGAGGGTTAGATTAACTCCAATCTGCGCTCGTACGGCAGGTAAGGGATGTGCTGTTACAGAAGATTTACCCAATTCTGGGTGGGTTTTTTTTTTATAATGGGAGGGAGAAAAACGGATATTTAAATGGTGAACATAGACCTCTCTTTGTGGTTTGTGAGTTTTGTGAGCTGGAGTCACAAAAGTCACGGGAGTGATGAAGCTCATGCTAGTCTCTGCGCCACCAGGATCGGGCTCTTATACACTCACTATTTCCTATTCCGCTGCAGTTTTCCCCCATTTTGCCATCCTGTTCTTGCAAATGTTACGACCTGTGACATGATGGGCTCGCTTCCCTACGGATGGGAGTTTTAGGGAGCCCCACGCAAAGGTGAACAGCGGGAAGCTGGGCCTGAATTTTTAACAGCAACGGAGAAAGACTTAACCACATGAAGCCAAAATGCTCTTGTGCCTTGGTGGCCACACACTCAAATGCCATCGCAGGGTGAATCAAACATGGTGGGTCACAGCTGAGCCTCTGTAATGCAATAATACTTAGCAGCTATGAAGCACTTGTCCTTCTCAAAGCATTTTATAAGCACAATCCAACTGACATCAGTTCCCACCTCCTTCTGAGAAGGATCGGTCTTTGCCAGGGTGGGGAAACTGAGGTACGAAACCCCCTGGAGCCCTCCTGCCAACTGGGAGCGAAACCTGGTGCTCAGCCTCCTGCCCGGGACATCGCAACCCAGACACGGGGCGGTGGGGCCGGCAGGCGTGAGGCTGAGACTTCAGTGACATTTGGATGCTAACGGCCTCCGAGCTAGCCAAAATACACGTGTGTGTCGGGTCTGTAGATGCTGTTTCCTCCAAAGAACCCCCCCCCCGGGCCCCGGCAAGCCGTTCCTCCGGTACCTCCAGTACCACCAGTTTAATTCCTCCCAGGGACAGCTGGCTGTCCTTCCGCAGCTGCCTTTGTAAGGTGTCTGAATGTCAAACTGTTATTATTTCAATACCTGACTGAGAGAGTAACGGAGACCTGGAGGTTTTTTAGGAGGGTGTATAATTAGCCGATCAGTATTATGTTACCCTGTTCATAACTTAATAACCATTTTAATACAGATGGCACACACAGGGATAATTTCCTAGGGTAGCCTAGCAGTATATTACAGAGACAGTGTGTCTGAGGGAATCTTTCTTAGCCAAGGTACATTCCACTAGCTAATTCTACCTGCTGTTTTCAAGATGATTTGGGATAATTCCATATCATTTGCAAAATATTAAAACCCATTTATATAGGATGCCAGATTTAGAAATACACAGCCTGAGTTATTAGACATATTTTGATAAATCTGCCATGAAAAGCGCAAGATAAAAAATACCACTGCGGTTTCCCCGCTATTTATTTTTTGCTTCCCTTGCTATAAATACACCTGGGTTTGTTTTTTTTTTTAAAAAAAAAAAATCTGGCTAAACTTGTTATATATCAAAAAGGCCAATATACTGACTTGTGCATTTTTATCTACACAGACACTACAAAAGCCTGCGTGCGTATTTACATATACCCTATACACATTTATATAGGGGGAAGCACCGTATATTTGGGATTCCGTGCAAAATTTCATGTATTCCTACTCTGTCGGTGAGGTGTTTCGTGCCTACGTACCCACCCTTTGAAAACACCCCTATTACTCTGTTTCTAGAGGCTCTATTTCTGCGGGCATAGTGATGGCATCTGGACATACGTTAGGCTAAAACAGCGTAATTAGTTTTACGGGGTGGCTGAGAGTGCGGTGCGTGGCCGAAGTGTGAAAATCTGATGTCTGTCGGGTTTGAAGGTGCGGGCGTGTGAGCGGTTTGTTACTTGATTACATCCATCACCGGCCCTTTTCTCCTGCACATCGATCCCTTTTCCTTTTTTTTTTTTTTTTTTTTTTTTTTTTTTTTCTTTTTTGGCCTGTCATACGGTTATTTTCTGTCCCCTCAAACCTGAGACCGAACCCGAGTCCCTCCCCCGACAGCAGTCTCACCCTAGCAGCTGGGGGAGGAGATGGGTTAGGAAAATTGTTGGGTGGTGTTGAATCCATCCTGCTGCTTCCCAGCCTCCTGCCAGGGCAGGGATCAGCCCCAGCCGGGAGGAAGGCACCTCCTCGCAAGTTTAGCCCTTCCCTGAGGATGAGGAGGGAGCCGGGGACACCCGGGTGCAAGGGAAGCCTTCCTCCGGCTCTCAGCGGCTCCCGGCCCGCCTTGGCAGCGGAGAACGGCAAGCTTTTCGGCTCCCAGCCCTAATAACCCTGGCAAAGGCTGGCGAGCGTTTACACCCCGGGAGGGGCGTTGGAGAGACAGGGGGAGACCCGGCTCCGCCGCCCCCTCACCCCGAACAGCCCCCCCCCTCACCTCCCCCAAACCTTGCGGCTCGGCGGGGGAGCTCATTCATCTCCTCCGGGCCAGGAGGCAGGAGCGAGCTGTAGCCCCACGGCGGGCAACAACGAGCCCCGGGGCCAGGAGCCCGCATCCCCGCTCCCCGGGCCCGGGGGAAGGCGGGGGGGTGGGGGGGGGGGGACACAGCCGGCTCCGGCCCCGCTGCCCCGGGAGTGGGCTCGGGGGGGTGACGGCGGGTCGGGGGGCTGGAGGGCCATGCCCAGGGGTCCCGGTGCGGGCGGGGGGGGGGTAGGGGGCTGGAGCAGGGGTGGATCTAACCTGACCGAGGAAAGATTGAGGCGCCCGCGCTGTGGAGGGGGGTGGAAAAGGGGGGGTTGGGGGGCAGTAAAGAGGCGGCGAGCGGGGCTGCGGGGTTTGGCTCTTACCTGTTTATGGAAGAGACGCTGGGGACCGTGTCGTTGTCGCAGATGCCCTCGGCCAGTAGCCTGTCCCGGATCTCCCAGGCGAACATGGTCGGGTTCTGTCTCTTGTACTCGGCGATTTTATCCACTACTTTGGGGGTCGCCACTTTGGGTTTGGAGCCCCCGATCACGCCGGGCTTGATGCTCCCCGTCTCGTAATACCTGCGCCAAAAGACGGTCAGTGACCTGCCGTCCCCGCAACAGCCCGTCCCCGTCCCCGTCCCTGAACACCCGGTGCCCGGTTCCCCCCCCCCTCCTCGGAGCCCCCCTCCGCCCCGCTCCACACCTCGCCTTCGGGCCGCGGCGGCTCGGGGGCGGCATGGCGGGGCTCTGCGGGGCGCCGGGGGAGCCCCTTCTCCTCTCCGGGGTTGGATCCCGCTGGCCTTTCATTATTTTGA
>QJSC01015142.1:1754109-1939833 GCA_003697955.1 Calidris pygmaea | reverse complement strand
TTTCCCACCTGCATAACTACTAAGGGGTAGTAGTCAGAGGGCTGTACCAGAGTAGGCAGCCTTCTGGTTACATCTCTGATGCGGGCTCCAGGGAGGCAGCAGACTTCCCTGTGAGAAGGATCTGGCCGACATATGGGGCCCTCTGTTCCTTTCAGAAGGGAGTCACCAATGACAATTATCCTCCTCTCTTTTTTTAGGGTAGAGGTTTTGATTTTGGTGCGAGAGGGAGCGTGATTTGCTTTGGGCAACACCCTGGGTGGTGCTTCTTCTGCCTTTTCATTTGTTTCACCTTCAACCTCCAGTGCCCCATACTTGTTGTGCAGGGGCAAATGGAAAGATGAGGGGGGCTGTGAAAGGTTAACCTTGCCTCTTCCAACAGGCACCTGTATCCATTCCTCTCTGTTCCTTGTGTCACCTCCCTCTGCTACGGGGGTCTGCAGAGTCTGATACCACATATCTAACTCCCTTTCACACTCCCTAATGGTCCTTAGTCTATTCACTTCTTCCTTTAGTTCAGCCACCATGTGGAGCAGATCATTAATCTGCTCACACCTAACACAGGTGTTGTCTCTATCATCCGTCATTGCCAGGTTCCACCACTCATTACAACCAGTTGCCTGGGTGCCTGCATGTTTGTGTGGGGCCTCTGTCTGGGTACCCACAGGTTTTTTTCTAATGGCCTTTGACCGAGTCCCAACCATGACTTGATATGATCTCTTCAGCAGTAACTTGTTTTGTGATTTGTGTGTTTGTTTCAAGTTTGGTTTTTTTTGCGTGGTGGTGTGTGGTTTTTGTTTTTTTTTCCTCCCCCCTCCCGTCGCACGCCACAAGCTGCAGCTGCCGGTGCTGCTGCCGCCGCCTCGCCCACCGACCCAGCGCCTGCTCTGACCGCGTTTAAATCCCTGCGGCCGCACCCCCTCCGCGCCTGATTGGCTGCCGCGGACTTCCGGGTTCCGGCTGGGGCTCGGGCTGTGAGTGGGGGGTCCCTGAGCTCGGAAACCCCTCCGTGCAGCGCGATCCGGCCTTCCCCGCCAGCTCACCGTAGTTCTCGTCGCCGGTGCTGCCGGTGCTGCTGCCGCCGCCTCGCCGACCCTCGTTGACATGAAAGAGTCAACGTGTTCTCCATATTCTCAGGTGACAGGAACATATACTTGCGGCTTGAAAGGTACTGGCTGGATTTAAGGGAGCAAATTTTCACCGTAAGTATAGTGCAGCACTGAAACAAGTTGCCTAGAGAGATTCTGAAACTCCCAAGTTCATTACTTGGCTAGACAAAGCCAGAGCTGGCCTCATCTAATATTGATCAAATTGCTTCATGGGGGAGGCTGGACTTCTTCACATACAGAGGTCTCTTCCAACAAACATTTCTAGAATTTTGTGATTCTAATTTTTACCCCTTTGCTGATGCAAATAATTATCATTGAATACACTCAAAGACTGAGCGAAAAAAACAATGATTTTGCTTAGTCCATTCTACTCAAGTAGACCTCTGCCTGCTCTCTACTTTTACCTCTATAAGACATTAATCTGGGAAACACTACAGAAACATGTACTCATGGATGAAAAGGGTTATGTAACTCTTTGTAACCTCTTACTATGATTTATACTTTATTTATACTAGGAGGACTTTTCTGAGATGGGAAGACATCAGACTGATGGCTGCAACTATCCACATACCAAATATTCCACCTCAAACAAGCACTCATCCCCGGACAGAGCTTCTGTATCTGTCCTCTTAAACCACACTGCTGGACTATAAATTTCTCATTTGGTTCGCTGTAATCTGGACTATCTAAGAAGCTTTTCAGCAGTTATCAGTTTTTCAAAATACAACAACAAAATTAGTATATATTCAATACTTTTCAGCACCTCTCCCTGATTTGGAAAGAATATTTATTTGAACTTATATTTTATAAGGAGTGCAATCTCTCTTTGCAGACAGAGATATATGAGCAGGTTTACGCTAGTAAATTAAGAAAAAATTACCCATAAAAACTGCTGTGGAAAAAAACCACTAAAATAGATAATTTCTCTGCTCTACTTTTTGTGCATTTTGTTTGCTGTAATACTTTTTTCACTGGCAAGTGTCGGGTGTGTCATCTTCTACAGCACATATGAAACCACTTTGTAGAATAGAAATGTGACAAATCTTCCATTCTGTCACATTTGAATAAACTCCAAACACCTTTGAAGTTGTTACGACCTCCTTTTGCAAGCTCTTTGAGCTCTGCAGATGAAAAGCACTATATCATACTAGATAGATATTATCATCTATTTCTTTATACACCTAGGGACAACTGCCACTTATTTTCAGCTACTTGTCACATCAAATAATGTTTAAGTTCCAGATTTGCTAAATGTTCAAAAATGGTTTCCATCTCCATCATTGAATGTCACTCTTTGTCTTGGGGCAATATTCTGGAGAATTTCCAGAGCCATGTGCTGAAATGGACAGCTTCAACATCTAATTATATTTTGGAATTTTTTATGTATAACTTCTTTGTACATATAAATTTATATAGAAAGAATTTTTTGTAAACTAATTCATGCTTTAACAGAGTTTCTTTTCAGTTACCTGCCTGTAATATTCTTCCAATGATATTCACTGTCTGAGAACTATGTCACTTAATGGTACAGTCTGTCCAGAATAGGACTTGATAGAGATATTAGAGTCCATAGAGTATCACAAGCACATTCTGCACAAATGTCAAACAAAAAAATGCAAATAGACTGTCATATGCAACGCCAAGTGCGGGTGTATTAACTTTCACTAAGTATGGCACTAATTTCTAATTAAAGATACACGTTTCTTGATTGAAGCAGGCTAGTATCCTGCTGTTTTGGCAAAATGAGCAGAGCAAGCTTGTGATGATTGTGCACAATATTCCCTGTAAGTGTATCCTAAATGTGATAATTTTTTTAAATGACCAGGAAAGAGCAAGAGCTTGACTTCCCAGTTTGCAAGACCCAACATACAAGACAGAGAAAACGGCTGTCATCCCCTATCCTTTAGCTATTATTTAGCAGCACCAACTGATAACTAACTGGCTAGTAGCTGATTAACCAGAATGTAATTTGCCAGCATTTTTTTTCTGCTACATGAGCTTTTAGTAGGCCATTCTCAGATCTTTTACCCCATAGAAAGAAATCTTTAAATTCCTAGTGCTCTGTAGAGTGTATGTAGCCATATCCAACATGGGAGTAATCTGCAACATAGAATCGTCTAGGTTGGAAGGGACCTTTAAGATCATCTAGTCTAACCATCAACCTAACTCTGATTAAAAAAAAAAAATTAAAACAAAAGGAAACCACACAAAAGAACACCCCACATTAGTAAACTATGTCTCTAAGCACTATGTCAACCCATCTTTTGAAAACATCCAAAACCTCCAACATCCTGGCTAGCTTTCACTTTTGGGGCATGAGTGATACCCATGGCTGCAGATCGGCCTGCATTGCAAGACATAGGGGTGGCAAATTGGATCAAAACAGAAGCTTTCTGGGTCCGGTCTTGTCAAAGCACTCTACCATGTATATCCCATCTTTCTTGTACTCAATATGGGCAAAGCCTGACTGGGGCACATGATGCGAGCAAACTCACGATGTGCAGGCTGCACAGTGTCGAGCAGCTTCTATCCTCTCTGGGCTTTCTCATCCCAAGGCAGTAACTGATTCACTCCATGAATCCACTGGTGTGCCCGGGAATGAGCTGATATATATTTGCCGAATGGATAGCCATAGTGTTAGCGCTGTTATGGATCAAAACACAGAGAGGATCTGTTTGGAAATATAGACACCCCTAAACATAGTTACACCACTTCTTGTAGCTTAGTAATCGCACTTAGGACTTTGTTCCAGGTACCTGTGAAATACTGCACTGTACTTTATAGATATTTCTGTTTTAAGGTACCTTTATTTAGAGGAGTCTATGAAGTTTATGCTATTCTGCTCAAACTCTAAAAAAGAAGGGTCACTTTCTATCAGGAACTGTGTATTCTGCTGTATTTGCTAAGTTAAATCTCTGTTATTAAAGAGAAGACCTTATCTTAGGCCTTCACTGAATGATATGGAGGTGTCATTGCTAAAGAGGACTACATTAGGAAAACCTGTATTTCTAAAATTTCTTGCAGAGTAGCAGAAAGCAAACAAGAAAATGTTCTGCCTTTATTTTGCATATAGTACACTGTATTTCCAAAAGGAGGATTATAAGATCACTCATAATTTTCTTATGAAAAAATAATGAAACCTTTAATGGACCCTAAATGTAAGATCATCCCTTTTTTTTGCCAGAGAAAACTTCAGATGTCTTGACACTCTTCTAAAATCTATTGGGGAACAAAGGGAAATGCTCGGCTAGTTCTGCCATGCATTATTTAGTGGAGAAAACAAAATCTGTTTGTAGGAAATTAAGCTACAATTTAGAAAATAAAATCAGATGAGGCAATTCAATTGCCTGAAGTCTAAAAAATGCTGCAATAAATGTAAACAACTACCGGCAAATTAGTTTAAGCATTATCGGTGTAATTTTTTATCTTGCAGCCCAGGTATAACATCTGCTTTTTAATAATATACTCATTGTTTCCTAGAATTTCAAGCCAGTAGTGATCTGAATTGTATTGTTCAGGACACCAGATGACAAGAGGTAATTTTTTGTGAATATTATGATCCCTTTTACCTTAAGCACTGTGCTACATCATGCATGATGCATCTTGAGCCTTCAGGTGCTTCCACACCATGTCTATGTACACCAAGGAAGTCATGAAGGAAGAAAAGTAAGCCGAAAGGCAGACCCTGTGCAAGTCCAAAGGGGGATAATAAGCTGGTGATGAACAGATCTAAATCAGAAAAAAAAAAAAAAATAAAAATCAGTAACTAAGGAAATTCTTTGTTCACACAAGTGAACGTACATTTCAGTCTGTTTAGACAATAAAATGTAATATTCTGTGGAGATTGGCTTTAAAACTACAGCTGGCAGTAAATACCAAGTGGGAAACAGGGAAATATGTGGGCTAACAAGCACTGCAAGCATGTGAGCAAATAACTAAGTGAAATTCTGGCTCCGCATCAGAGCGTTTTAATGGCCAGAAAGGGAAGTTTTGGGACACTCTTCTTCTTGGAGCAGTAAGGACACAAACTGTTTTAATATTAATTTCCAACTTGATAAAGTTATGACAGGAATTACAGAAATACTTGTCTGTGATTACTTTGTGGTCTCCTTAGTGAACTAAGGAATCCCATCTACTACCTCTGTGCCATGTGTGTGCTTCCAGCTTCTAAAAATCAGACTGACGCCAAATTAAATGAGCTTCTTTCTTTTCAGTGGATAATTTCAGTCCAAAAAAGCTTATATTGTAACTGGACAACATAAATTAAGGGTGGGAGAATGTAATGGTTATAGTTCACAAGTTGTGGATAAGAAACTGAGACAGGGGAAATAGCCTGACACCCACAAGAATTTAGACATCTCAGCCTGGGTCTACACAGCACAATGGGACTTGAGAAAACAATACCTGAAGAAGTAGAACCACACAGTGTCGGAAGGAGCCGCTTCTGTGTTCAGGCCTCAAAAGCAGAACAGACACAGTAGGGACTCACCATGTCTATACTGGGGAAGTAAACAGTCCAGAGTCACCCTCTAGCTTTTGAGCCAAATGGTACACCATGGATTGCATCCATAGACCCTGTTATCCACCAGAACATGGTAGCTTGCCTGTTGAGGATGCTCCCTCACCCGTGCAAAAGCTGAGAACTATTTTGGGGGTTATCTGGAAGAGAGTTAGCTGGACCTAGGCCAAAACCAAACCAGGGACTGCATACTGCAAAGCTGGGTACATGCGCTCAGTCCCTTGGAGTCCCTAACTCTTCTCAGCTTAATATTATAGATGCAGCCACTGGGACTAATTAAGCTAGGCACTGTGCTGTATTGATATAGATGTAATGCTCCACTCTAAAATTCCCATAAATTAAGAAAAACTTCATAAGTTATAATTCTCTCAGACTTTCTTGAACATATTAATTGTATTTAGAAAAGATACTTTTCAGAGCATAAAACACTTTTCCAACTAGGTAGTGCGGGAACAGTTTTTGATAATGAAATAAGCGCAAGGTTTTGGATTTCTTTTATCATTATGTCAGGTTTTATTTCTGGTATCTTTGCATCTTAGCATGTGGAGAAAAGAAATATTAAGTGCAGAAAAGGCTTTGTTTTTTTTTTTTTTTTCAGTTAGAATCTATTTCACAGAAACATTCACTCTTTCATTTCTGGATTGTGGATTTCCCAAAATGAAAGCTGTACAGTTATAGCAAGACGGCCTTCAGGAGGCCGCAAGGGAATGCTCATGGGCTGGGTACACTGATAAGAAATAGACTCTGAAGGGTGATAGAAGATTTCAGCTACTCGCCATCTGACCCCTATTTAAACAAGTGATGTAGATACCTTCCTGATTTCTCCATCCAGGCTATAATGGGTACATAAGCCCTTGAAGTTAAAAAAAGAGTGTTTCTTGTTTAATGCACAGTTTACAGTTTGTTAGCTGTCCAAAGCAAGCTGAACTTGTGTAGATGTAGCCTGCATTTCCTTTGAACTGCTATAGCTTCCCCAGTGTAACACCTGAATAGCAGCAACGTAGGCACAGTTCTCAGTCTGTTGTTTTCCTTTGCTTTGTTTCAGTGACTTAAAGATGTGACTTTGTAATATCACTTCTTCTAAGACTCAGGAAATTCTGGTGCTTTCGATGGCTTGCCACAGCCACTTGCCCCATTAAGATGTCTCTGTAAGAAATATGTTGTTACTGAACCTTGCTTTGAAAAAGCCAGAGATCAACAGAAGAGGTCTGACAACCTGAAAAATATGATTTAGAGACTTTGTTTAATTTAGGTTCCTTTGTGTCTGAGTACGAACATGATATTTTTTGAGCTGATAACAGCAGAAAACCAAATAACAATGCATTTGCTTCTGAAGCTTATGGAGTAAGGTGAATTTTGATTGACAAAGCAGAATAAAAGCATGTTATATGGTGAATACCCTTTATCGTTTCAGTAAATTGCTCTATCTCTAAATTTCACCATAGCTAATCCTGTTTTAGAAAGACAGATACTTAATTATTTATATTTTATTTCTCTGAGCTTATTGCAGAATTTTGCTTTACCTCTACTGATAAATATGTAGAATATACATATAAAAAGTTATAATATGTTTTTGATACTTATTCAACAAGGCCAATTTTGACTAAAAAAGAAGAGTGTTGCCTTTTGAGTTTATCATTTTAATCAAAATGTGCTCATCTTTAAATTTCATTAAAATTAAACCCATACTAAGAAGATAGATCTTAAATTATTGATGTTTTCTCTCTCCAAACTTAACGAAAGTATTTTTACCTTTGCTGATAAAGTGAAGAATGAAATTTCATCACTTCACAATGCATAGGCACCAGAAAATGTGCAGCACTGAATTACAATGACATACAGTCTCCTCTGAGTCATTATATAATATATCATCAAATGTCATGCAGTAACTCCTTTTTGCTTCAGGGGATCATTATAATTAAAGGGACCAGTGAAGCTGGTGTTTCTGGCCTGGAACAGGAAAGTTAAACTTATTCATGATAATTGACTGTTTTAGCGAAAGCAGGGTTTCCTTATAAACAAATAGTCCATAGCTCATTTGTAGAAGAAATATGAAAATATTTCTTGGCTAGTTCAATATATCTGTATTTTCTACAGGGAAGCGTTAAGGTAGGAAAAACTAAAATTTTCTTATGAATTACTGTATTTTTTTGTAACATCCTTTAGCAAACTCAGCACAGCAGATTCACTGCAATGGGCATTTCAGCCCAGTATAAGCTCATAACATGTTTTGGAAAACTGGACCCATTAATGAAAATGGTAATTGACAAAGCACCATAAAAGAAAGAGCTGAAGAGGGCATACTTTGCTAAGCAAGCCCTGTGTACCACCAGAATCCCAACAAGCATGTTACCATCACCACTGAACTACTGAGGACCCTAGAGGGAACAGATGCAACAAATGAGACTGCTGCCTAGTTGAACTCACCTGAAAAAAAGGATTAGAAACAAGACTAATGAGACGATACCAGATGTGTAAATTCAGTCTACATCCAGAGTAACAGTTTTGGCTGACTGTCAATCCAGAGTTGGATTGCTGACAGAAAGATTAGTCCTTTCAAGGCTTGCAAACATCAACAAAAAGCCATATTTCCCCGATTGCTTCTTTTCCTCTATTTCTCTTTGTATCTATCTGTTTTGCTAGAGCAAGATAGCAGCAGAACTTAAAGGTGAGCTAAACAGGCTCCATTAAGAGCTGTATGGCAAATCAGAGAACTCTAATGGAGATGTTTTACACAAAGGCTTTTTCCTTTCCAATAAAAGGGGAATTGAAAGTAGCTTTTACACTGGGATTTATCATCCAAACTTCAATTTATTGAGAGTAATGTACTAATACTGCTAAGTTTAAAAGCAAGAAAGCAATTCAATTTCACTTGCTGGGAACAGCAGGCAATATTACTGTTATCTGGTGGAGAGAGCTCAAGGTACTCTCAGCCTTTCAGTTTTCCTCTTATCTCCCCTGGATTTTAAGCATACTCTTGCTTGTAAAACTCTCCAGCTCTTCCAGAGACGGACTGAATTTTTCCTGGCCTGCCTTTCTTCTAAGTTAGGTCAAGTTTCTCCTTTTTTTCTCTAATTTGCTGTATTTAATTTGTTTCTGGGGATCTGGGGACAAACCAGGAAAAATGGTTCTCCCAATTTGTAGAGCAACAGGATGCAAAACCTTGTTCATGTTCTCTTTCTAGACTAAAGAGATCTGAGGCAAAGGAAAGGCATTGCTTACCAGTATCATATCTTTATTATGTCTCCTACGTTATTGATTTGCCTATTGCTGCATTCTGCCCTCTTATATTTTTGTCATCTGCTGTGTCTTGAATCTCATAATAGCAGAGATATCTCTAACAATATTTAGGTTGTTTTCTATTGGAAAAGCTTTGAAGGAGTTCCAAACCCAGAGATATAATTACAGGAAATAACAGTACACAGAATTGCATCATACACTAACACACACATTTGCATATGGTACTGAGATATATATAGAGATACATTTTCTATAAGCAATTAGACTCTAAGATCACCCTCCTGAGACACTCCTAAATTTTACCAGAAGTACATTTCATCTAAAAATGATGGAACTTTGAGACGGTTGACTAAAAATCTTCTTTTACACTGCCGGTTTTATTTTCAAAATATTTTTTCTTGTTTTGGGATACTTTATTCTGTAAATCGTGGTCAAATCAGGTAAATGGGTGAATAATAAGTAATATAAAATCTTTATAAGCATAGAAATTCAAGGCCCAGACAGGAAAAGTATAGTATCAATATTGCTCAACTAGGACAGTGATAGTGACTGTGAAAGGCTGAAGGTGATTAGAAGCTGAAGTTTCCAGGGTAGGGAAATGCAAGATTGATTTCTTATTTCTAAACCTTTCATTTTTAAGGATTTACTATCTGAATGATGACCATTGTTGTCTTTTGAGGGATGCTTTTACAGCTATTCCTCATTAAGTAATGTGATGAACGTTGTCATTATAGCTGTTTGAGGAGAAAATAAGTTTGCCAGGGATATAAACCAAAAAATGTGCCACTTACAAATTGTAAACATCTTTAAAGTCCTATATACCAGAGATATATTGAATCATTGCTAAGCAAATATTTCTTTGAAGCAGAGGACTGTCCAAAAATAAGCTAAAGAAAGTGCAGTTAACTGTTGTTTTACAGTCTTGGGAACCATTTGCAGCTACTTGTTTTGTGGCTCATCATAAATAACGATGATCATTTAGAAACCGGACACTAAGTGCAGCTGATCCCAGCCATGCTTCCCGAGGGTTGAATTGATCTCATCTGAATCTCATCTCATCTGTCTTCTAAACATCAGACATCATCTCTAAACTACCAGTTTAGACTCTCCCTACACTCAGAGATGTTAGTTCAAAGCATGATTCATCCTACCAGTGTCAATAAGAATGAATGGGGAAGCACCCATCTTGCTCCTCTTCAGAACCAGGATTTAACTCCAACATCTATGCTTCTAAATTTTAGTTGGCAAAAACTGAGTTTGGTAGATCTAGGCCTGACTGAACGCTTTAAAAAGGATTTTTTCCTTCTTAATACAGGAAACACAGCTGTCTAAGATAGTGAATCAGAATTAAGATTTTTTTTGGAAGTGTAAATCATATCAATACACAGTTTTCACAAATAAAGCTACATTAGCTAAATACATGTATCTCCTGGTTTTGAAATAAAGTGTGTTTAAAGCAAATTAAAAAAAAATGGACCCAACAGCTTATTGAATATGTCAGATTAGACTAGATATGTAAGTGATTGAAATATTTCCACACTAGTTTTCATGCAAACGAAAAGTTCAGGAAGAAAGTGTAATTGTCGAGGTATATAATGTGCATGTATGTATAAACAGATAAGTTTATGATATCTTTGAAACCAGTATTGATATAGAGTAAATAACAGCCTTCATTCTCTGGATATTAATTAAAAGTTGTTCCCTGGACTATTAAACACTAAAAGTTTTGCTTCTCTGTATGAGAAGGCACACATCTGAAAAATCTGCTAATATTTAGATTCATTTTGAATATTGGTATATGTGATTACACTTTAAGTTTTCAGTTCTGTTAAGAAAAGGGAAATTAGAACTATCCTATCATGCTTTCCCTTAATTAAAGCAGGCCTTTTTCTTTCAGTAGGATGTCTGCATGTAAAACTGATGGTTTTATATACCAGCTCTATAAATGGGTCCAAGGCTTTCCCCTGAGTTAAGGGTAGCAATGTAGAAATCATTTAACCTGACAGCTGGAACCAAACACAAAAGAAGACACCTTTCTTCGTTTCTGCTGATAAATTTATGTCATAGCCAAGACCAGTAAATTTGCTGTTCAAAAAGCTCATAAAAAAGATGAGTTTACCTTTTTTTTAATATGTCACAAAAGCCTAGTAAGAAGTGTGACAGACGGGATGAAAATTAATAAATAAACAGATGTAAGTAGTGTGTTATACTGAAATTAAAGTCACCGTGCATGAATTCAGAGGTAATGTGATAAAGAAGCATGCAAACACATGATTCAATTACAAGAATACAGTTCTCACAAACATCTGGAAACACTACTGCTATTTTCACACCTCTTAACCAATCAATTCCAGTTTCACACAGAAGTCTCAAGAGGTCCTTAATTCCTTAATGCCATAAGTTGCTTTTTAAAACCTAAAATTAAAATGTGCCAGGATTAGAGAGATGAGTTATTGCATTTTTACTTAAACAAATTCCACATTGTAGTGACAAAGACTTTACAACCTCCTTTTGTTGGTCTTCTACTGGAAGGTGTGGCAATTAGGAAGTAAGAACAATAAACAAAATAAAAAAATCCATGGATTTAAGAGAACTTGCTTGAACAATGCTCCATCTTACCAGGTTGCTCCCTGTCAAGTGGTGATTTACAGCAGCCACAAAGCCAATGAAACCCAGTCAAGAATTGTTATTATTTGTAAGCAAGATGCTTCCGAAGGGCTTACTGATTTCACATTAGCTATCACATATCAAATGCCTTGTCTAAAGCAGACAGATTTCTTGGAACTGCAAGGCAAGGGCATGCTGGCCAGCTTTTCCCTCAGAATTTCCAGGGCTTTATAACTTTGATTGTAGCACAAAATAAGCTAGTAGCAGGCACAAATGAGTAAACAAGCACTGTAACTGTTGGCGGGGGGAGGAAGGGGAGGAGGGAAAGTAACTGGTATGTTTCATAACTTATTCAGGTTTTACTAATATTTTGTAAGAAGATTTTGGCACCAAAAGAACAATTCTTACTTTGCCTAAAGCAGTATTACCAGTTAAAACCTTGGAAAAACTTTCTAAAAGTAAGAATGATCAAACTCTGGTATACTTCATCGTTTCAGTAGGGACATTTCAATAACAGAAATTGGAGGAGGTGGTGGTTTGTTTAGTTTTGTGTTTTTCAGGAACAGGTAAAATGTGTGTCCGGAATAATTTAAAAAAGAGTTGGTTCAGCTGTGGCCTGTGAAAGGAATATAAAGTAAGGGAATTATGGTAGCTTGTGACAAGAATACTTCATTCCCCTCCTTGTTGCTATTATATATCCCTTTTCACTTTTGTTTACCTGTCTATTTTTTTCCTTTTAGTTAGATTTTTCCATTTGGTTTCACAAAAGCTGCGACCCAACAATATTGGCTGCAGATGATTCAGAAGCCTTTTCAAAGTAGTACATATTTCAGGGAAATGTTCCAAATTTAGATTTTGGTATTATCAAATAAGATTATGTAATACTTTCATTGGTTTAAAATTTCTCTAAGTCAATAAAATCTAGTTGATAAATAAATTCAACGAAACAGATGGCCCCTTTAAGGCATAGATTTACACATTTCTTCTGAACAGAGGAGTTATTGGTCCAAACACTTTGTTATTATTATTTCTCCTACTGAGTGGCAAAGATGCCCCATCTCACCAGACAAAAATATGGATGTAGAGGTACAGCGACAGGGAAAAGAATTAAGTTGAGGATGGGGATTTTGATTTATGAAAGTAAAAGAGTACAACAGACAGATGAAATGAAATAGAAAATTACAAGAGGAAAGAAATAAAAGCTCCAAAGGGAGTGGGTGGTGTGGACCACAGAATACCAGCTGAAAATAACCCTTACTTGTCATAGTGAGAGGTAAAGAACCAGCCTCAGCCAAGTCAACTGCCTCTCTTACTGCACAGTACAGGGCACATATCCTTGAAATTCAACACTATAGAAATTATCGAAGGAAGACTGAAAAAAGCTGTTCCAAATCAACAAGGTTTTCTTGTTTGCTTTAGCCCAGTGGCACTAAAAGTTCCTATCAAAGCAGAGAAGAAAAAGAGAAAGGTAATTATTTTCTTAGAAAAGTATGTCAAGGAAGAACATTAAACAGCTAGGGAACATGTATCTTACTACTTTTCTTGTCCTCTACACTTAACAAACTTCCTCAAATCTTTTAAAATAATTTTATTTCTTTTCTTTCTTTTTTTTTTGTTTTGTTGGGTTTTTTTGCTGCAGCATGGTTAATTTTTCAATTTGAAGAGCTATTGGTATAAAACATGGCTCATTAGCTTTGGGAGGTAGCTAGTCTTCATTAATTCAGTTCTCACTTCATTTGCTTTGCATACAGTCATAATTAGCTTCAGAATAACTTTGGTAACTTCAGCAGATTTATAGCTTCAGTTTTATTCTGCATTTGGCTTTTTCCTCTTGTTTCAATGTGTAGTATGAATTTTAAAAAATCAAGAACAGCAATGATTGCTTTAGGGAATAATTTATTGTTGCAATCTTTAGAGTGACAGTATCTCTACGTCCCTCTCACTGCTGAGCTACATAAACAGTTACATAAACAGTTAAAACAGTAAGCCTTTTGTAATCTCAGGTGACATTTTCTCACAAATAGGCAGAAATTCCCAGTTTCTCTGGCATGCATTTTCTGGAGAAGCAATCCTTTCCCAAGTATGCCAATCCCTCTCCATAGGGTATATGGCAGCAGAGGAGCCGGCTCATACTGCTCAGACCTGAAGAAGGAATCATGTCAGTCTTTCATTGACGTCCTACAGCCAAAAGAGGGTTTGGTTTATTCATGGGGGATGTACTGCTGTACTAAGGGTACAGCCACAGAGCCACAGTTCAAACTGGTTTACACAGCCTGGCAAGGCAGCCTTCGTATTTTAAGAAAGGCAAAGAGGTCACAGCTGAAGATAACAGAGCCATAGCATCTCCTAATGCCTCTGCAAGGTTGATAGGAAGTGTGTCAGGGTATTTAGTACATCAGCCCACCCCCTGGCTGAGCTGATGATTTCTTTCTTCTTGAGGCAAAAGCACAATGCTTTACTCCACAAGACAGGGCTACACTGAGTAAGAAGAAGCCCTTCGGAGAAGTCTCAGAACTTTTAAATAGATTATCATTGTCTTGTCACATGTTCCAAGATACACAACCAGAAAGACAAAACACTTCCAGGAAGAAGCCACAGCAACTACTTGAGATATTCCCAAGAATTTCTGATGCTGTAAAGGAGCTTCGGTGAAAAACATCTGTGATAGAAATAAGGTGTGCGGTCCCCCACAGACACCCTGTGAGACCTGAGATGGTCAAAGCACAGAGCAAGGGCAGGACTTATAAATACAATGCTAAGAGCAATGTTGCAAAGGCTGCTGTTTTCCTGGCTTAAATAGAAGTCAAAAAGGTCTGGAATCTGTGTGCATTCACTGTGTGCTCAGCCACCATGAGCTGTTGCACTGCCTGCGAATCCCACCAAAACCTTCTCAATCCAATATTTCCCACAGAAAACAAGAAACACGTGAGTTCTTGTTCTGTAGCTATTCTACTTTTCCTTTACTTGAAACGCCAGTTGACACAATGGTGTCAAACAAATGTGTTAAAACAAAGTGAGGCTCTGAGGAGGTTTTACCAATAAGCTTCAAGTGCTTCAGTTCATGATAGGGGAGAAGTAAAGTGGTATTGTAAATGTTAGCCTGCCAAAGTCCTATTAATTTCTCTTCATGGACTGCTAAGTCGTGGCTTCTCTGTAGCAGTCCATATGCTGACTTGGAGACACATGATCTTGGAGAACAACTCTCCCCCACAGTTAGCCAACATGAGAGCAGGCCACTGAGCCAGGCTGATAATGCTCCTGGCACACTCCACACATCTCAAGAAATGTGTTTCATTTGCTCCGCACTACCATCTCATCTTCATTTTAGCTCAAGAGTTAGGCTTTCAGGGGTGTGATCCATCCCATACCACTGCCATGGGATGTCCACCTGGCGAGCCCAAACCCAACCCTTAGTAATATCCTTATATCTGTCATAAAAGCCATAGGCAATTTCACCCTGCATGCTCACGGGAATGATTAAACAACAGCAGCAGGCCACCGTGCAGAGCAAATTGTTGACTGAGATCCAAACACGCAGCAAATTGAGCTGACTTAGCATGCGGAAGACTAACACTCCTGGCAGAGCCTCAGGAGCAGAAAGTGTGTTTGAGCAGCTTGTTGTACTGATCTGATTTCAGACAGCTCCCAGCACCTGCAGGGAAACAAGGACAACCTGTTTTCAACAAACCCTGTGTCACCTGTCCCAGATGGCTGAGTCTGTGATATCATCACTCCTTTATAAGAGTCTTCCCCGAGAAGCTCGGAAAAAGAATTGTGTGTCATATTGGGCCTGCTGCACTGTGAACATGGAAGAACATCAAGCTATATCATTGAGGAGATGGGTACAAAATTATTTGTGGTCAGTTTTGATGCAGAAATCTCTAGAAACCTGCTAGTATGCCTGGGCAAATGCAAGAGATTTTCTTTCTATCAGCACATACTCTTATTTGTCAGATTGTTCTGGAGGTAGCTGGTGCTTGGGTTGTCCTGTCTGCATCACCCCATGGAATTCATTCTGAATTAGAATTCATTTTGAATTAGATCTCACTTTGCTTTAACCTTTTGTGCTGCAGTCTTACTGTGCCACCAGGCTTGACTTCCATTATCCCATTGTAAGCTGCAGGTTCCTTCAGCCAGCAGGTCCCAGCCTGCCCAGTCAGCTTTTGGAGTGGTCCCATCACTCTGGAAGGTGGCTAGAGGCGACGACTTGCCATCACCACCAAATATTCAAAAGGAAGGCAAGGTGGCCTTTTTAACTTCTAAAAACTCCACATGGTATGCCATATTCACAATATGAAACCCCTACAAAAGCTACAAAAGTGTAAATGATAAAAGATTAGAGAGGGGTGAATTTAAGGGCACACACTGACATCCCAATATGTACATCAGGTTGCAGTCCCGTCTTGACATATACATAAGAACAGCAGAGCACTGAGAGTAGTTGTGAAAAATACTGCTCAGCTGAGTACCTCATAATGTATTTTTAAAATATGTTCATGACTATTACATACACTATCAATAATTTTTCTCTGTCTGTTTAATGTACAGGCAATTGAGGGTTATAATTTTTTGTGTCTGAGAACTGTTACTCAAGGTCTATAAAAAGAAAGCTGCAGGGCAGCTGTTCTGGAATATCAAGAGAGTTCACCAGAGGGACAGTGCTATTTTCCAAAATAAATGTATTGTTCTGCGCTGGGCGGGGTGGAAGGGAGAGAGAAAGAAAGAAAGAGAGTGCAGGGCTCCTTCAGTATATCAGCAGGAAAGGCCTGACAATAAATGGAATATTAAAACAGCTGTTTTAAGAAAATAGAATAAAAAGAGGACTATAGGTAAAAGAGAAAATCTTACGTCCCTTCAAATACTGGGAACCTCTCCAAGGTTGGGATCTGTGCAACAGACCACGGGAAAGTCCATCTGGGGTCCATCTAATGCTGCACAAAATCGGGTTTCCCAGAACCTGAAAGGATGTAAGATTTCCTCACTATCTATATTCCTCTTTTTATTCTGTCTTGCTGAAGCAACTATTTTAATATGCCTTTTGTTGTCAAGCCTTTCTTGCTGACATCCAGAAACAACCCTGGGCCATCTCTCACACACACACCTCCTTCCACCCCTTGTGCTGGACGATAGTTACTACAGAAGAGCTGTGACGCTTTAAATTCATACCCTATATTAATGATTTCCCTATACAGTAAGACCCTTCTCACTGACACACTCGACACACAGTCAGAGACTGCTGCTTGCAGCAGGGCAGAAATGCCTGAAACCAATTTGAGAAACTTTAATTCCTGGGCCTGCAGAAGCCAGAAAAGCTCTTTGTCAATTTTCAGGGTGGTGATCTTGCTTTTATCATCCCAATTATCCACCACACAAATGGAGAGGTCTTAGGTGAAGTATCTAAGGTTGCCCATGCCTCAGTCTGGTGTGGAACCAGACTACAAATACTAAAATAGATCATGACAGACCTGGCAGGATATGGGACTAATTGCTGAAAGAATCCATATTTCAAAGTAGGGAAAGTTTTGCAGAGTTTTTATTAATATTTGAAAAAATACCATTTCTCCCTGCCTAATGCATCAATACTGCCTCTGACTCAAATGCTTTCTAGGTAGAACACAGCAGTGAGATGCACAAAGCTATCAGCAAATGTTTTTAGCTGAATTTTCTCCACCTCTCCTTTCCTAATTGTTTGCCATTTAAGAATTCCGTCAAAAGACTTTAAAAGTTTGCTATAATAAGGCAAAGACTGCTGAAAGAGAACATAGGTTCAGCAGCAAAAGTCTGCCTCTGAGGTTTTGGGAGATGCAACAAATTACCTTAAAAAAATAAAATTACACGCAATGCTGTAAAAGTTCCAACATCTGGAAAAGGATTTGTGTTGCTAGCTGCCATGAATAGTCTCTAATTATACTGAGCATCTTTACACCAAGAAACAGGGTTTATCAGCACCAGACTCTGGGCTGCAATCAAATGCGCTCAGTAAATTCTACCTCCAAGAATTTAAAGATGCATTGAAAAGTTGTAATGAAGCATACAATTGGAAACGTTTATCAGTGATTCTGTCCCCGTATGAACCAAGCAATTGTCTGAAATCACTGGAAGCCGGTCCATTGGCTATTCAAAGTCTAGACTGAAGAACTGATTGAGCTTGCATATTTCCTTTTAACAACTTATGCTTTCTGACTTCAAACTAATGGGGATGCATGCTGTATGATTGAGAGAAACTTTGACTAAGTACATTCAAAATCTACCATTATATCTTGACATAGTCCAGCTTTTGAACACTTCAGTCTTGATTTCCCATTCTAAGTGGAAGACATCAACACCACCGGAGGGCCTGCGGTCATTTTTCCTGTTCATTTTTATAATCCAGCATGAAGCAGAGAAATTACAGCAAGAAATTTAGACCCAAATCCCCATGGCATCTCAAATCTTTTGTGGCCCGGCTTTGTCAGCAGGAAAACTCCAACCATATCATCACATATATTTCGCAAAAGTGTTGTCAAGAATCTAAAATCATTACACCGCTTTTTGCCATTCAAATATACAATTCCCTGATGGTCATATCCACATCATGTGTCCCTGTTTTGCTGTTATAAAGATCTGTTACGTGATGAAATATTGTTGTTTCAGGTTGGATAGAGTTAGCATTTTTAGTAGCTGATATAGTGCTATGTTATGGATTTGGGATGAGAAGTATTTTTGATAGTGCACTGGTGGTTTTAGTTGTTGCTAAGCTCTCAAGGTCTTTTCTTCAAGGTCTCCTTTCTGGTGAGGGCTCTTCACCACCCCACCAACAAGCAGGCTGGTAGGGCACAAGAAGTTGGGAGGGGGTACAGACAGGACAGCTGACCCCAACTGACCAAAGAAGTATTCCATACCATATGATGTCATGCTCAGCATATAAAGCTGGGGGAAGAAGAAGGAAAGGGAGGACATTCGGGGTCATGGCATTTATCTTCCCAAGTCTCCGTTACATGTGAGGGAGCCCTGCTTTCCTGGAGATGGCTGAACACCTGCCTGGCAATGGGAAGCAGTGAACGAATTCCTTGTTTCACTTTGCTTGGGTGTGCAGTTTTGGCTTTACCTATTAAATTGTCTTTATCACAAGTTTTTTTGTCACTTTTAATGGTTCTAGCTGCTGCTTTGGGTTAAACCATGGCATTAAGAAGTGTAATATTACTACAATTCATCTGTCAATTAAAAGCATCAATCGAAACACAGTTCCTTCATAACAAATCACTTTTAAGATTAAAAAGTGGTCTTTTCTCATTAATGAAGAAGCTTTCATGTAAGAGAAAGACAGAGGTAATATTTGGGATACCATCAACTGAGTGTATATCTACCTCTTAACTGGGAAAAATCTAGCCATTTTGCTCAAATACCAAAAAGCAATAGATACATGGAATAGAGGTGACCCATTATTGTTCATCATCTAATGATAAAAGGGGTGGAGTGATCATCAAGGATTATTATCTAAAAGGTGATTAAATTTCTAGATTTTTAAAATATGGAAGAAGAAGTGCTACCTGTGCCACAGAAAGCTTTCACTTATGTCTAGCCAGCTACCAGAGAGGCCTCCTAGTATGCAACTCTCCAGCCATGATGAGTTCTTTGAGCTAAGTGAACTGAAACAGAGAACGGTGTACAGAGAGCTTGAAACAGGCTCTCAGGGAGCCATCCACTGACCAGAAACCCTCTCCTTCCTTCTCACCCTGTCCAGATGCAGCTGGACCCATCTTGTGGCTATGCAGAGCTGAGGTGTCCTGACAGAGGCACCCCTAGCAGGTGTCCACAGGTCTTGGTTCAGCACCAAAGCCACCTATCGCTTTCTGCCAAAGCCTTGCGAGTGGTCCCCCTCCTAGAAGGCGAGGCAGAACATAGCCCTTATAAAAGCACCATGAAAAGCCAAATGATAAACTGACATTCCTTCAGTCTGAAATTAAAACCTATGTCAATTTTAATGGCAGAAATATAAGTTTTAAATTGGACACAAATTGCTTTCAGCAAAAAGACATCACGAGCAGATTGAAGGTTGAAAAAAAAAATAGCAGCTGAAAACATCAGTAATCCCTGGGGTGCTGCAGAGAACAAAAAAGCTTCTCCCATTGAATTTCACCCGCAGAAAGCCACTGCAGCCTAGAGTGGCTGGATGTGTGAAAAGCACACATTTTTGAAATGAGCGTTAGGACCTCAGTAGGTCAAAATATAAACATGAAAAGAAGCTCGATATTTCAAAGAATATGGAAGTCTACCAGTGCAGCTGAATGCAGCCTGAACTACAAAGCTGCAGATTTTTTCCCTGCCAGGATTCAGCTCTACAAATGCTTAATCAGTCACCCTAACAACAGGACAAGGCTGTGAACTCCTTTGCTTGCTCACAAGAGTATGTTGTTGGCATTATCCTGTAATGACACAACAGATTTTTATAGACAAATTTTGCTGCAAAAGCAATTCCTCTCATTTTCATCTTAAAAAACCTGCACGGTAATTAACTTCACAGCAGTATCATTTGGCAAAGTAATACCATACATAGAATAAAATATTCATTAATAATTGACTATGAAAACTATAGTTAAACTATGTTCAACTAACGTAATAGCCAACAGCTATAAGAATACAGAGGGCATGGGTCTTCTCAAGAACAAAATATCCAAAACCCAAAAGTGTTTGAGAGGAGTAACTGCAGTAAAACTGCAAAGGCCCATGAGAAAAAGAGATGATTGCTGGGAATACAGGGCATACTTTGTACAAAATTTTCTAAATATAGAATAGAGATATATCATACAAAATGTAGATATAGATACAAAATACAAAATATAGAATGCTTCTGAGAAGGAGATTATTGATAATTCCCCCAAACCCAAGTAACTTATTTCTTCTAAAGATCTACAAGGGACAGCCAATGGTGTCTTTTCAATGATGATTTAAACTGCAAGGAAACAAAACTGCATTACAAGTGACAAAGACTGATAGCAATATGTGATAACATGTGGTGGAATATAGAATGAAATCACTGATAACCATGCATTGAATCAGGCCATCTTTTTCCACATTAAAGCTCTAGTCTTATCTTTTTACATTGTCTTTCCACAGTCCTCTTAATTTCAATTTGTTATTCCTTAACAGGAAACCAAACACAGACCTAGTTACCACGTTTGACTGTGGTGTGGCACATTTTCTTTCTCTCTTCTTTCCTTGCATGTATCAAAATTTGCTATGTAATTTTTTCTGCCTGAAAGAGAGCGAAGCTCAATGGAACTCCTGTCTAATGCTTTGACTTTCATATGTTAAGTGTCTGCAAAACTTTTTAGGTAGAAAAGAAAACAAAGGCAATAGGAATATTTTTTCCCAAGCTGTTTTTTTCCACTCTGTAGCTCACCTTTCATAATTATTCTACCCATGCAGCCTGACTTCTGCTGGAAAATAAACCAGAAGCAGAGAATTGATGTGTCTTTTCCAAAAAAGAAGTGTTAGAAACGAGCATATGAAAAGTCCAGAATTCAGAAATACATTTGATAAGAAGGATAAAAACACACTTTTAGGATTTTTATGTAGTTCCTTCCAAGAGATCAAGTTTTCCAAGACATGAGTCTGAATCCAAGGTTAAGATTTGTTTGAAGCTTCAGTGTATTAGAAACTAAGGTCCAGATTCTGGCCTTTCAACAGATGAAATGGCCAGGATTCTGATTGACCTTAATTACTCTGGGGTCTCTAGGCACCCTTGCTGTCTATACTCCCCTTGTAGTCTGTGAAAATAGCTGATACAATCAAAATTGCCAGAAGAAATACTGAGCTGACCAGCCACAAGACCATCAGTGCAGTCATCCACGCACACAGATCCTTCCTGACATGTCCAAAATCTGCCCAGACTGGAAATATTATATGCAAGGCCTGTAAGAGAGACATGAAATTAAATGGTGGCCTTTATGTCCACTTTTGGATGAGGTGAATGACTCTCCAGGCTTCCTTGGCTGGCAGCAGAATCACGGAATCATAGAATCACAGAATGGTGTTGGAAGGGATCTCTGGAGATTATCTAGTCCAATCCCCTGCCAAAGCAGGTCCACCCAGAGCAGGTTGCACAGGAATGTGTCCAGGTGGGTTTTGAATGTCTCCAGAGATGGAGACTCCACCACCTCCCTGGGCAGCCTCTTCCAGTGCTCTGCCACCCTCAAAGTGAAAAAGTTCCTCCTCATGTTTAGATGGAACTTCTTATCTACAAGTTTGTGTCCATTGCCTCTTGTCCTGTCACTGGGCACCACTGAAAAAAGACCGGCCCCATTGTCTTGACACCCACCCTTTAAGTATTTATAGATATTGATCCGATCCCCCCTCAGTCTTCTCTTCTCCAGAGCTGAATCCAGCTGCCAACACCACAGTGTGTATTAGATGCCACAGGACAGCCAAGACACTGGCACAGGATGAACAGATATGATGCAGGACCCACAAGAGATCTTTACCTCCTGGAAAGGCAGGTCGAGCCTAGGCAGTAAACCTTGCACAGTTGAGTAGCACTAGTTGCTATAACAAGGTAGCTGAATCACAGACAAGATCTCCACACGAAAGGAGTTTAGGAAACTGGAGGGCTTGTAGATACCTGAACTATTATTTCTTATTTCAAATTAAATCCCACTGTAGAAGTCTGTGTATAAAACCCAGCTTCACCCAAGTTTCAAACAAGCTGAAAGGGTTCTGATTCACACTGTAAACTTACCACCAGACTACCAAATAAGCAACCAAAGTGTTCATACTGAATAAATTTAAACCCCAAATACCAAACTTTTCTCTTTCCTTCATGCCAAACGTGTATCCTATCAAAAAGAATCATCTCTGTCTCCATCTGTGCATCTACCGCTTCTCAAGTAGAGATGTATGAATTCTCTTCCTTTTTTTTACTGTGAAAAAAGCAAAAAAACCCCACCTTAATCTCGTTAGAACCAAACACATCTTTTTTTTCCTATTTGTTTCAAACTCCAAATTGCAAAAAGAGAAAAAGAGAAAAAATAATTTCCACAATTATGCATTAAAGAGTATTTTGCTTACTGAAACCAAAAGTCTTGTAACTGGCATTGAAAGGACAAAGTCTATTCAAATTCTTCAGACAGCATTTCCAGCTGCAAGGGAAGAGAGTACTATATGTAGGCATCTATAACTGTTCCATTTGGTCATTATAATCATATTTCTCCCTTAGATCTTGTAAACTGGGGTGTGTAGAAAAAAATGACAAAACTCACTAAAAGAAACACAAATGTGTACTTGTTCTTTGGGGTTTTTAGGAACTCATATAATCGCCTGTCATCACATACAAAGTCTAGTTGCACTTTCAAACATAATTAAAAAGCACTAGAGTATTGTCTATTGAATATTGTCTACGTCAGAGTCACTAATAGAAGAAAAGAAGCTCTTTAATACTACCCACAACATACAACAATTTTGGGTAGTAAATGAGAGCTATATTTGCTACTGGGAACACGGGATGGATATAGATAACCTGTTTCATCATTACTCTGACTATTAACTAGAATCCTCATTCTCAGAAACAAGTTACAGTCTTGTAAATTCTTTAAGTAGACGGGACATCTGACACTTGCAAAAGAAAATTAAAGTTTCATAATAGTTGCAGAATAGAGGAATAATTTGCATTTTTAATGTATCCAAATAGTGCTATTTTGCCCTAAAAAGAAAAGTAGAGTGGATTTACTCCCAAGGCGGTTAGTTTCAAAGTTCCATCTACTGGTAACTAATGTGCAAATTAACAGGGAAAGCCTCCCACCATGGAGGTAGAAACATAGAGAGTTCACACTGGTAACCCTGCTAGAAATTAGCAACTGGACATCAAGGAAGAATTTCCAAGTGCTGAGATGAGATCATAATTCCTGCTTAGATTTTATCAGGATGCACTGCACCCTTTTCTAATAAAATAATACCCCCCCGCCAAAAAAAGCAGACTGAGATGTATTTCTTTGTTGTTGTGTTTCTTGACCTTTTTGGCTGGGTTCTCCTTGTTCATACCCAAAACCAGGTACCACGTTAATTGCATTAAAAGAAAAACATCTAATGGATTATTAATGAAAAGAGAACATGATAGAAGCCTGTTGCATAGCCAAGTCAGACAACCTGTTTAGCAGCAGGAGGTGATTCTTCTAAGTGCAAAGATAACATTTATTCAGCCCTACCTAAAGACAGTTTTCATTTATTTTCGAGCTCTCAAAATAAAATTATTCACTGTTTAAACAAGAGAGCTGATCAAGAGATTGCCAGCTTCAAAACATGATGGAGTAGCAAAGATCTGACATTTGAAACTGCATGAGGATTGTTGTAGCATTTCAAAAGTTTCTGTTATACTTTATACACAGATATTTTTTTAGATTTTAAACTTCTAATCTTAAATGCAGCAGATTTTCTATGAGCTTCACATGAAAGAAAATCACATTCATAACTTGAGTGAGGGTCTTAGGATTTAGTGTCTCCAGGAACTACTTCTCTCCAAAAATCAGGTCACCTATCTCAGTATTTAGATTGACGTTCAGGTTCTTTTCTCTATATTTTCCAATAACACCAATTTTAATCCTCTCCATTAAGCAAAGCAGTCTATAAATAATTAAGTCTATGAAATGCATTATGATCTCAGCTTGAAATGCATTGTCAGTATCACTTTCACTTGCGCCCACTCTCTTCATGTATATGGATTTATGTAATTATTTACCTGAGAAAAGAACAGTTGCCTTCAGGTGTTTGGCTCTCTTGAAAACATATTTCCATGCTTCATAAGCATGTTAAGTAGCTTTGTTTGCATATTCTCTCTCACAATTTGGTTTTACTGAAACCAAGAGAATAGAACATGCAATGCTAAGATCCCTTTCTGTTCTTTTTCCCTCTTAAAAGGAAGGGCATTTTTCTTCCCATTGCTACAGCTACTCAGCACAGGACATAGGCCCTTTCAGTGCTGAATGGAACTAAACTCTGAACAGATGATGATGGGGTTTTAGCTCATCAAATGTCATTAAAAAATAGCTCAGTGTACAATTAACCTTTTACTGTGTATCTACATAATTGGAAAGTCTATGTGCTACGCAGGTGGAGAGATTTAAGCCAAACAAGCTAAAGCTGGGATGTTCAAAGCTCAGTAACCAATCATCATGCAAAGCCATTTGATACTCAGATCATCCGTGAGCCTCTGAGTGTACCCAGTGAGCCGCACAGAAACTAGAGAAGCCCACTGTGAAGGAGGTGAACAACCACATACACAAACATAATGCCTGTTTCTGTTCTAAACAGATCCCACCCTGATGCTCTTGAGAACAGGTTTCTTGATTAACCAAGGGCAAGGCAGAGTAAGAGAAACTGTTTTGGATTGCTCACCACCTCACCTGCATGCAAACGCACAGAAGTCAATCAACAGAGCTATTTACTGGGATACAGAATGTTCCCTCAGCTGAAGGGATGCAGACGCTAATTTAATACTCCATGTCACCTCTCTTCTTCTGGACTATACCATTTCTCTTACTGCAGATCGCAGTGCTGGCAGGCTTCTGAGGCATGAGATGGTGCCCAGCCCTGCACAGAAATAGCTGACTTCTAGGCAGGCAATGGCTAGCCATAAGCATTCGGCAGAAACACCCTTCAGAGAAATTTGGGGTTATCTTTGGAAGTGGACAGCACCGAACCTTCTTGATCCATTTTGGTCCCCAAGTTCTGCTATACATAGAGCTGACTCCTTCTCCAGCCCGGTGTCTATAGGCATCTCAGCATATACAGTACATCAGTTCTCTGAAAGGATCTAAGTATTGTCCCTTTTAGAAGTGGGTATTTCAGGGAAAAGGAAATGAACGGTGCCACTGAGTAGTACCACTGAGCTGGCAAGGTGAACTGGCTGAACATTGAGCTCTTACTGGAGTTCATACATGTTCCTGCCTACTTCATAGTCAGAATCACTTGGTGGAGTTGTGACCTGCTGGGTGAGGCCTTGCTACGAGTATCCTAGGGGCAGTCCAGAAAAACAGTGCAAGCCAAAACAAGAAGGCATGCCCCCAAATAGTCTACCATTCCTGTGTCCATGTCTTGGTGGAAGATTGGTATTGAGCACCTTTTAAAATATATAGGTCTCCACAGGCCTGGAGTTGATGTGAAAAGGACATGATCATTTCATGTAGAATATTTACCCACCTATAATACTGCCCACGTAACAAGATTGCACTTACCCACATGCTTCAGATTTGCATGTTGGTGCACGCGCAGACAAGCAGATACCAGGAACAATTACTCTTAACTAGCAGGTTTCCAGGCAAAAATTTGAACTATTAAGGAACTCTAAGGACAGCTTGGGTGTTGTCTTTTAACATTCTCGACATGTGATTAAGACATTTTTTTAATAACATGTTCCAAAGCATCACTGAAATTCTTGGAAGTCCATGTATGAACCAGGAATGCATCATCAGCATTGATATGTTGGGTATCAATATCTGCAGGCTCCCTGAAAGAGTGTGCTCTGAGCCCCCTGCCGTCTCAGCACAACAGGAACGACATCTCCCCCGGGGACTGGAAAACAGTATAAAATGCCTCTGCTGGAGATGTAAGCAATACATTTTTAAAAATTCAAAAAGGCGTGCTTGTGTGATTTATCCCAGATGGACACATAGTCTGTTTTATGTAGCTCTTAAAGAACTTAGCCTTCTGAAGAAACAGAAGGTCTGAATTTGCTACACAATATTATCTTATCAAAGATCCACAGAAATTCTGATGTGCTAGTAAACAGCAGCGCTTCATCTATGTGTTTTGTTTTATTTTGTCTCTGCTATCACATTTATCAATCACATGTCCTAACTAGCATGACAAGGTTTCTCACAGCACATATTTTGCTGCCTTTAATTTTAGATTTGTAGCTCCACTTGTTTCAAAGCTTCTTTTAATATTGCATTACATTTTTTTAAATCTCCTGTGTTTGTGAAATATAATATGTGGTGGATAAAAGCTGGACATCAGCCAGCTATGTGCACTCCCAGTCCAGAAGTCCAGCCGAATCCTGGGCTGCATCAAGAGAAGCGTGGCCAGCAGGTCAAGGGAGGTGATTCTGCCCCTCTACTCTGCTCTGGTGAGACCTCACCTGGAGTCCTGTGTCCAGCTCTGGAGTCCTCAGCACAGGAAGGACATGGACCTGTTGGAACGGGTCCAGCGGAGGGCCACAAAGATGATCAGAGGGATGGATTACCTCTCCTACGAGGACAGGCTGAGAGAGTTGGGGTTGCTCAGCCTGAAGAAGGCTTCAGGGAGACCTTAGTGCAGCCTTCCGGGACCTACAGAAAAGATGGGACAGACTTCTTAGCAGGACCTTTTGCAATAGGACAGGAGGTAAGAGTTTTAAACTAAAAGTAGATAGATTTAGACTAGATATAAAGAAGAAATCTTTTACAGGGAAGGTGGTGAAACACTGGCACATTGCCCAGAGAGGTGGTAGATGCCCCATCCCTGGAAACATTCAAGGTCAGGCTGGACCAGGGTCCAAGAAACCTGATCTAGTTGAAGATGTCCAGATGCCCTGGTCCTTGCAGAAGGGTTGAACTAGATGACCTTTAAAGGTCCCTTCCCACCCAAACAATTCTGTGATTTTATTTCTCTATGAAATATCATGGGTACTCAATTGCAGTCCTACCAGGATTTCAAGAGTCTCATACATTTTATGTTGGACAATTCTTCTGTTCCTGTGACGATGAATAAAAAGTAGGAAAGGAATCACTGGATTAAAAATTTGTTACTTTGATGTGATCAGGCCAAGGTAAAATTTAGAAGCATTAGCCACCTGCACCTGCTCAGAAACTATCTATTGTCAACCTACTCACCATCTATCATCCAGATAATGTCTCCTTCTCTAAGATGCAAGCACAGCTTTCTCTCTTTCTTGCTTTTATTACACGCTACCACACAACATTGAAACACTGACTTGTCAGGTCATTCATCTTATGCCATGCTTGGTCTCCGCCCCAGTCCAATTTTCCTTGTTTTTGAAAGTTTTTTACTGTGACCCCTTTGCCATACTTTTACTTCCTCCAACAAAATCTGTGTTAGCTGTACTTGAAAAAGGCATTTGTGATTACCATCATCTCATCCCCCTTTTGCATTTTGCAAGGTTTCACTTCTACATCTCTCCTTCTCTTCTGTCCTTATTAATAGTTTCCATGTAAGTCTAAACTTCCTTGTAGGACAGAGGACGTGGAGCAGATTTGAAGATAACTCCTTTCAGATGAGTCTTTGATCTAGGTTATTTGCATTTGGTATTACTCTACCCTTTTCTAGATGAGCATTATTCGGATTTTTGCTTTCTCTCCTGTTGTCTGAAGAAGACAGGTGTGCACCCAATACATATAATGTTTCAGGTTTATGTGTCCTCAGAAGTCATACAAATAATCTGCTGGCTAGGCACTTACAGATCTTGTCTGCCTGTTCCAGGAAGAATACTCTCTGTACTAACAGCATTAAAGCAATAATGACAACAACATCATTAAAATGGTTTTGGGAAAAAGAGAAGAGTACAATTTCATGACAAATTTCCTCTTTGGCACTCTCATTTTTTACTCTCCAATATTGACTCTAATATAATTTTATTCTTCCATCTGTCTACATATACTCTGTGTGAAGCTGGGGAGAACTTACACCAACGAAGTCAGTGTTGAGTAGCACAGATGCGTCTGTTGGTGAGAGATCACTAATATTTTCACCTGTCTAAGGCTTCCCAAGAAGTGAGTTTCTTACTTTCGTGATGCTTTAAGAGCCCTTGTTGAATATGAAATGGTATTCTGAAATCCTGGCACCAAAAATATGTTTTATTCTACTTCAGAAAACAGCAAACGTGAAAAGACTATTTGAAAGACAGGAAGAATTCAAAGTCTGGTACTATTTCATGTTATCAGCAAAGTTAAGCTAAACATTTCTTTTATAAAGTCCTTACCTCAGTTAAAACAGCAGCTTATAATTGTGGGGGTTTGACACAGAAAAGACAAAACATGACCCAGCTCATATAACAATAAAAACCCAAGACACAGACGTAAAATTACCACTATATTGAAAGTATTTGTCCATCACTGTTCATTCAATAAGGTTTGATTCATTTTCCTAGCTATAAATAGGACATATTATTCCTCTGTTATGTGCAAATGTTATAATTTGGAGGATAACATATTGCAAACCTCAGTATCTCTGTGTTCCCTTGGAGACATCCCAGGCAAACTAATGATTTTCATTTCAGACTCTCACTTCACTCTGCACTTTTCATTGCTATGAGGGCTTTGTGGTGATCACAAAATGCTTACCCAAGCAAAATAAAACTAAAATTCATCTAAGGTACCCAGAAGTCTACTATACTACCCTTGGAAAATGTGCATTACCCTTTTCAGTATTATTGGCTTAACGAAATGTGAATGTATAACCTTTTTTTTTCTTTTGCTTTCATCCAAGTTCACATTATCAATAGAGACACAAAAGCGACATATTTTCAGGTCCAGAAATAAAACATTCCTCTTTCCCTAGCTAGTCAAAGTAATCTTAATGTCCCTTTTTAAGCCAAAATCTGTAGTTATGATGTCCTGTAGAACAAATTTTGTCGTATGTTTCATTATGCATACCTGCCATTTGTATTTCATCTCAAAATGGGAATCAGTATACAATTTCTAATTTTTGCTTTATTCACCAAATTCTGACTTCTGATTTCCTAATGTATTTGAGACAAAGTTTTCTATTTTAACATTTCTACCAGCCTTTTCTGATTCAAATCCTTCCATAAATTCATTTTCTACCTGCACATTAATTGTTTCTTTTTTAAAATATTTTTAAAGTTTTTTAATTTTAATATTAAAAAAGGTTGTCTGTTATGCATTAAAATCAGTGGAGACTACTAAACATTTCTTAACCCTTAAATACTGCTTTTTCTCACTACATCAAGTTTACGTCAGGCATAAATCACACAGAACTGAACAGACCTTTGATATACAAATTACTTCATAAAAACAATGACAAAGTAATAATCTAACCCAAAAAAATTAACGTGCTCAAGACATGACAAACTGTCCTCTTGTGCTCTGAACCTTTAAAGAGACCTGTTAGGAGTTAATGACTGAGGCTTTTAGGTGTGTATTATTTCCAGGTTTGTTACTAGTAGAGATGGCAACAATTCACAGACAAGCAATACCTGAAAAGGTATTGCAGTTGTTAGACTAAATTGCTTCCAATACTTATCAAAGGCAATTCAACAAATGCGCGATACAAAAAATGAGTATTGGACACTAATATTGTTAAAAAGTTAAGATCCATGTCCAGACAAATAGCTTACAAACACACTGCAAAAACTGTTTTAATGAGTGTTAACCCAGTATAGAAAAGCCAAATTAAGCCATTAAACAGAAAATGTTTATGAAGGTGACAGTGAAAAAAGATAAGGCCATAAATTAAATGTCCAAATTATCTCTGCAGGTATCATCACAAATAAAGATGTGAAAATAAAAAGAAGAGTAACTCCCTTGTATTGCATGTGTGAATATTCATTTCTAGAAAGTAATTTGTCTGTATTCTTTTTAGTGTTGATAACTTCAGAAACAAAATTTACAGTTGCAAAATAATATAAGAGTATATATATTATAAAATGGCCTTCTTAGTAACTTCAGCATGTATATCGCAGAAGGGAGAGTCTCTTAAGTGAATACTGAACAAAGAAAGGAGAGAGCAGCAAGTAAGTATTCTGAAAAAAAATCAGCCATTAAAACCGCTCCTGAAAATGCTGTTATTTTGTTTTCCCTCCAGTGTAAAATTTCACTCCTGAAATATGCTGTCTTCTGGTAGCACAATTTGTAAAGCCCATACACAATAATTTGCTTGGCAGTCACAATTTAGTGATCCATTAAAGACTTATCTTTAGGCTCCAGTTCCCTGAACCCATCAATCAGAGTTAAAGCAATAAAAGCTCGCTGAGGGCAGAAGCCTTGGGGCTTATTTTCAGAACAGCTGAGCACCCTCAGCTGTCAAAGTCATAGCTACAGGTACCCAGAACAATCAGAAAAAAAAAAAAGACGACCTGTATTCTGTCTGTTGGTTTCTTTCACCTGCACTGCCACAGAGCAGAGAAAATCTGCTTTTCTGTATTTCCCAATAAGTCAATTCTCACATTTCCAAAAGTAATCTGCATGCCAGCTTATTAAGATCAGAATCAGTCATTCAGCAGTAGTAAAATATTTTTCTTGCTCACCGTAAAGAACTTACAAAAATTTAAGTTGACAAAGAAAGAGCTAGGAGTAGACAATAAAGTTGTGCCACCATGAACAGGAGAGTTCAGGAGAAGATGGACAGTCACCTTGTCTTGCTGCTGAATCCATGTCCTTCCAGGGGACATGTCCTTCTAGGTGCCAACGACTCGTGAAGAAACGGTCTTCATGAGCACTGAAACTGTGGGGTTTTACTGCAGGAGCTGAATTTGCATTAGGGGGAGTTAGAATGACAGTATTTGCATTTGCATTTCAAATATGTCTTTCTCTTCCCCATAGGTTTAGAACTGTTTATACCTAGGATTATGACTTAAACCAGTCTGGACGTACAAATCATGCCTGAAATTCAGATTCAGAACTGAATCTGCAGTTCAGAGTTTGAAGATATCTGGATTTTTTATTTTTACTTGGAGTACATTCATGGTTCCTGACCACCCCAGCTAGGAACTTACCTAGCTGAATGCATTTTGCTGAGCCACAAGGTGCTGCACAGAAGCTGAAGATCCTGAAAGGAGAATCTCGATTTTCATGATATAAAAAATCTATTTCTAGCTCTTTCTTGCAAGGAAAAGATTGAAAATGAGATTTCAGAACACCCAAACATTTTAGAAACTCCCCCAAAAATATTATTATTACTTTTTTTTAATTTTGATTTTTTAAAATTCTTAAAAATTAATCTGGGGAATCTAATTTGCTGTTTGTTAATGCACAACAATGGTAATTATGAGACATACATAGAGAGTCCCTCATGCAGGTGAATGGGACACCAAGAGAGATACAGAAGATATTTATAGAAGATACTTTGGTCTTTTCTCTGCAAGGATAGCTCTAACTAGTCAGTATAAATTTCCACTGGGGCAACATGACCTGCCTTCACTATGTTTTATTTTCCTTTTGGAGCAGAAAAGAAAGCACACACAGTATGAACAGCACAGCTTGCATCATATATGTGAGCAGAATAGACATAACTGGAGGAGAGCAGGGAGACAGCTAACACGTGGGCAGAGGGCTGAAAAGGGACATAAAGTCACAATCAATTTGCAACCAACCCATAGAACCATAATGACAACTAACTCATGCAAGAAATTGTTCAGTCTCTTAGTTACCAAATGCCAGGGTAACAAAAAGGGTGAAGTGGAAATTCCTATGGGTAAGAGGAAATGTGACTTAATTGGCAACACGAAGTCCAAGAGGAATAGTTTATATGGTTGGGATGTTAAAATCACTGGGGTACGCCCGGAAAAAGAGAGGTGAGTGAGTGGAACGGTGTGCAACATGAAAGAGAAAATGTTTCTCATGGAGTAAATTTCTCTGAGCAGAAGGTTCTGTAATTATCGGTATACAGATACGTGATACTGAAGGTCAAGAGAGTCTAACAACAGGATGTGCTAAGGCCACTAAAACATCCTGGTGAAGAGGATAAGTCAATCCTTCATAAAGATTAAAAATAAAAGCTGTATATAGTGAAGCTTTGGTTGGGCAGGATGTGACAAGCAGCTAGTGGCAACAGAGATTAGAGCTGCTGCCGGGTACAGATGACAATGGCTCAGCACAAACTCCACCAAAGAAAGTTACACAAGTTGGGTTTGTTTTGGGTGAAGTGCTGGGAAAAAGGGATGAATCACTAGTCTGTAACAGGACAGTAGCCTGTTGCTAGCTGTTAAACTGAATTAAGATTACTTAGGGCCCCACTGTCCCTTTGCTAGATGCTACTCCAGCTGAGTCCTGAAATTTTTACAGTAATCACAAGGCAGTAGATTCCTTTTTGGTGAAATCAAAGCAATTGCTTATTTTGTTTTATCTTTACTCACTGTGGAAAAGATGGTTGCCCTTCAGGAACACGGTCTTTAAAGAAGAATCACTTCATAAAGTGTGTACTACGTGCACTGATGTGAGTTGTGTCTATGTTAAACCTTTTCAATATCACACGGAGCACGTAGGCAGTATACACGCCCACACACAAAACATCTGAAGACAGAATTATAAAAATATCTGTTTAAAAATGTAATTGCTTATAATGATTCCAGAATAAAAATCAGGAGGAAAAAAAAACCAAACCAGAGGCTGAGGGCAAAACCTCTCAGCACCAGATAACACCCAGGGATACTCCTGGGAGAAATACCTTGATGATCTGACAAACCTGTGACACATCCCAAAACCCCTATATGCTGTTGCTGTCACTATGAGGTGAAAAGGGCTTGAATCTAACCCCGTCACCCCCATATGCTCCTTCCTGGCACTAAGGGCAGAGCCTGAGAGACACAGCTGGGGCATGGCTCTTTGTCATAAGACAAGAAGGACCATTTTTAGCCCTCTCCAAGGATGGCCAGAACCAGCATTGCAGTAAAGAGCTTCTTTTACTAATCTGGAAAGCCTATGGCATGCTCATTTACACACAGGCGCTAGCAGTCACATTTTGTTGGGATGAGCTCATAGTTCTCAGTTGTTTTGGTTTATGCAGAGTTAATAGCCTCATTCCTAAGCAGCATTTTTAAGGGGATAATTGCATCAACTGGATTTTTTTCTGGGCATGTATATTTCTGTGCATGGCATTTCTTTTTCTGCTGTTCAGATTGCAATAGGAAATGGCTATGCAAACTGTGGAAGCCATAAACCAGATAATCCCAAGCCATTTGGTATTTTATTTTACCAATTTGTACTTTTCAGAACCACCCTCAGGCAGGAATTTGAGAAGAATGGTCTATGTTTGGTTTATTCCATTTCAAGGTAGACACGGCCTGAGTTCTGAAGATATGCTTCACTTATTTTCTTAATACCTTTTGATTGAATATGCCCAAGCCGGAGTTGCCCCATACAAAGTATGAAAGTCAAAAACCATGACTAAGCAGGCCGAGACAGGGGAAAAAAATATCTGCCCGTTGTTCTGGGGGACATTGGAGAATTCACACAGCAAGTCATAGTCATGAACTCCTTCCTCTGCCATGAGAGCATTTGAGGAAGCTGCAAGAAGTATGTCAAGGTCACGTTTATCCAATTCTAATGAAGCAAAGCATAAATCACAATTTCTTAACCGTCCACTGGGTATAAAAGTGTAATTTTTTTTTTAACAGCTAAGTAATTAAAAAGGCAAATGTGTTCCATATTGAAAGAATGTTACTATATTAGATAAGGGAATGGTTCGTGACCATGTGACACTATTAATATGACCAAAAATGATCTGGTCTCTTAAATTACTTTATTTCCCTTAGTAGAATGTTAATTTCAGATTAGTAATTTTAATTGCATTAGTATTTGGCTGCTTAAAAGGGGCATTTCATTTCATTTTTTAAGTTACTCCACTTCTAATTTCTTCTCCTCCTACCCATAGGGTTCTGTTTATTTTAATTGGAGCTACTTATGCCAGGTTGTGTACTGGTATCCATAATATTTTTTTTATATAAGTAGTTCTTTTCAAACCCACCACACTATGGAAAGAATCACTATAAATAACAGATAATTTAAAATTCAATCTCACTTGAATGGAGAGTCTCTCTCTTTAAGATGCAAAATGATCTAACAATTTCATGGGCACTGTAGGTTTTTGCTTGATTCTGTCACCCTCTCTCATGCTGATTAGCAATGTTTTTTGTGAGCAGTGACACTGAAATCAGTGTAGGAGGCAAATAATCCATATTAGTTAAAGTCATCTATCTTACACAAAGAAAGAAACATAACATGACACATAACATTCTCCAATATGGAAATGCAGTATGAGACAATAATTACCTAACTGCTCCTATTCTGTTAGTTTCATCACCAAATTCGAAAATAGCTTTACCTCTTCTCCATTAAAGGCAATATTCGCATTAAAATTTAATTTTTCCTTTGCCACCATGTATTTCCTTTGTAATCAAAAACTTCACCACAAAGTTCAATGAATGACCAGCAAAGAAAGCAATTAGTTTAGAGCAATGTTTGCTCAACAACCAGCACTTACCATTAGCAGCCACACAACGGTATCTAAGATACCATAGAATTTCTTAATCAAGTGATACTTGATTACCTGCTGATCAGGTAAAAATGGTGTGGAGGGGGAGAGAAAGAGAGAAAACTGACAAGGAGTTGTAATTAGTCTTGAATGGGGAAAAAGTTGCTACCATATCGCTAAAACAAAACGTCTCTTGAATTCCTAGGAAAGCTGAAATGGAAGAGAAAAATATCCAATAGTTTTTGACAAAGAGCTTACTTTATCTCTTGTTTATTATTGTATGATGAGGCGCTCACTTGGTACCCACCAGGTGCGTATGCATGTGTGGGAAACGGCAAATGGGACAGCAATGTATCTTTCTAGCTGGTAAAATGTGACCTGCAATTTTCTACTCTTCGCAATTTGACATCTCCGTTAACTGAGTATTGAGAGCCTGCCTTAATAAAACAAAGAGCTGAAAGGTTAACACCCACTGTAACCACCTCCTTGCCTTACTGCGTATGCTCTAATGCACACTGTACAAACTGCTTTACCAATCATATGACATGATTGTGATGCTCCCCTTCGTCTATGTCAACATCTTCCGACAGAGATTTCCTCAGGATTAAAGATCTCAGTTGAGGAAAGGTGGATTAAAATCACTAAAGACAGAAGTACGTAGGTAAATGGTCATAAATTAATCTTACATGTTTCACCAGAAACAGTAATGACTGAAATGCCGTGATGCCTTTGGCACTCGGACCTTGGTTGCAACAGGCACAAAAAGTGAGAACACAAGTAAGAATCAAGATGCAGACAAAATTGCTCTCTTCCAGGAAGAAGATGACTTTTCACTGTGGTCAAATCCTCATGAATTCATAGGAGTACCCAGGCCAGGAGCAAAGAGAATTCTTTATAGAAAAAGTGCATTTGCATTTTGAGTTTGTTCATTTTCTTGTTTTTGAGACACAATACATAAGATCTGTTTACAAATAATGAAGTTAAACCTTACGAAACAGCACTTTGATATTCTTTGTTATTCGATTCTAATTCATAAATGAAAATGATTAATTCATAGATTTTGTTGAAACTTAACGTGTTCAAATATTCCCAGTTTAGTACATGAATTCAATAGCTCCATACTTCCAGGTAATTTTATCATTCTGATACTGGTAACTGAAATAGCTAATGTCAGTTGCAGTATAACTCTTACTAGTCTTTGTTGTAGACATACGTAAATTCCATAAGAGTCAAGGAAAAAGATATAGGTGATGCTCTTTCAACAGGACACTAGGTACAGATGTAGTGTTTCCAGTTAAATCATAGTCTCAGTGGCTTGTCTTATTGCAGCATTACTTAAAAAAAAAATAATGAAAATTTTTTCTGGCATATAACAGAATAAATAACAAAGAATATATACTCATTTTAAAAATTAGAAGGGTGAAATCATGAATGGTAGGATCTGCCAGTGCGGCTTTTGTTACAGTTGTGAGAGGCAGTGATAATGGTAAGATTTAGGCATCTGGAAAAGACAGAAAAGAATCCCATAATCAGTTTACCATGATTAAGTACCCGTATAAGAAGTAAACAAATTTTCTTCTTTAAGAACAACTTTAAATTGGATACACTACAGATCTCACAGCAGCTGGAATTCTTCATTGATAAATGAAGCAGTAAGCATATCCATAAAACATGCTCTTTTGATTAATTCAGATGCACTTAATGCATCTCAGTACTCTGCTTTTATTTGAAGGAGCAGGACGGCAGAAACTCGTCGCTATATCATGTGCTTGTTGCACAGTCCTAAAGAGACTGAAATAGAATCTACATAACTGCAGAACAAACTACCCAACACATCACATCTTGGCAACTTGTACAAAGACTATGAGAAAGAATAAATTTGCTTTGCAACCCCATATCTGAGGAAGCTACACCAACCTCCAACGTTAGCTACCTACATTCTCCTACTTCAGTAGAAGAGGAAGGTCTGATATTATGTCAAGGACATGACTGTGAGGATATTTTTTTTGTTTTAACTGCTGTTAAAAATATAAATGAGCCAGTGGGTGAAATATAGTGCTGAATGGTCAGTTCTTGAGGCTCTATGAAGTATTTCCATGATTAAAAGTGTTCCTTCTAACAGATGGGGAACTGAAGCAGAAACCCTTCTGAGGAGACAAAATTTTCCAGCTGGTTTGTTGAAGACAGATCTTAGATCTTAGTATCTTAGAGGAAGTGTCTGGTATTTTGTCCACAAAAAAGTGCACACAGCTCTTGACTGGGTGTTTTTACAGGCCCCTAAGAAAGTGGTTAATCTTAGTCCAAGCTCTCAAGCATTAGTGGTTATTAGAAGCTGGTGAATATTGCAGAGAGTTGTTATTAGTTTTCTTGTGATCCAGTAAAAAGTTTCTCACAGCGGCTGGCTTCTCTTAGTGAGTTCTGCTGTAAGATAGTGTATTATTTATAGGCAGAAACTCTACAAAGTGTGGTAGCATCTGAAGGCTGGAGTGGGCTCGTATAACCTGGTCCTGACGACAGACAAGGAGAATTCCAGCACCATATGCTTTCATCTGCAAAACACCTACTTCTGAGTACAAATGCCCCATAAAATTAAAATTATCTTCCTGCAGAATTCAAAGTCATTTGCAAATCTGCTTCTTTTAAACAAGCTCAGAAATAATAATAATAATGGAGTAATGAAACTAACTCTGCACCAAACCAGTTTTTTTTATTCTTCCAGCAAGTTCTGAATTTCTGTGACTCCTTTGCAAACATATATTCACAGGACTCTAGTCAAAACTGTTTATCATCTTTCCCGTAGCAAACACAGATTCTCTCTTGCTATAGCAACGTCGTTCTTTTTGTGACATCTGGAGATTAGACAATGTCAAACATCATTTTAAAAAAAACATACAATGCTTACCTTCATTCTTTTTTCACTGTTTCTTTAATTACTTCATGACAACTAGTTTGAAGATTTGAAACATCTCCTAAAAAATTTGCAATACCTTGGAAAAGTGATGCATTTGTGCTTATTATGGTTTGAGAAAAACCGTAACAATCTATTGTCATTTAGACAATTATTCGATCACCCGATGACCCCTCCCCACCCGGAAAGGGGAATCGGGGAACACAAATCAAAACAAGGGCTGAAATATAAATAGATTTAATAGACTAAGACTAAATAATTAACAACAATACTAAAGAACCAGTATTAATCCCGATACTGGTATAAGATACACAGGAATTATACTCATCCCATTCTCTCAGGGGGAAGCCGTGCGCTCCCCGCAGGGACAGCAAATGGCGGACACTGCCAGCGCAATGGCTTCAGGAGGAAGGGAAGGCCTCAGGGCTCCGGCACCGGGGCAAGGAGTTGTCTGGACCCGCCGCCATCAAGGGAGAGAGAGCTACGCAGCAAACTTTTCTAATTTATATGGAATGTGACATTCCTGGTATGAAATAACACTGTTGGCCAGGCTGGGTCAAATGCCCAGGTCTTGCTCCTCCTTGTCCCTGCGCCTGGCAAGGCTCAAAAACACTGAGACCTTGAATCCCACAGAGCCTGGCTGGCTATAATATTTTCATAAATAAATATTTTCACAAATTCAGACACTAAAGTCTTCCAAAAATGCAAATTTCCCCAGCATTAGAAGAAAAGTTAGTCCTGTGTCTGTCAACCCAGGACAATGTTGTATCACCAGGTTTTGTTATTAGCATCCTTCTTACACTAATTACCAACGTACATGCTGCAAACGGACTGAGGTCCTCTACAGCGTCTAGAGGTGATACTACAGGAGAGACAAAATTCACATGTACAGTGTGCTCACGTGATCTTTTATCGCTCCCCGGTAATGAAGAATCAGTGGTAAATCAATTAAAAGTGTTAAAGTTATTGGCAGGCTAACAAGTAAATACCGACAGGGTGGCAAACTGAGACCCTCGTTTTGGTATCAAAGCAAGAAGGTGCACCTTTAGTGGAGGGCTGAAAGCTGCCGTGAAGATAGCCAAGGACAAAGGCACCCTACCCTAGGAGTGCAGCCCACAGGGATGTTAGCCCTCACCATTGTGAGAACCAGAAAAGGGAAGCACACCAAGAATGTGCTGCATTTCTTTAGCTGGGGTATGAGCACTGCAAATGGAGAATTCTGAAACATGACATTTTATATGTAAATATATACATATATATGTTTCTTGCGGTATTTTTCATTGCGGGGAGGGTAGAACATCAATTACATAGTTGTTTTTTTTAAACTAGGTTTGCATGGAAAGCTTGCAGTGTCTGAAAAAGCTATGAAAACTTTTCATTCAAGCTGTGTTATCCAGGACATTTTGTAGCTTTCCAAAATGGTCTAAACAGGACAATACAAACCCAGGAATAGATTATTATTCCTTTTCTCTGACTGACACAAGAAACTTGCAGCGAGAAGGGAATTGTGCTGTGACACCATCAAATAACTGGGGTACACAATGGGCTCAATATACCACCAGAAAAAAAAAATAGCAATATTTAAAACAAATTTCACGGCATTATCAGCCCATAAAGAAGTGACTCAGCTCCAGAAAGTCTTCTTTTTTATTTTGAAATCTTAATTCCTCTCTTCCACACCCTGGTCAGGTTCATCTTTCTTTTCCACTGCAGCACCCTCAGATGCCTGCAATGTGTTACACAACTGTTTCCCTTAAACCCAACAACTGAGCTTTGTTATCAGAGCTATATTCAGAAACACTACTTCAGCCTTAAATTGAATGAAAATCTATTTTCACCTTTTATATTGAGTACATTTGCTTCTCCACTTGGGTAAGAATACTATCAGAGGCACATAGCGCTTAAAAGTATTATTGATTTTTAGAAATTAAAGCCAGTTTCACATAGCTCTGGGCTTCAATGAGTCATAAAACCCCATCAACAGTTAGTTCAGGATGTTTTTTGTTCCTGGAAGACAGTGATAGGTTCCTGTGAACTGACAGGTGCAAATGTATTCAGTGTGAAAACTTCAGAATAAATTTTTGAAGTGGGACTCTTAGCAGAAAGAGGCTGATTTTAACTAACCCACAACAAGCTGAGCAGAGAGAGCAATTTGTAGTGAAATGGGGTCATTGCATTAGGGAAGTCTGAGATTCAAACCCACAGATGTCAGTGCTGGATGCTTATCTGAACCTCTGGAGTCTTCAAAGCTGTGCTTTAGAAAATGCATTTCATGAGAACAGGGATTTTTCTTTTCTTATGACACTTCCACCTCATAGTAATGCAAAAAATTCCCAGAGCCCAATCTCCAGGTCAGCACTTTCTCATCTTGCTTGTTTCAGGGTATGTAAAGATGGCTAAGGCAGAAACGTGATTTAAAAATGAAAGAAAAACTGAGTTTGAGAAATAAAACCATACATTTCTTAAGAATAAATATCTTAAATTTGCTCATGCTGTTTCTATCACATTACGACTCAAATGTTTTCCTTTATCAGATATTTCATTACATACAACTATCTAGAAAAACCATTCATTTTCTCACACAAAACATGTATCAGACCCTGCTTGAACTCAGACACACTCAGATATGGAAAATGTTTGTTTTCATAATATATCAGTAAGAAAATGCAATAATTACTACCACCAAAATAATCAAGTTATTAATCAGACATAGGCCACTGATTCTCAGTGTCCCACCCTATTTCAAGAAATCATTAGGCATTCTGAAAAGAGTGAAATGCACAAAGCTACCCATCAAAAAGCAAGCATCAAAAACCCCACAAATATTTCCTCCTAGAATTTCTTATAGTTGTTTCCATCCCACCACCAACGGTCAGTACTTCCCAAACCATGTGGGAATACTTGTAGGATCTACAGTTCTATCTGCAGTTCTCCTTATCTGGCATTAGTTAATGGATACATGTCTCCCGCCCAACCCTAGTGTCTGACTCTTCCCCATTCCCCCTTAGAGAATGTCCATCAGATCGTAAAAATCAGGTGAGTTTTCCCTTTCCTTAATTATAATATTTCTTCTTGTCATCATTACTGGCATCACAAGGTCCAGATGGCAAGGAATTCTCTTCTCGGTATATAAACCCTCACCAGCCTTTCATACCAGTGGTTGCTTTTCATGATTTGGGCCTCTGTGAGTAGCCTGTTGCAACATCCCAGCAGATAACAGTATCATAGGATAATTAAGGTGTGGTGGGGCCTTGGGAGGTCTCTAGTTCACCCCCACCTGCTCAAAGCAGGATCTGTTAGGGGCTTTCTCAGGGCTTTTTCCAGTTGAGTCTTGAAAACCTCCAAGGACAGGGCCCGGACCACCTTTTTGAGCATCCTGCTCTACTGCTTAGCTGTTCTCATGGTGAAAAACCTTTTTCTTTTTTTATATTTATTTAATTTTAATGCTTATTTTATTTGGGGTTTTTATTATTCTTTTTATTTATTTATTTTATTCCTAGTCTGGCGCTCTCATTTCAGCTTATGCCACTGGGAGAAGCCTGTCTCTGTCTTCTACTATTCTGCACCATCCTTCAACTTTCGGACTTTTGGACCTTCTGCCATTTGTCCATAAAGAGGGTTCACTCATCTCTCATCACATCTTTCTAAAGCCCGTTGGCCTTTTGCTGTTGATTTGAGGAGGACACTTTGTTCCTTTCTCTTGCTGCACATACCAGTAAGTTACCTAAGAAATCCTTGGGTTTAGGAAACTGTTTTCATTCCATCTGGGAAAAGTAAATTCATAAGAGTTTTCTCTCCAATATCAAGCTAAGAATTTTAGTTTTAAGTACAGAGAAACTTTGTAGAAATGCTGAGAACTCCCAGGCCCCATAAAGCAAGGCAGGACTTATTCCTGTACCGAGTAGCAGAGCAGTATGGGTATGCCTCGCTTCACATTGCGGACGCAGGAGAGCAGCTGCTGAGCTGAAGTACAAATACAGGAGTAGTCTTCACACTTCACGTGAAGAGGATGCTACTGGAGGTCCTTCATTTGCAAACTTTACATGGTAACAGCTTTGTTACACCCTTTAGTTTAGGATTCAGGCACCCATCTGAAGCTAATACTGTTCACCTTTGAGATGGGCTGAAAGCACAGCTGGAGTTTAATGATAGCTCACCTGAGAAGTAGTAAGCTGCTTGCCTCATTTTTATGATGTTTCTCTACTCTCAGCTTTGTTCTCCAGTCCTAGGCCTCAAAATCACACCATTTAAAAACTTAAAAGCAAGCGATTACAATTTAATAGTTAAATAATCTGTACAATGAATGGATCCAAGACCACCTCTAAAATGGCACTCAAGGGATAGCAGATCCAGGTTACACATGCTCTTTTCAAAAGCTCTCGTTCAGACCATGTGAGTGATTTGCACACCAGTGTAAATCATTGCTTCCTCAGCAAGTGCACTCCTGTACACTGGTATTAATGTCAAATTTATACTCATAAAAGAATGCAGACTGAAAGAATAAGTGACAGGCATTGATTTAATTTCTTGCCATGCATATATTTGCATAGGATTTACAGATTAATAAATGAAACATACCTTGTGTAAATCAATAGCTACCCGCCCTGTATAGTGTAAACTTCATTATTCATGGTCTCACACTATGTTGAATGAAACATTAAAGATACAAGTAAAATGACTATAGATTGCTTTGAAGGACAAAGGGAAGGTCACTGTCTTAGAAAGACACAACAGGGACGTACCAGATTTCACAGTTCTCACTCTCTGTCCTTTTCTCCATTATTTCATATTCTCTTGCCTGTTTCCCATTCTGTCAAGCACAGATGAGAGCATCTCAAAGGGTCGTTGTGAGGTGTTTTGTCTGAAAAAAAGGATAATTATTTTACAGGCATGGATGCCTTCTAGTTTACAGTGTCATTAGGCTATTTCCTAACCTTGTAGATCCAAATGAAGTGAGGAGAGGTCATAGAGCCTTTGGGAACTTGTCTTTCACCTGAAAATGTGAGCTGGGAAACAGGAGAAGGATTCTGAAAGGGCAGGCTCTTCTGCTCCTAGAGAGAATGCAATGGAAGCTGTGAGTCCTCCTTGTTCAAGCCAAGCACAGAAAGCTGATGCTATGAATTTATGAAGACAAAATGTGACCAGAAAAACCCTCACCATGCCCTGCCTGATCCTATAAACCCTGGCACATTGCACCACAAGATCTAATCTTTTATAGTTGACAGCACTATTGGTGCTTCATAATATGAAAGAAAATAAATCCTCAAGGAAAAAAATAAAGCTCACATAAAAGCATGGTTTAACTTTTGTTTTACTTCTCAAACACCTTTTGCTCACCCTGGCTGATCTTAGCCTGATCAAATGGAAAACAAATCTCCACACAAATAACATAGCTGTCTTTCTGGGCTCTCAGATCCTTTGGAGGGGTGGAGAGGACGCTCAGAATTTAAGTGGTTTTTTCTGCTTCTCTCTTCCCTCCTTCTCAATATCCGAAAGAACACAGCATAGAAATGAGGTTGAAAACGTTGAAGCTTTGAAGGGCAAAGCTTCCAAGTTTCTTAGCAGAACAGAGAAGAAAAAAGAATTTAAGAATACTAGTGGCAATGGAAGCAGGAAAATTCAAACCCAGAGCTTTCCAAAAGGGCTTAAATATAAACTTGCAAGCATGTCCAGTCTTAATATCCTGTCTTCAAAGGAGATTCTGAGGACATGAGAGGGGGAATAAACAATAAGAGAGTTCAGAGGTCTTCTGCCATCATTTATCCAGGAGAGAAACAAGGATGACAAATGAATGGCACAAGAGATGGGCTGTCTGCCAGCCACAAGCATCTGCAGCTGCTCTAATGTAGGAGGTTGAGCAAGGGATGGGTAAAGTGGGTGGCAAGACTCTGCCCACTGGATCTTACCACATGTATCACACAGTGTGAATGAAAACAGCAAAAGCAAATGGAAAATCTCTCCTCTGGGGGAAATACTAGACTGTGCATTGACAGAAACCTAATACAAAAACTCAAAAACATACTGCTAGAAAATAAGGGTCTAAGAGGACAATAGTACAGCACTGCAGTTGCCAAACTAAAAGCAAAGTCAGAACCTAGGCACCTGAATGAGTAAAAAACATTAATGTGCTACAGTCTACATACATGCATAAACACTCTTGTAGGAACCCACCAGTACTCAAATAAACCACAATTGCAACAGAGATTAATAGTTAGGTACACAGCCTGCCTCATCCTACTACAGGTGAGGCATCATAAGGCTCTCAGAGGGAAAAAGAAATAAAAATTCTTTTTATCCTGTGTTCCTAATGCCTGTTTTTGTTATTGTTCTTCAGCAGCAACAACAACAAAAACACTGGAAAACTGTACTGAACAGCAAACTAAAACATGCCCACGGCAAGTGACAGCTTTTTAAACTTCCATCTCGCTAGTGTCTGTCTATATGAATAATGTCACCATGCCACTGCCTTTCCTGCATTCTATTACAGTATATTCTTCCTCCACTTTTATTATGCTATTCTATTTCAACCTGATGAATTATCTATATTACATTTTTTGAGAAACATTCCCTCTAGGGATGGACATACTTAGTTTAGAAAGTTTCCAACACAAAGAGGAAAAGAAAAGGGGAAGAGAAAAAAAAACTTCCACAGCTCCACATTTTTTAAGCTACCCTTGGGAGTAGGACATAATTATCCACATTCTGCAGTTGCCAGCAAACTCTTCGCAGAAGTAATGTATTTAGGGCAATGAAAATTAGTGGTACTAAGAAGCAATGCCTAGAGAAGGCCAGACAGAAGGAAAAAGGAGAGAGCAGAGAGCAAGAATAGGAAGGTGAAAACACAAGATGGGGGCACAAGTGAATCGTTTCATTGGCATTGAGTTTGTTTTTCTACTCTTTTCTCCACTGTTCCACAAGTGATATGCTTAGTCATTCAACCAAAGATAACAGGCTCAGTAACATTCTCTTTGAAAGTGGCACAAAATATCAAAATAACTTGCTGCACAGCAGCCATTAGCAGGAAGGTAAGTGGGTATGCTCTAGGTTATGTAGTAAAGCAGATTTCATGTCTGATGGACATAAATTTCAGGAGAAAATCCATGATGCTATGGCTAGAGTTTTCTCTTTGTCCTCTTCAACATGAGAAAAAAAGGAAAAAAAGACCATTCTAAGTCCCTTTCTCCTTGTGGGCATAGTTATTTATAGATTCTGTTACATTTCTGCATTCCAACAGACTTTAACAAATGTTTGTGGTAAAACCTTTTCTCCCTTCTGCAATGCTGAGGACTGAGGACTCCACAGGCCAGGCGTGCATAGTTTAGCTTCTTTGCCGCTGTTACAGCAGTCTAGACTTTCATGTGAATACTGAAACTCATTCCCATGGTGTCAGTCTTCGATAGAAATTCAGTGTTGAACATGTAAACTTCTATTCTGCTAGGTTACTGAAGACAGACTGTTATGCTCAGAGACCTATTTTGTCACCATAGTAATTTTGGGCAAGGAGACCCCACAGGCATTTTTTTATTAATAAAAAAAAAAAATAATAATTTTGGGAAAATAAGTTCCACCAGCTGAGCTGAGTCAAACAAATCTGTAACTAACAGTATGTGTGTTCTGCAACTGTGAAAATCTTTATAGGACTAATCAGTCCTTGAGGAACTATAAGCCAACTTTGCCATGTAGGACGACTGCAGTACAATGCCTCCTACTTACCCTTTCTTCACACTTGTTTATTTTAATTCGGTTTACCACAGATGGGTTATAATAATTGTTAATACTTAAAATTCAAGAGTGCCTATTTGTTTAGAATTAGAAAATTCCTTCCTATGCATTCAGTTAGAACATAAGATGTTCTGCAAACATTCTTCAAAATTCAGCATGCATGACAGAAACTTTACTTGTTTAGTGTCACTTTTTTTTTTTTTTTTTCCCTTTTCAAAGATACGGATCATTGCCATGTTTCCTTACCTAAAGGGAATGATCTACCTAGAGAGCCTGGTAGTTTCCCATTTCTAAACAAGTGTCCAAGGTTTAAAGTAGAATGAGTTGGTATGAATGGTTCTGCATGATGCAACAATAGTTCATACTCAAGATGCAATATGGTAAGTTCTAGACTCATAGACTAGCTATAATTTTGTCTCATCATCTGTTTTAGGCCTGTAGACCTTTCTGTTACAGGGAAATTGTATAGGTCTGAGTTCTCTAGGACATTCACAGCTGTGTTTCTTCAGTGGCTCCTGTTGACCAGTTCCAACTTTGCTACAATAAGGCTGAGACAAGCACCACTTCTCTAATTACTTTTCCCTCAAAAGTAGAGAGACGGAGATTTACTATTGCCTCACTGAGAAAAGCTTCTTGTGAGTGTCCAAGCTATATACATTGCTTCTTTCAAATTGTAGATGCAGATCAGTTGTAGGGCATCATCGTGGACACCAGAGAGGTCTAGAGTGGGGAAAAACAGTCTTCCTCTTCCAAAGTTTCCTCTCCAGGAGACATGTCCTCTATTTTCATTGCCCAGCACGCTGCATTTCAGCATGGAACAGCAGAAAGATGCTCATCAGCAATTTGGCCCTTGTCTTGTGAGGCTCTAAAAACTGATACCCTCTCATAATCAGAAAAAAAAGATTTAGAAGTTGATTTAGTAAAGTGTCTCTTTGGTCTATGCTATTTGTCAACACTCATGACCTTGAAAAGCCATTTGCATTTAGAGGACTTGACTGTTTGACTCAGTAGTTTCTTTGACACAAATCCCTTCATTTCACACTCTAGTCCTACACCCCCCTCAAAAAAAATTCTCTTTCATTGAACGCTGGAAAAATAAATTGTGAACAGACTGTTTCTCCAAGAAATCCTGATTTTATCTCAACAGTGAGTTCATTGCCTCCAAATCTCTACCTTCGTTCTTTCAAAGTCACATTTTGAACTCCTTTTTGTGGTATTTATCTATACCAGCTAGACACAGAACATCAAGGCACAGGAGCCCTTTTGGCCACACAAGAGCTCTACTCAGAGCTCTCCATGAAATTCAATAAACTAGCTAGTAATCCCCACTATGTACAGCTGTCTCACTGCAAAAAGGAGCTGAGTCACCTTAGTTAAATTCAACAGGAGTCCTTACTGCATTCATTAATTTTAATAAGATGTCTCATCGTTTGAGAGCAAAGACCTATTTGATAGTGCCCATAAGCACCTTCCAGCTCAAAACAGTATGAAATACCATCCTTACAGCACAGTCACTGGACTCCCAATTCTTTGCACCATGTTAGTTAGTCCTTGTTTAAAAGTGCTTTCTATTAAACAACCATTTTTGGCATTACCTTGAACAATAGCTTCAGACAGACTTTTCCAGTATATTGAAAAAACAACCAATCATGATGTATATAAGCGAAGAAAATGCAGTTAATCAAATTTAAAAAGCATGTTATTGCCAAGGCTCGCATCTCTTTCACGAACTTGTAATAATCACTAGTTTCTTTTGATGGCAGGGGAGGAGGTTATACATTTTGGAAGAGGTTTATACATCAGGAACAGAATCCATTATCACACTTCCATGAGTTTTCATACACATTCTCTTGGGATGACAAATATTAGACCATTTAATGCGCTTATTCTTTGCTGTAATAAAAGGATTATCATATTCTTAGCTGAGAGTGTCGCTACATATAATCTTGACTCTTTTCGTCTAAGTGCCCTTATGTTTCACTCAGGGGAAAAAAGAAAGTCTGGAGGTGCCTTGTAACTTGATTGGATTTTTTTCCAGCTGGTTGTCTGGAAGTCAAAGTCAAATTTTGTTTTAAGACTGATTGGAATGGGTCTGTTCATAGGCTACTCACTTGAGTACTGACAGTCTTTACATTTCCACTATTCCCTTCAAAAGGAGAGATACATTGTCTTGCAATTATTGGGAAAGAATCCTAAAGGATTGCTATACACAGAGTCTTTCTTCTAATTACACCTTGCCAAAAAAAAAATCCCACAATGGTGGTGGAAAAGTCTAGAGGTAGGGCCTTGCATTTGGCTGCAGGCTTACCTGAGGAGTCTATTCTCTGAGGCCACCTTTGCTCAATTAGAATTTAGACTGGAGCTTTATAGACTGAAACTAAGGAGAATGCTGCAGCCCATTTTCAGTTGGGGCTCCATGCCTTTGAAATTCATACTTTCCTCTTTCCTTGAAACAGCCCAGCTCTGATGACCTCCAGATTACATTGCACAACCCTGTTTTTTCCAGAACTTTGAACATAGTAGGATAGAGGAGACTAAAGATGTTCAAAGGAATGATTTTTCAGCAGGGGTGTCTTTCAGTGCTGCACTTAGGATAAGCTTTATATTATGTCAGAAGTTCTGGGTGCGTATGCTGAAATTGTCTTTTTACTGTTCCAAAAAGCTAAATAAATACACCAATTCAGACAGTATAATGAACTGCAGCTTTCAAAATAAATGTACATTTTTAAAGTTACATCTATATTTCAAGTAATGACTATCACACTAAAATCTGAGGTCAGATGATGACTATTTCAAAATGCCATGTTGAAACAGCAAACTGAAAAATCCAGAAGCTATATTTACAGGTTCCCAGAAAATATTTTCTTGAAAGCATTATCATCTTGTCAAGAAATTTCATCCACAGCAAACAAAAAAATGGGAAAATAAAGAGCTTTATACACAGGACATTTTTCCGCAGTCTGATTTCTCAACAGTTCCTTGGTCAAAAAAAATTAGGGGCACTAAACTGTATTAATTTCTTGAGAGTCTTTAACATGCAGTTCCAATTATTAAAGGTGCTAGGCCAAAATAATATAGGTTATTTCTGTTCTTTAAAGGTCCCTGAATAACATTCAAGTATCTGGTACACTCTTGAAGAAGCTAAGGTATGACTGTCTTCTGTAACCAAATCTGTCCCCTCTCGAACCTATATTAAGTAGCTACATCTGTTCTCTTTTGACCCATGATAAGGCAATAAACTTTCAGACCTCAGTGTGGCCTGTGCTGGCTGAAACGATCACGGTTTCATAGAAAAGTAATTTTTCTAGAGAGCCAACGCTGCAGACTTAAAACACACAGAGCATATAAACCAAAATTAATTGGGCACATAATGATTCTTGAGCCAAAAGGTTAAGTGCTGAAAAACAAGGAGATAAACAAATCCCATACACCAGACCACAGTGCATGCCGCGTTGTAATTGATGTAATACACTGCTTGCTTAGCTTTCCTTCAGAGAGAAAGAAGTGTTTGGGAGTGAAGCGAAGCAAATAATGCAATATGTTAACTGAAACAATAGTCACTGTATTAATTTGATAAAATGCTGTATCACAGTAGTCCCTCTAATTTTGTAAGAATTTATCACAGAACTATTTCGCAGTTAGAAACCACTTGATTTAGCTCCCAACAAGAAGAGATATTAAGCCTTGGGAAAAAACCTGACCATGCTCTACAGAAATAACACATTTTGCAACCATGATACTGAGCTGCCGACTTTGATTTTTAAGAGATTAGTGATAACAGAGGTTCTTTCTGCATATAACAATATTTCCAGAACCAGCTATTCTGAATGCAGGACCACAGTTGTCTTCTAGTATGTCAGGGTCTCATGGTTTTGGAGGGTTTTTATCTGTCAGTAGTTGTTTCCTTGCAATGTTTAGGTCTTTACCCGAACAGTCAAACAAGTCCAATCTATTTTACTAGTTTTACTTATATTTCCAAGGCATTTCCAGTTTCCCTTTCTTCTGCTACAGCTATTCTTTTTATTAAAAATAATAGCTGTTCTTAAAACACAGAAAACTTTTACTGCTTCTTAGTAATCCATATTTAGATTTCCATTCGTTTTATTTAGGACGTATTGTAGGTATACATTTTCTAAACATCTAAAGATCTAAAATCTAATTTCAGAGAAATAATAGCTTGAGCCATTCCAGGATTAAAATAATTATTTCAAGCCACATACAAGTGATGCTTATGAAACAGTCAATAATCTTGAAAGTTTAAGGAAAGCTAGGAATGCTTTCTAGACCTCTAAGACAGGCCATTTAATGCTATAGACCAAATGTTTTATACTTTAGTACAAAAAGACTGCTTGTAGCTGTCACCTTACCTTCACTGCAGAATAGATTTATGCAGTTTGACACAGGGTGATGCAAGTAGCATATTCTAGAAATGTGGGTATATGCATGCTACAGCATAAATGTGAGAAAAGGGGAAACCCAAACAGCTCTTATAGAGGAGAGGAGAGAAGAGAAGAGGAGAGGACAGGACATCTTTAACATCTTAGCAAATCATTCCAGTCCCTTCTTAGTTTTCCATGCTTTTGAAAAAAACAGCTGCAGTTCTTTCAACTTTTTTGTTGCTTGGGCTTCATAAATCTCGCCTAATTGCTAACACTCCTTTCTGGATGCTCTCTGATATATTTATATCTTTCCTGAGGTTTGGTACACAACGCTGGTCACAGTTCTCCAGATAACCCCAGTACTACCAAGTGGAGTGAAATAATTACCTCCCCTGTCTGACTTAACCTCTTCCTCATAATAATAATTCCAGAATGGGATTAGGTTCCTGGCAACAGCATTTTTTTTTTTGGCCTTATTTATATGTATCTCACATTACAATCCCCTGCCATTATCAGAACTGCTGTTGTCTGCTTGTTTCCACCTTTCAGTATTTGTGTTTGATAATGCCCCCTGAAGGACAGTACTGTGTTTGCCCTTATTTCATATTGTTGATACCAGTGCATTTCTTCACACCGTGGGCTGAAACGAAGGATTTTGCAGATGTTGTTTTGATCCTTTTTACTCATAATGATTTGGGTGAAGATTGCAGACATTTCTGTGATTTCCTATATATTCTTAGCATGATCAAGTTCTAGTTTTGGACAAGATGATCTTTAAGGTCCCTTCCAACCTAGAAGATTCTGTCTGTAATCAGCACCATATTTTCTTACTCTCTTCACACTTTTCATCCAGCCCACCTGCATTTTCATTCTCTCAGCATTTTTTTTTTAATTCTTGTTCTCTTTTACTTGGAAGAAATCAGAGAATCATTAATAATTTTTCTTTCCATGTTTGAATAAAGGTCACCCTCAACAACATGAAAGTGTTATGAAATGTACTGAACTCAAAAAGTAACAATTTGTACCGAAAATGGAAAGATACACAAATTGGGACTCAAGCCTACTCCATTGACATCTATCGTTTAACTTCAATAAGAGACTTTGGGGGTTAATTCATATCACAGAACTACTTAATATAATGTAGAAGATGCTATCTTGTCATTGAGGAAGGGAGCCAAGGAGCACATGTAGCTCTCTAGTCCACTAAAAAATCTGACCTGTTGGAAAGTATCCTTCAAAGGAGAAAAGGCCACGGGTGCTGTAAAAGTGGAGCTTTCCCTACAAAGCCAAGAGGACCTAGTAGATAATTTCTTTTGAAAATTTACATTATGCTTATTCCCTTGTCAATTGTTCAGAGATTAAATAGAACAGAAACCATTAGGAGTTTCCAACCAACTGGGGAAAATCATTGTGAATACCAAGGGAAAGGGCATCTGGAAAAAAGAAAGAGTGAAATGACATGTTTAGAAGAGAAGAGAACAGGCAAATAAAAGCAGCAGTGTTTAGGAAGACAGATTTCAACGTGTTGAGGAAATTTCAAGATACAGACTCCTAGAAGGCTAATCAAGGTGGAAACCTGTTAAAGAGACTGAGCTCCTTGACAAAACTGTATTAAGGGTAAATACTGCAGAAGAGAGAGAAGTATAGCCAACAGACTGATGTGGCTAAATCACGAGTGCTTTATGGACTTCTACTGGATGGTGACAGGGTCAGCGTAAAAAAGGCAAAACCAACATTTTAGTATGACAAGTAGAGAGAAAAAACAAGGTACAAACTGGGGTGAAGCTAGCAAAGAACATGGACAATAGGAGTCTGTATAACGCCCATTTTTGTGTTTTGATAGTTTTCCTCATCTGGAAGTCACCCATACCAATCTTGATCTCCCTTGCTCCATTTTTGTATGTTTTTCGTGTTCTGTCACCCCAACATGAAGAACAGATGTTTACATCAGTGTTTTACATACCTAAAACTCTTTAGCATGCTGCCCTGGATCCTCTCTTCTAATCCTTAATTACATTATCACTTTGCATTTTCTTCATGGGATCACAACTTCATTCAGCACAGGAGCTGTTATTCAGTACTTTGTTTTAACCTTCTTGTTCAGCTTGTGATTCAGAATTTTTGTTCTTTCCCTTTTTTAATTAAACATATATACAAAAGCTTTGCATAGATCACAAAATTATTTATTTCCTTCTTGTTTTTTCCTTTGAGGTGCCCCACATTTGAGCATTTTAGAAGCATTAATTTCTCTCCACAGTACAGCTGCTGTGAGAAAGATGCTATTCTTTTTTCATAGAATAGTTGGGAACCTGAGGCACAGATATTAAAGTTAAAAATGTTAAAAGCATTCACTAATTCCTCGTTCCCAAGTTTAACCAAACAGGAGAGCAATCCTTCATATTTTATGCAAGCTCAAAGCATGGTTCCAGCAGGCATAGCTGGAGATGTTACGCATTATCTGCTTTAGAAAATTTGTCCCTTGTTGTAGCACACTGGGAACACATTCACGGCTTAACGATTTAACTGACTTTACCCAGTGCCACGCAGCAGCTCTCTGGTAGAGGCAGGAATAAAGCCCAGTTTTCCACAACAGCACTCTAATCCCTTAACCATTAATCAATGGTTATGTCATTAAATATTGTATTACTGTGTGACCAAAGCCCTGTTGTTCTGTATCCTGATTTTGTAACTTCTACAGTGTTCTTCTAAAGAGCAGTCAGATGTTCTCAGGGGAAAAGTGGGAAGCATGGAGGAAAAAGTCTTGCTCTGCTCGCTTCTGAAACTTGACGTTACAGTAACCCCCAGAAACAGGACACCCTCAGGGGAATCACAGAATCATGGAATCTTCATGGTTGGAAAGGACTTTTGAGATCATTGAGTGCAACCACAAAAAAAACCCCACCACCACCACCAAAAAAAAAACCCCATACCAAACCCCCCCCCCAAATGGACACAAACCAACAATCTCAGGCACTAGAGCATGCCCTGAAGTGCCACGTCTACACGTTTCTTAAACACCTCCAGGGATGGTGACTCCACCACCTCCCTGGGCAGGCTGTTCCAGTGCCTGACCACCCTCTCAGCAAAGTCATTCTTCCCAATATCTAATCTAAACCTCCCCTGCCCCAACTTCAGACCATTTCCTCTGCTCCTGTCATTATTCCCTTGGGAAAAGGGGCCAACCCCCACCTCTCTACACCCTCCTTTCAGGGAGCTGTAGAGGGCAATGTGGTCTCCACTCAGCCTCCTCTTCTCCAAACTAAACATGCCCAGTTCCCTGGGCAATCCCAGCAATTTCAGACTGGATTGTATCCTGTCCAATACTGCTAATTGACACAAAACACTAACTACCTTTGGACTGTATGAATAGATGCCTACATTCAGGAAAATTTTCAGCAGCACTTGGATCTGCTCACCAAATACCTTCGCAAATATCAAGACTTCCCACAAAAGCAGGGAATTCATAGTCTTATTGAAAAATACTAACAAAATAAACAAATGGTACATAAATTACAATTAAAAAACAAAGTGTGGAAAAAAGCAGATTATAGCTTGAATTTAGGTTTCTGGTTTTGGTTTAAACACAAGGCATCCTGAGATATCTCTCTGTTGTCAACAACAGATTAAATTCTCAAGCTCCGCTTTTGTCTTGTGTCCAGACCAGAGGGGATTCAGTGTTGGCCTGGTGTCAGATTTTTCTTGATGTAAAATTTCCATGCTGTTCATATACCACAGCGCCAGACACAGCCAGATTAGTAATAGAAACAGTGTGTCGCTGGAAAAGCAGACTCCTAACCCTGGAGGGAGAAAAATAATTTGCTCGTAGCAATGGAAGGGCACATTTCTTCCTACCAGGAAATTTTCACGTCGCCAGATGGATTCACAAAGCCTGCTTACCACACGTGGTTTGCAGCCTTTCCAACACACTCATCTGCCAGCTTGTCTCTCTCCACACCATCCTAGATGGCAAAAACCAAAACAAAATGGATTTAGCAAACTCAACTTAGCTATGAGGCTCTACAGAGGAAGAAGCTATAGAAGATGGGTAGGCATGCTACAGGGGAAAGGCCATGGTCCCCCCCTTCCGGCTGGTCACCCCACCTGAAGGCAAATGCTGTGGCCAGGAGCCCAGACTCTGTCAGCAGCCCCAGCACGTGGCAGGTCAAAGCAAGGGAATCGTCAAGGGCTTGACCAAAGGCCAAGAAATCAGGGGTTTTCTACAATAAGCAAAGGTTCCATGCAAAGGGTGAACAGGCAGGAGAAATTGTTCACAAGTACACAAACCACAGCCAATGTAAAAAGTGAGTTTTGAAGCTGGAAGAGGGGCAAGGCTTAGGGAGCAAGGATGGAGATGAAGTCAACAGAAGGAGTCAAGGCAGCCCATGTAGTCCAAGGGTGTATCCTTCACTCAAACACACCTACCTGCCATCTGCATGCAGACTACAGCAGCACACGACAACCCAGAGCCGGGGGTCACACCCAGAGGACATCTCTCCCCGAGGCAGGTGGTGACTCCTAACTGGCAGGAGCTCCATGGGAATCCAGCTTCTGAAACCATCCATGCTTGATGGTTTCCATCTCATGACATCCCAAGTAGGGGAAAACACATATTTGATGAGTCCAAATACAAAAATGATCCGCTGGAGCAGTGTGGTGCTTGCATACCTCAAACACTTCAAAAGTGAAAAAAAACATAAACATGAGAAGAATAGTTAATTCATTAGTTATGGCTTCTTTTTGGCTTTAAAGAAGGATTAATTCCCTCATCCCTTTACCCTTTTAATGTCAAAACTGACACACTAAAAGTGTTATTGAATCCTGACCAAAGATATCAGAAAAAGAATGAAAAATGAGTAGAACTTTGATAGTAGTTGTGTCTGATCCCCAACATCACAAGAGACTCAGGAAAGTAGCTACAGTCCTAGAAAGATATTTTATGTGGAAAGAATATATATTTTTTTTAAGATCTAAGACTTGCAACATCACACAGTAGGAAATAATTTGTGTACGGCAAGGAAGCCTGTGTGGATGAGAGAAAAATGTCTTCACACGTATTCCCAGCTCAATTCCAGCTGGAGCAGACAAACTCAGTGTAAACCATGAACAGGGTACAAACAAGCAGTCTAGGACCACAGCAAGCAAAACACTTACACTAAACTCAGAGCTATGGTCAGGACTTGAGTTCTACACTCAATTTGGAGCTTTTTTTTTTTTTTTGTGGTAGTGGTAGTTGCACTGTTTGGCTGCTCTTCTATAAAACAGACACTTCGAAGGAGAACTGTGTAACCCTTTATCATATGTTTATGCTAGTTAACCTCCCAGTCTCAAAAAATTTACCCAGCCACTCCGTTATCTCTGCAGGGAATTGCTGGAACTGGCACAGATCTGCCCTCTGCTCCCAGACAATTTCTGGGCTTAATCAGAAATTAACACAGGCCGAAAATGATGCTCATTGGGCACACTGGGTAATGACGAAAAGATTTTAGTAGTGAATTATTAGGAGGTCATTTCAAGTCGGTCTCAGTGCCAGACAACAGTCTTGAACACACTTAATCTACTAGTACAGACACAGCCGAAGTGTCTGTAAGCTGCTCAGATGGAGAATTGCAGGAAGCTGTGTTTACAAACTCAATGATGTCATTAACGAGTCTGAAATCAAGCAGCCTCTGGCAACTCCAGCATGAGTAGCTTACGGCATTGTCCAGGTGCCTGTCCCCACAGGTGGATGTGCCAAAGCAAATTGCAACAGTGTTAACAGTCTGTTTCAGAATCATAGAATCATCTGGGTCGGAAGGGACCTTCAAGGTCATCTAGTCTGACCCCCGCCCCCCGCAGTCAGCAGGGACACCCCCAACTAGACCAGGTTGCCCAGATCATCCAGATCATCTCAGCTGCCCTCACTCATGAGTTACACTGATCCAGCTAGATTTAAACTCAGATGGTTTAGGAATAACTGGGCCACCTTAGGCATTACATTCACTGCAATGGAAAATAAACCCCAGTGGACAGATTTAAAAGGCAGCACAGGGACAGAAGTTTCTGGCTCTTCTAACTCGGTGAGAGGACACCTAAGCTGCACTTGAACATTGGATCTGTTCAGCGGCCAGAACAGAGCAGCAAAATATGTGTTCATAATTTTAAATAGAAGTTTTTCTTTGCTATAAAGATTTAAACCAAAGTAAAGAGCGGCAAAATTGAACATCCCTTGGACAAGCAGTTCTCCGCGTGGTCTTCTCCATCATTAACCCAGGCACACTGTGTGTCACTCCTTGACAGACAACCATAACTGACCCTGCACCTTCTTCCTACCTGTCTGGTTCTTCAGGTTGCTTTCTGCTCCTTGTATCTCTGTACTGAAGAGTATTCCCATCATCTTCCACAACCACATGTATTCGATTCACCTCCTACAGGATCCACCCACACCCTTTCTGACTTGCTCCAGAGTTCTCTACAAATACAATACAAAGTAAAAAAGTATCACTGCACATTTACTGCAATATATAATTTGCAAGAAGAGGTACAATAAGCACATTGTTTTAAATATAGAGCCTGATTTTCTCCTCGTCTACAGAATACATTAATCCTGCAGAACAGCAGGCAACACTGCAGGAACTAATGTCCCAATATTGTATCAGCCACATAGGAAATCACAACACGAGACCTTACAGGAGGAGTAGGTGATTTTATTTTCAAACAAAACCAATTTCATTTGTTCATACTCACTTTCTCATATCCACATACTCACAACACCAAAATGTGTGAGCCCATGTCATCTGTCCAGCACCCAGGCAGGAGGTCATGTATATACAAGTGCTGTGTCTGGGAGTCCTTGTGATAACGTGGGAGACAAGGGACACCAGCTGTGGAGTCCTTCTCACTTATGGGTTCCTCTTATGCTGGTGACCATGTGCTGCCTTTGGATATACCCTTTTGTACTCATTAGGAACTGTCAATTTATCCATCCCCATCTCCACCTTCATCAGGATTTGCTCATTGCCCTTTATCTCCAAGTCTTGGTGGGAAGTTGCAGGTAGATGTGTGCTAGGATCTTGCAGGCCATCAAAACACGTTGTTCTCACAGCCCTTCTCCTGACTTTGCCTCAGTGTTTCAACAGACTTCCCTAGGCTTAACATTTGTGTAATAACTCTCTGTAATGCCACCTACACAAGAAAGTTTCCAGGGCTCCTTGTCGCACTACACATTTGGCTGAGAGTTCAATAATGGTTATTTCTTGAGAAAAGGGTGCCTAAAATGACTCCTGGGTGTGTAAAGTAGTTTGAACACATATCCAAAGACTGCATTATTGGGGACTCTGTTCGATGACTTGGACTTACTGCACCAGTGTAAACAGCCCACTACAAGTAGTGGGAAATTGCAAGAATGCAAATCAAGTTTTTTCACCCACTGGTCTCAAGGTTCATTTGTATCTCTCAGAGCCTGTGTAAAATCACATCAAGGGCAATGCATTATTTTTACATAAATCAATTGTTGGGAAGTTTCCAGCAATAAACGTAATTAATTTAGCACTGAATAAGATAAAAACATTCCTATAAAAACACCCTCAAGCAATTATTTCCACAGAAGATCATGCCCATTTGCAAATAAAAAAATATTGATAAGAAACAGTTATACTTACAGGTTTGTCTCTGTGGTTACAACATTCAACCTAACACATAGAAACTGTGAACAGAATGGGAAATAGCATTCTGCATTACATGCAAAATCTAGAAATAAATTTTACAACAGCTGACCCACTTTATAGATATCTTGTTGCTCTACTTGCAGATCTCTTGCATTTCCCCACTCTCAAAACTCAGTGTCTCTGAGTATCAGGGCACCTGATACTGCCCCAACACTTCCATGGGATGCCTTCCACCCAGTACCTTCTGCTTCCTAACACCTAACCTTCCCTTCCAAATATTAGCAATGGACCTGCCATAAAAGTTTACTTTACTGGGCATTACTTCTCCCATATGTACTCAGTTCAGACCCTGCTTCTTACAAGAAAAGGCCACAGACAATAATTTTCCCCTTCAGCAACCCACCAAACTCATGTCATGTTTCCGTAACTCAAAAAAAATTTACTCCAGAGTAGCTAGAGCTCAGGCTTCTTATAACTTCAGGCTACCGTGGCTGCATACAGTCTCAACAGAGCAACAATATTACTGAAAAAAAAATTATTTTTTTTTTAAAAAGGGAGTATAGGTACTTCTCTGCATGTCCTTTCAGGTGAATATGGCATTAAAACAATATGTGGGTGATGTTCACTCACTGATTCGATTCTATATTATATTATATTCCATCCTATTCTGCTCTTTTCTATTCTATTCTGTTCTTGTTCCTTTCATTTTAGCTTGTCTGTGCAATTAAAATTTGCTCTTCATGCCACCTACAAAAATTATTCCTTTTCTCCTTTCTTATTTCAGTGTGTCCTGTATTCAAAACTGATTGACTGCAGCTTGTTCACCACCATAAGGACAATTATATCGGCAGAAGCACATTAACGCTTCTGAAAGTCCAGCTCTGAGCGCTTTGGTACCTATCTCAGATTTTTGTGGGTCTGCTGCTGCTGCTAATAATAACAACGGAGAGATGTGTGATGCTCCCATGAGTGAAAGGGCTCCCCCAAGCTCTAAGACAAACTCACTTGCTCAAGCTGCTCTTCCACCCTCCCTGATTTTGTCACCCAGCAGTGAGCCACCGTGGCAAAACACAGCACTTTGTGGAAGTAAGAGAAAGACCTTGCTGCATCCCTGAAGAAGACAAAAGGTATTAATCTGACCACGTCAGAGGCTCAGTGCATGGCCAGACGGCTGCCTGCATTCAACCCTCAACAGGAATTTCACGTTGAGACTTGGCAATAAGGGTGGTTCATAGCACCGTATTTGAGAAAAACCATGGTCACTTCCAGACTAGAAGGTGGCCTTTGCCCAAATTCTGATTTCGGACTTCTACAGAAAAAAAATGAATTGTGAATGAAATTAATTTTTTTTAAAGTATAAAAACCACACAGTGGGATCCCTAGAAATTCCTGCCAAAGAATAAATACTGCTATCTAAAGCAGGCGTTGTGCTAAAATAGTGCTTCCTGTATAAACTGAATTGGCCCACAACAAATTAGTACCAGTTCGTAAAAATATCTCAGATGCAATATAGAGATAATAATATATACTAGAAAATGTGTCTAATTCACAGAATTTTGAAGTCACCCTGACCTTTTTAAAAGTGAAGTTCTAAGGGTTGCATGACTTTTAACGTAACAGCATAACAATTACATTACTTCCAAACGCTGCATTTTGTAGCTGCATATACGCACACGCATCTATACACACACTTGAACTTGTGCATGATGTGCTGCAGATTTATACAAGAGAAGACATTTGAGCCAGTGAATCTCACATATTTAATGGCAGCAGATCTGCTGCTGAAGAAGTCACATCTCCGTATTGCAAGCTGAGAATCTTCCCCACGGAAGTCGTCGTGATTGACAACTTGCAGTTTGTCAGAGCAATGGCAGCCAACAATACGTTGCAAAATCAGATGCCTGTGCACATCGAGGGAGACTAGAAGAAACAGCTCTTCGATCCCCTTTTGAAAAAATAACTTACATTATTGTGCAGCTAATCATACGTCGCCCTGCAAACGGAAAACATCTGCAATATTTGCTTTATAAGCATTGTGCACGTGAAGCTTTCATCTGGTTGGTTGGTTTGTGCTTTTTCCACGTTTCCTAACAGCACAGGAATGGAAATGAAGACTTTTTTTATTTCTCCATAAAAGGGGACCGCAGAGCAAGATTACATCTGCCAGGAATGACGTGTCTTTGCCGCCATGCAACGCACTGGCTGCTCGACAGACAACAACCATCCTGACAGTGTCACAAGTCCATAGAGGTGTGATGGAGCGCTGCTCTTCAAGCAGAGCTCTGATTTATCTCTCACGGAGCAAGGCAATTTCAGGGTGACCACTCATCTGCAGACAGGGAGGAACACGTGCCATTCCAGCTGGGAGCAATGTAAACGAAATTTCTGCCTGTGGCAGTGCCACTCCTATGGCTATTCTGGGGCTCGATGCCATCCCCTCGCTCACATCCCGCTGACCAAAACACAGGGGAGGGAGAGCCTGAAAGGAAACAGATTTCACTCTTTCAAGTACATAGGTGAACATCTCATCTTTTATGTCCCGGATATAAAATTATCGTGCAGTGTGAGTAATTGTGTTTTTCATGTGTACAAACAATGATAAGCATTTGTATGGACCTGAAGATGAGCAATTTTAAAGAAAGGTGTTTCATTAGAGAATCCTTGCTACAGAGAAAATCCTACTTAAGCAATATTTTAATCATGCCATTCCTGGGAAGCAAAACATTATGGAGCTGACATTACTATGTGGGCCAGCCAGAAACAGGGTTTCAGATGACATTACTATGTGGGCCAGCCAGAAACAGGGTTTCAGGGATGGAAAATTCTCTCACATTATTCACTGAGGCAATAAAAGTGACAGCAGCAGACGTCACCTTTTTTTGCTGTACACTCCAGGATGAGCTTTGTCAGAACACACGATCAGAGAGATATAACAACTTAGCATTGCAAAGATCAGATGCAAAAAAGAAAGGTGCAGTGGATCTGCTGGTGTTAGGCTGCTCGCAGTGAAATGGCAGTAACTGTAAGAAGGAAATTTCAGGAGTGCCTAAGACATTTCAAACTTGACTGCGGGATTTTTTTTCCCTTCTTCCCCTGAACTCAGTGGGCATTAAGGTTGCTCAGCACTTTGCAGGAGCAAATCTTTTCTTTCCTCTGCTTGCCAAGTATCTCTGCCTTTTGGGTATTCTCTGCTGCCTCGATGGCTTCTCGCTGCTACGCCCTTATTCCTGTTGGATCGGTGTCCCAGTGCATGCCACAGGCAGCTCTGCTCGCACTCCAGCTATTGGTTTTCTTGCCAAAAATCTGTCCACTTCACATTTTCTGTTGGTTTTGTCTATGCAGAGCAGTGCTCCCATGTTCGAGTGCCTAGATGCACCCTTTCCTGCAGCCCTCCCCAGCTGCTGGAGCAAACACACGGCTGTCCTGGTGGAGACAGAAGAGCTCAGGAGCACCGTGCTTCAAACACTCACTCCCACCTCTACTATTTGCTGTTCTTGGTCAGCCCACCAAAGACCAAGAAGTGGGAGCACGTCCAGGAGGAAGCACTCGGAGGATGACTGCCCTGCTCTGTGTCAGTCCTCTTCAGCAAAGTTACATGACAGGATTAACTGCCCCATGCTATACAATGGGCAAGTCTACTTTTACCCCAGCTTTTGGGTTGCATGCCACGAGACATACACTTCTACGTTTTGTGTCTGAATAAAGACCATGGAAAGAAATCCAGGCTTCCATGGCTTAACCTAGCACATTTTTCTCAACCCGTATAACATAGTCAGAAAAAACGTCACTAAAATATTAAAACCTCTGCGCAATGACACAATGTTCACGGTGTCAAGAACCACACAAGCAGACACCACTTGCTCCGAAGCCGCCACCCTGCCTTTGGAGAGCAAAGTCTCTTAAAACAATTGGCAGCAGGATGATTTTTGGCCTTGAGTAAGGCCACCTGCACGTCCTCTCCACTGAAGAGGGCGAAACCGACCCTGTGTCTCCCCACGGCACTGGAAAGGGTGCAGTCTGCTGGAGCGAGGACGGCATCGGCAGCAGGGACGTCCCGAGCCGTAACTAATCCAGCGCAAGCGACTGATTCATTCTGTGGCCTTAGGCGAATCCCTTCACCCCCCTGCTTTCATTTCCCCATCTGTGAAGCGAGAACAGCAATATGCACTTTGCAGGGAAGCCGCAGCCACGCCAGTGCCTCCCAGCCACGCCGTCCAAGGAAGCTGTAGCCCGCCCGCACGAGAAGCAAAGCCGGCTCATTCCCACGGTGCAGGCTCAGTCGAGCAACAACAGAACCGTGTAGGGGAAATTACCCAATTAGAAAGTTGAAAGCAGAGCCCGGAAAACAGAGGCCAAAAAGGCTTTACATTAAAAGAGGCACCGGGTCCTTTGGGATTCACTGAGCCTCCTCTGGCAGATCATAAATTCTGCTTTTTCTACCCCTGTTTAAAAGTTCTGGCAGAGACCAGGAGGTGAATAATTTACCTGAGGAGGAACTTAAGCGCCATCTGACAAAAATCAAAAGGGAACTTTTTATGCAGACATTTGAGCCAGCATTATCAAATCCATAAACAATATCAATTTTCTGTGTACGTCATGTTTCTCTTCGGAGTGGTTCTTACTATCAGCAAGCAGTGTTCATTTTTTACAGAATACTGCAGAACGCAATAGGTGTTATCGAGGAAAGAAGAAAACACAATTGAGGCAGTCTATCAAAGCCTGTCGTGTTTTAACTGAGTCTCAACCACAGCAAACAACAAAACGTGCCAACACCAGCAACCAAAGGAAGACGTATTTACAAGACAAAGCTCAGCTTTCTCCACGCTAAAGCACCTCCTTGGGCAGATGAAGGGTGTACATACTCATTGCTTGGAGCATGCGGCTGGTGGGAAGGTATTCCTACAGCTGCAATATTGGGCAGTAATTGGACACATCTGTCCCATTCTCCGTCCCTATGCGGCAGGACACCTGTGATATGTCTTCTGACTCTGCCGTTCTCTGCCAAGTCAATCCTCTTCTTGGCTCCCTTAAACACCACCTGTCCATCTTGAGAAATCGCTCTGAAACAGCAACATCAGTGTGTTATACCCTGCTCTCTTAGGAAGAGGGCTGTAAGCATCACAGATCTAAGAGGAAAGAGCGCAGCCTGAGCCTTCCCACCTATTTTGGCCATTCCCCCGTCTTCAGTGGCCTGATCTTATTTAAAAAAAAAAAAAAAATTAAAAAAAACCTGATCTGAAAAAAAAACCTAACAGGTCACTTATTTTTCTGCTCATTATTGAAGGGAATATTGAAATCCCTGGTGGTGAATTATTCCAAACAGCTAGTCCACAGCTTATACAGCCAGAAGATTTAACCAGGGGAGGAAAGAAGATTTTTCAGACAAATGTTTTATACATAACTGTGCACTTAATTGAGTGTAATTTTACTGAAACGTCTCTTTGATCCGATCAATTTTCCTCCTTTTTGGACAATTCTTTACAGGTTACTTGGATCCCTGTCAGTGGCTTAGGAATGATCTTCCTATATCCTTCCTATATCACGTTCCTGATACATACTGTCATTACTCAACTGATTCCCGTAGAATTATGGTAATTATACCTATTAATCTGCCAGTACCTCTACAGCCCATGTTCCTGTCTTCAGTATAAATCACTCCACCTATTTACAGAGTCATCATCTTTTTTTTTTCCCCACAGCTGAGTCACCAGTCCCAATACAGTGACACTTTATGTTTCTTTGAACTCTCTCGCTGACATCTGTACTTGCACAAATTTCAGGAGTTCTCTTGTGACTTTCCCTGGAGATCTATGGAAAACTCTCTTGTTCTTCTTTCATCTGACACAGATCCATTGGGAGAGCAAGGCGGAGGGCATGGTCTTCATACACCTGGTTAGATCATTGCACAGAATAAAGCTTTGCAGGAACCCCACCAAATTAAAAATCGCTTTCTTGCAGCAGAGAACGGCACAGCAAGTGTCCCAAATCCCACAACTCTCCGACTGGGCATTGCAGCCACAAAACAACATTAGAAGAAAATTACCATACGAAATCTGACAGCACAAAGGTTTAACCAGAGACAGAACTGTCTGGGTTACAACGGATCACACTGCATGACGTACTGCAGCGTTTGTGTGGGCAAACCCTTGTCTAGATTTGTCTAAATAGTCCTTCTGCTGTGATTTTGCCTGCAGTGGGAACTCCATGTTAGATTGTGATGGCAATAATAGGGAAAATGTGAGGGAAGGAGACAGGTATTTTCATTCTGTTTCACTTGATGCGTTAAGCGTAGGTTTTCCTATTCTGTGTCAATACTTTATAGCAATAGTATGCAGTGCCTTCAAGATCCATCTGCAGGATGTTTGGCCCAAGACCGCTTCCTTTCAGCTGCACAGCAAATCCTCCTTAGAGTCCTCAACCCCCACTTTCCAATCCCTAAGTGGAGGGCTAAGGATGAACCAACAGGTCACCAGGACACCGGCCACAAGGAGGGCCCCGAGGGACTTGGAAGTATCACAGAAGAAGGTCAGAATGAATCACTGGAGGCGTTTGTACGCGGCCATTGCAAACCCAGCAGGCTCAGACCACGGGAAGGGCTCCCTCAGCCGCAACCAGGGTCTGAGGCAAGCCACTGCAGCACACAGGGCTCCTCCGAAAGGTTAAGCAATTTATTTTTCATGTCCATGAAAGTACATAGGCCTGGGGAATAATTTCCATCCCCTTCTCCACTTCTGTTCAGCCCTGATACACGTTAAATTACATATTACGCAGCAAAAGCCATTGCCAGGCTGGCTGGCAGCTCTCTGCCTGTTTTTCCAGCTTCCAAGCATTAACTGCCTTGGAAAAATATGCAGAGGTATTTGACACATATTCAAAAATAAACAGCTAAAGATATAAAGGGGGAGATGTGCACTACTCATTACAGTATCTCCCACAAAAAAAAAAAAAAAAAAAACAAAAAACAACAACCCAGGAAACAAAGAAGATTAAGTTGTTGCGTAATTATTTCAAAACTAAGATGCAAAAGGAGGTGAGGAAACCGGTGCATTCATTAAAACTATGCAGGTAGCAGCAGGCTACTGTCAACACCTTAATTACAATCGCCAGTACAGCAATAACTAATGCCTTTATTTTTGTCACAGGGCACAGTCAATAGCAAGGTGCTGGTGTCCCAGCCTGAGTACTGGGGGATGGCTGCTGTGTTTCAGGAGACCATTGCTCCTTCCTAGCTCCCAGAGGAAAGGGATTCACTGCTAGAGTGTATTTGCTGGAGTATATTTGTGCTAAATTATCACACTCACACCAGCCAGTGGAAGAGCAGTGTGATTCTACCCATTCCTCTTCCCTTGCCCATTTGCTCCCAAATGACAGGGACAAGCAAAATGTTTTCCCATTTATCCCTGCCTGACCAGACCCGACTTCCTACATAACACCCTATGAAGAACTGCAAGGCAGGTAGCCCACAGGCACAAAACCCAGATCTCTCCAACGCCTGAGTTATCTAACACTGTTGTGAAAGAAGAGCCTTGCAACTCAGGTGTGATGCTGATGAAATATTGCCATCATTCCTCCCAAAAGTGAATCAATTTATCACAATATTGTTGCCTTTTCTTCTAGAAATTCTAGATACAAAGTGAAAAATATCATGGTACTAAATATTTTGTGGTAATAAATGAATATAATTACAGATTTAATATTATCTATAAAATGTTCTTTCTCAGGAGAAAACAGGTATTTTTCTACTGTTGTGATATTCCTGGCAGTTGATAGAAATGCAAAGTTAAACAACAGAACCTCCTTTAATTTCACAGTCTGTGATTCTTTCATAAAACTTTTAAAGATCAATTATGTCCCATCAATGCAGAAGTCAGCCTGAACTAAGTGATTTATGCATAAATAGCCTTATACAGTCAACTACCGTAGAATGAGCAACTCATCTGTTAAACGTACATTCAAAGAACTGTTATTTTTGGCACTGTATTATAGTTTACCATTACATTAATCTTTCTGATTCTTCATACTTTCTGTTATGGAGTCACCTTGTTGTACATGTAGTTCTGTGTGACTTTCATAAAACTTGTGCAGCTGAAAAAAAAAGAAATTGAAATCAGAGAAAAATTGTTTACTGATGGGCCTGTGCAATATCCTACACGCAAAAAGAAAATGATGAATTAACGTTTTTCAAAGCCACCCTCATTTTTTAGGTTAATCTCACAGTCATTTTGTTTAAGCACCAAAAAAAAAAAATAAAAAAGATGGATCTTTTTCCTTTCCCCTGGAAAACAGAGGAAGTGTTTGCATTCTAGTAGCAGCTGGAAGCATGGGTGGCTGTGACTTTTGAAGAAGTGACATTGCAGCAGCTTGTTGGACCTTTCACGTTAAACTGAAGGCTTGCCTAAAAACTGAAGGCACTCTCATGTGAAGCAAAGCTAGCAACACTCAGATAAGTCTTTGAAAACTCATTCTCCAGCTCAGAGAGACTAGAAATATCAAGTAGCCAACACGAAATCATAGAATGGTTTGGGTAGTAAGGGACCTTAAAAACCACAGAATCACAGAATTTCATGGTTGGAAGGGACCTTTGAGATCATCGAGTCCAAACACAGAAAAAAAAACACAACACACATCAAAAAAAACCACACAGACAGACAAAACCCAACAATCCCGGGCACCAGAGCATGCCCTGAAGTGCCCCGTATCTACACGTTTCTTAAACACCTCCAGGGATGGTGATTCCACCACCTCCCTGGGCAGGCTCTTCAAGTGCCTGACCATCCTCTCAGGAAAGTCATTCTTCCCAATATCTAATCTAAACCTCCCCTGCCCCAACTTCAGACAATTCCCTCTGCTCCTGTCATTATTCCCTTGGTAGAAGAGGTCAACAGCCACCTCTCTACACCCTTCTTTCAGGTAGTTGTAGAGGGCAATGAGGTCTCCCCTGAGCCTCCTCTTCTCCAAATTAAACTAAACTAAAGATCATCAAATTCCAGCCCCCCTGCCCTGGGCAGGGACACCTCCCACCAGACCAGGTTGCTCAAAGCCCCATCCAGCCTGGCCTTGAACCCCTCCAGGGATGGGGCAGCCACAGCTTCTCTGGGCAACCTGTTCCAGGGCCTCATGACACTCACAGGAAAGAATTTCTTCCTAATTTCTAATGTAAATCTCCCCTCTTTTAGTTTAAAACCATTACCCCTCATCCCATCGCTACCCTCTTTGATAAAGAGTCCCTCCCCAGCTCTCCTGTAGCTCCCTTCAGATATTGGAAGGCTGCTCTAAGGTCTCCCTGGAGCCTTCTCTTCTCCAGGCTGAACAACCCCAGCTCTCTCAGCCTGTCCTCACAGCAGAGGTGCTCGGATCATCTAGTAACAGAGTTTGCATGCTCTGGTGAGAGCTGAAGAAAATTGCGTCTGCCTTATTTTTAGCTCTCCAGTGCTTTGTAATCAGTAATTTTATCCCCAGGTACCTCTCAATGTCATTGTGACACAGCAGGCAGTGCCCACAGCTAATGTTGAGTGGGGAGGAGCCAGGAGACCACCTGGATCTGGCATTTCCCTGCTGCTGCAGGGCAACTACCAAGCTCTCACGCTTGCAAAGGTGAGGTCAGGAGAAGAGCTGAGGGGCAGAATACGTCCCAGCAGGTGGCACAGCAGATCCCTGACCCAGTATAACAAAAAAGCTGTTTGTTGTCTATTCAAAGAAGCCACAAACTATAAAAGCAAGATATTGGTGTATACTGGCACCGTTGTGGGTCTAAGAAAAGGTCTACAAAGCCAGTATCGAACCAGAGATCTTCAGAAGTATTTTTGGAGTAGCTTGTAAAAGGTACTTGCACATCAGGGAAAATGCAGAATCATAAACAGTTTAATTCCACAGTTTTAACCAAAGAATTTAAATTTTTTCAATTTAAATTTTCATTTAAATTTTTTCATTAATCAGGTAGAAGAGCCACCAGGTATTTTGATTTTGCTGTTGAAGATTCCTGCAAGTCCAAACTCAGAACAGCACATAATCCAAACGCTAAAGTAACAAAGAAATCCTATCACAGGAAAACAAACAAGCAATATCTATTCAGTCAATATCTAGCAGAGCAAAGCATCAACATTTGGAAATCTTTTTTGTATTTTTAAGTCTATGACCATCCAGTGGAGTAAATGAGTTGAGGTGCATCTTTTAATATCTCCCTGTAAAGCAAAAGGCTGGAGCACATTGGAGCAACACAAAGCTTACGGCACATCTAAACCTTCTATCTACAAGAAGCAGTTACAATGCTGTTATACCCCCAAAAACCTCCCTAGAAAACCAAGAAAAAGCAGGTTTTTCTGCCAGCATTAGGACGAGCATGTGGGAGAGCACGAGAGAATCTAGAAAATATGTTTCTCCTTGGGCCTGATTTATTGCTATTTGTCTAACAGCCGTGTGCTGAGCCCCTCACCACTGCAGAAATAGAGCCCCCGGGCTGCCTTTGTGCTGTGATGGATGGTGGATGGATCGCTCTGCCCACAGCCTGGCTCAGCCCCGTGCCCTCTGCTCCCACCCTTACCCTTCATAACGATGCTGGGAGAATGTGACCCTCACAGTGCATTGCAAGAAGTTATGATCAAACCCCTCCCCCCCAAAAAAACCAACCATTAAGGCTTAGAGCCCTCTCTCCATCAGTCACCAGCTCTTAGGAGGAGAATGAAGGAATTGGGAAAGGAAGGAATTGGAAAACTCCCATCACAAGAACACGGTCTTTTATCGGAGGCACTTCCTATGCTATGTCCTTAAATGCTCTGAGAACAAGGTACTTAGAGAATTTCATGTTTTATTGATCATCCCATGCTTAAGTTCAGCTAATGGACGGTACCAGTTATTCAACCAGTTCGTAGAGGAGAGATTTTAAATCATGCTGAAACAAAAATACAACTCACAAGACCACGTGCTTTGCAGATTTTATGCAAGCGCTAGAGCATCCTAGCTCACAGTTCAAACACAGAAAAGGTTTTGAAAAACAACACAGAATGGCTCTGACTCCACTCTACTCTGCATCCTGCAATCTTAACAAATGTATGAGATGTAACGCAGCCCAAAAAAAGCACTGGGTTTTTTTCCACTTTCCAGTGACACCACTAAGGTACCTCTCCAGGTAGATCATTTAGGAGCATCATTTATGACTTTCAACACTCAAGCAGTGTAATGCTACTTCTGCTTTCCCAATTGGGTAGCAAGAGCTCCTGCTTTGCTGGATTGGACCCTGAATAACAACTTGCCATATAAGACAAAGGAAAATACAGTATTTTCTATTAGACGACCATTTTAACCTCTTCTTTAAGTAAACAGAACACAAACTGAAGGTTCGCTCTGTCTGACCGGAAAGCTCATTTCATCAGTAACGGGAATTTAACTGTAGGAAATGTGGGGGAGGAAAATTAATTTCAAACATGCCTACCTGAACACATCACAGCACTCAGAGAGGCACCTCGCTTAGATGTCCCTAGTGATGGCGAGAAAGGTGTTATCAATTCCCTGTGAAGAACAGCAGATGTGGGAAGGAAACAGGTCCCTGCTGCTCTCCAGCCTGAACACACAGATACGGGCAGCTGCACCAGGGTAACCCTTAGCAGAGGGTTCCAAAAAGCAGCCTGGATTTGGAAAGAGGATTTTCTGTGACGTTGCCTTGACAGGGCTGCTCCCTCCTGCCCCTGCACAAAGGTGAGGTTCTCCTTGAGGACTTCTACTGAGAGGTGCTCACCCCTCCTCAGCCGCAGGGGAGGTAAACACAGGTCTGAGGGCAGAGATGGCAGGGAAGGGGATTAACACTCTTTCTTTCTTCCCGGAAGGGCTGAAGTAGGAACAGGTGTGAGGATGGCCAGTAACTCCCCTACGGTAAAGTAAGGGTGAGAATCTCCATGACTGTTGTATTGCTTTTGTTACTACATAGTAACAGAAGAGGTTGGGGGTTTTGTCCTCATTTCTCTGCTACACTGAGATTCTTCCTGAGCCATTCCTCCCACAATTTCGTTTCGCTGCAGTTTCCCTCGTCTCTGCAAGGCAGAAGAGCACCGGCATCCCCTGTGGCTTGAGAAGAACCATAAAACCCCTGATTTGAAAGGACCTCAGGGTCCTCCAGGCAGCTAAGGATTCGCGTGCTGCTGAATTACCGTCTGCTGTGGCCGAAGGGAACAGCGAGGAAACGCCACGCTCGCTGGCTGGCAGCGCAGCTGCTGAGGCATCTTCTTACAGATTTTAAACAGCAGCTCCCTCTCCTACAGTCGCTGTGCTGCACAAACAGCACGGGTGGTGCCTTAGCCTTCAAGCCAGCTTCCCACTGCTGAGAAGGACTTAGCCTTGTCTGGTGGGGTTAGCCTAGAAGTATAGATAAACGTACATATACTCCTGCATTACGGAATTATGTCATACACACACACACACAACAATGCAATCATGCCATGTGTAAGGTAAGCACATTTACGTGAGGTATCCCAACACACTTACCTCTGAGGTTCTATGGAATCATCCACACCAACATCATATGCTATAGAACAGAAATAAATTTTGTATTATTTAAAGACAAAATATTTTCAGTTTTTCATTTTAAAATTGTATGTGTCCAGTCTTTAGAAAACAATGCAGGTATGCACACAAATATGAGTCCATGTGCATATGTCTAAAAGATTACCTATGTATATAAACTGAACACCTAAAATCACACACTACATATATACACATTCTCTGTAATATGACTGTTATTATGTGAGAATAGAACATAACAACTTGTTTTCAGGGAAATTACAGCTAAAGGACTTAAAGACACCTCTGCCCATATGAAGAACACTTGAGGTAGTTGTAGGGGGAAGGGTAGAAATAAGACTACAGTATGATCTCACACTTGCATGCAAGATCAAAGTTTGCAAAGCTATGAAGAAGGCAAGGATATACTTTCTCCTCCAGTTTCCAGTGACTGCTGAGCTCAGATATTGTGAGCCAGGAGACATTCCCTCTCATAGAGGCAAGACACCACTAAGCTGCTGGTGACTCCCATCTTGCTCCTCAGCAAAGTCTTCCATCAAACTGAAGAACTGGCAGCATTTTGAAGGTAGCAATGAAAATGTTTCAAAAGCAGCAGTAAAGTGGGGGTGAATCTATTTTCTTGCCTCCTCCTTTGACAACCTTACATACCACACAGTCAGACACACATGCAAACTATCTACCCTTATATTTACGAATGCATTTTTCTAATGCATATGTACACACACGCCCAACATGGAGCGGTTCTACAGGAGTTTAGAATAAATGGTTAAAAGCACATAAAAACATATGCACTCCTACATATGCATAGATTATCCAGGACTCTGCTACTCACAAGAGGGACAAATGCAAATGAATTGAGAAAATGGCACAAAGCTGTGTCTTCTACCTATTTTATTTATTTATAACATTTACGGAGGATTTTGCAAAGCCAATTCTCAATAGTTACTTGCCATTTTACAAGCATGTTTTAAGATCTGCCGTGTCAGGTAAATGTGTAGCTATTTACTCTTTTGTAGAGATGGTGCTGATTACATAAAGGAGCAGGTGTATTTCTTGGGTAATGCAGCTGAAACAGAAATATTTTGTCCCAGGGGAAACCAGCCATGATGTATGAAATGTGCTGAGGATACAGGATGCAGTGCTTACTAGGATAGTCCCAACAAATTCCCTTGCAAGGTGTGCAACCTCTGTACGTCGGGAGCATCGCCACCAGGTACCTGAACAAGCTGTAATGAAATTATTGCACCAACAATTGCAGACTCTGTTCTTTCAACAATTTCCCTCTCAGCAAGAGAGACTAACTAAGCCCTTTTTTTTTCTCTCTCTCTGCCTCACACAAGCACACACAAGCACATTTTGCATACAATAGCCCTTTATATGCTCTTCTTTCCTTTGGGGACCATAGATGTCCTGACTCCACCAGCGCGTGCGGCTGGTCAGGATGCTGCTGTGTGGCTTCATTACTGTAATGGTTATGAACCGTGCCAAAACCTATCACTTTCTGCTCCTCTGCCAGTACCATCATTTGCTCTAGGTGTTCTCTGTGTTAACCTCAGATTACAGCCCATACCCATCACTGTCTGCCCTGACGTTGTTCTCCTCCCCTGTGATCAGCATTGAGTTCCCTGGTCACACTCACAGCCTCCGCCTGCACCTTTCTCCTTTTCATCTTTGTTTAGATTTCCTTCCATCCAGCCAAAATTTAGCACCTCCAAGCCATATCACACACAGGCAGACGGTCTTTGGATGAAGTTACCTCACACTATTTACTACATAATTTGGTAGCTCATGCCTTAATGGGCTCTAATCTGGCTGCAGGCAGATCTAGTCAAGGTATGTTAATTAGCAAGCAGACAGACCTACGAAACATTGGCCCGGAAATTATCCAGTGAAATTCTTCATCTTACTAAACTGGTTTTGAGCCCATCCAAATTGCCTCCTATCAGCCCAGGAGGATTGATTCGGAGGCAGTGGCTGGTACAGCACAAAGAAGGTGAACCTCGCTAATGAAAAACTCTCCCTGAGAGTAGTATGCAAATGGGACTCGTTTCATCCTTTATAGTCAGCAACTGGAAATGCTGTACGGCTGCCCCACTCATTAGAGCAAAGGCGTCGTGCTGGATATACACGCCGCCCTCTATCCCTCTTGCTTCGTTCCTCGGTAAAATTCTCACTCAGGAAGGAGTGAGCAGTCAACAGAGTTTGCTGAGTGACACAGCACGGAGCAGCAAGGCTCTTGCAGAGAATATCGAGTCATGCTTGCAGCATTCTTACTTCTGAAAGCCCAAGTGGTTTCCAAACATTGTGCCTTTCCTTGTACACTCTGCGCACAATCTGGAAATTCATAAAAGGGTTTTAGTTCGGAATCGCACAGAAAAGTAAATGAAATACTGCCCTGCTGGCACAGCTCAGTGTTAGGTGCTGCTCTGACTTAATAAATTGTGAGAGACCACAGGGTCTTGTCTGAAGGAGAACTTCCTTGGTGGATTTTTAACCGCTCTTTGATCTGAGGCTTCACCCTGTGATCCACAGATTGACCGAAAGACACAACGATATTACTGAAGTTTGAGTGTCGTTTGATTAGTACAGAATTGTACCAGCTCCCCTTGTCTCCTGTGTCATTTAATTTGATCTTCTTGAGCCTCATCCCTGACATTTCTAATCATACAGTAGATTTCTGTAAAGGCCAGGGGGGCAGAGGAGGATGCAGGATACTGGAGTGTTCTCAACCTTTTGCGAATGCAGTGGCCTACCACGGTATTTGTCTCTTTTGCAGCGTTGCTTTCCTGGAGTTTTCCTCCATTCTTCCATCACACCTGTACAAGTACATCCAGAGATAAGAATTCAGAAAAAAAAATAAATATATGAGCACAGACCTTGCAGGAGGTGAGTTTGTCATTATTCTCTTTAATGGCATTGATTTCCTTTTCATTTTCACTGCTGAAGAGAAAGGAAGAACTGTAAATAAGAGAATAATGCTACTGTCACACTGACACACTGTAATGAACAGCACAATGCGCCTTGAATGAAAAACACAGGAAAGCAGTTCTGCAAAACTACCATTTCCAGGGTCATAGGTGATATATTTATGGAGTTTAATTTTTTTCCTGGCTTATTGTGTAATGGAAGTATTGAAATGCAGAAGAAGAAGGTGCTCAGGGGGTCACGTAGGACAGCCCTCAGTGAGACGCTCAGCTTCCTCCTCGGAGGTTGTGGGAGCATGTCACCCCACCACACCTCCCCTGGTGTCTGGAGACCAAGGCTGTGGGTGCAGAAAGCCCAATTTTCAGAGCACAGGAGGAGCTGCACGTACCCAGAGTATTCTTTCTGCCCCTACAGTAGCCCCGGACCTGGGCGGTAAGGGCGAGCTGAGGAAGACTTTGGCCCAGAGCAGACCAGTGCTGCACCAGAATAAGTCACCCCAGCACCCTCAGGAATGAGCTTTTGGGCAAGCAAGAGACAGGCACCAGGCTGAAAAATTCGTATCCCTCCTTGTACCAAGCCATGGTGCCCTGCCTCCAGACCCCCACATATCAAATTTGCTTGCATAATATTAACCCAAGATGCTTTGTCACTCTGCATGTTGTATTTACCCCAACGAGAAAGCTTTTCCTAATATTTAAACTAAATATCCTCTTGATGTAAATGAGACTAATTTTCTTCTGGTCTCTCAGCAGAAAGTAAACCATGGCATAAATTAGTAGCTCCAGAGAGATCCTGTTTCGTGCTCCTGTCATATGCCAAGATAAAGCCTGACCATAAGCAATTTGAGACTTACACTGTTCAAATAGGACTGTCACAAACATATTCCAGCAAGAGAGCAAGGATAGAAAGCTTTGCCATTTCTTAATGAGCAAGATGCCTGGAAGCACCTCTTTTTAGGGTGATGCTGAGATGCAAGTGGGTAACTTGTAGCAGTCTTACATGGGAAGGTCAGAGACAACCTGAGAGGATGACTTGGTAAACTTGGTCTGGTGATGATCTGTGACAAGAGGAAGTAAGTCCTTTTTAATGGAAATATTTCCTGATGTAACTATTTCCAGATATTTAAGTTCATCAGTGAGCCAGACCCAAAAGAAATGAAGTTATTTGCACTTATTCAACCAAATCTCATTGAAAATTACCTTTATGAAAAAAAGCTTTAATGCCATTGCAGAAAGGGGGCTGGAGGAGGGGCAGGGGCGAACGACCAGGTTAAGCTAATTAATCAGGTTGGGAAAAAAAAAAAACCAACACACAAAGGCATTGGTTCGGCAATTGCAACAGAAGCACAGAGGATATTGTCAATTCTTCTAGACTTCGGCATAGCAATTTTGCCCCTCTCCTGTCTAGCAATCATATGCTCACATTTTACTTGATCCTGGTCACAGCTCTTTAATCCTTCTTATAGAGCAGACTTTACTGAAACAGATTATTGCAGAGCAAGGTCTTTGCTATTTCCCTTGCTGTATTTATCTCTCTAGAGACTTGTGTAGGAAACCAATCAGAGCACCAGCTTCTTTCCGTCCGTGCAGAAACATGAAAGGTTATGAGTTTCACTGCTCAGAAGTGCCTTATAGTCTAGTATTTTTAAATGAGGCCATTTGAAAGAGAACTAAACCTTAGAAAATGCCATAAAATTCCTTGAAGAGTACGTATTCTTCTGCAAGTTAAACTTAGTTACAAGACTGAATTTACAGTTAACTTCAGGATAGATTTGCAACAGAGGGAAGGAGCAAATGGCATGATGTCATGCTGAGGCAGACCTTTATGTGAAAGAAAAAAATACATATGTGAAATTCAGAAGTGCTTGGAAGCAGTGAATCTGAGCATTAGTGTCCAGGGAGGGAATTTATGTGACACGCAGATTTATCTGTCTGTATGGGGTCAAATCTTTTATACTACTGGTTTAACAGTCGGGTTTTAGTTTTCGTGCTCACAAGAGTTTTATGACACTGGCTTCCTGAATATTTCTTTGCCTATCAAGCATTCACAGACAAAGTAGGAATAAAGATAAATGTATTTTTAACTTACTTACATGGTACATTTGTTACAGATTATGCCATTTTGAAGACAGACAACAAGCCTAAGAGCATGACTGTGAAGCAGACCTTCAGCCAGAAGATGAGGTCTGCCTATAGGAAAAGATGACAAAAAAAACCCCCATACTTATAAAACCCATACTTATACCAAGAATCGTTGTATGTTGGACATTAAAAAACAGACAGAAGGAAAGCCCTGGGGAGAAACAATAGGGGGGGGGGCTGTTATACATGTATATTAGTTATTAAAGAAAGAAAAAGGCAGAAGAGAGGAGAGCAGCAGCCAAGCAGCAGGAAAGATGTAGGGCAAGCAGGAGCTCGTGGAAGCCACAGGAAGAGGAGCCTGGTGTTCCGTGCCATGCTGAGCATGCAAAACATGAATGATAAGACCTTCAATAGCCGGACCATCACCCAGAAGTCTGAGGTGAGGCAGATATTGTCTGAAGCCACAGCAGAAAACTAAGGGGCTGTGGCAGAAGAGCAGGGCCCAATGAGGGCCCAATGAGGGCCAAGGAGCCGCAAGATGGTCGTGAAGAAAATGGGCTTTAACTCTTTCAGGGCAAGCCTGTAACAGAGATATGCTTGGACTACAGAAGGAGAGCAAAAGATTGTGCTGGTCTTGATTAAGATGCATTGGCCAGCAGGTCAAGGGAGGTGATTCTTCCCCTATGTTCCACTCTGGTGAGACCCCACCTGGAGTACTGCATTCAGCTCTGGGGCCCCCAACATAAGAAGGACATGGACCTGTTGGAGTGAGCCCAGCGGAGGGTCACGAAGATGATCAGAGGGATGGAGCGCCTCTCCTATGAAGACAGGCTGAGAGAGTTGGGTTTGTTCAGCCTGGAGAAGAGAAGGCTCCAGGGAGACCTTATAATCGTCTTCCAGTATCTAAAGGGCTACAGGAAAGATGGGGAGGAACTCTTTATCAGTGTAGCGACAGGATGAGGGGTAATGGTTTTAAACTGAAAGAGGGGAGATTTACATTAGATATTAGGAAGAAATTCTTTCCTGTGAGGGTGGTGAGACACTGGAACAGGTTGCCCAGAGAAGCTGTGGCTGCCCCATCCCTGGAGGGGTTCAAGGCCAGGCTGGATGGGGCTTGGAGCAACCTGATCTGGTGGGAGGTGTCCCTGCCCAGGGCAGGGGGGTTGGGACTCCATGATCTTTAAGGTCCCTTCCAACTCTAACCATTCTATGATTCTATGACTACATTGACTTGAAACAGTCTGCTTCACCAGGTGAAATGGGCTCCACAAAGCTTCCAGGTCCCATGGGAACATGCCAATGCAGGGAGGTACAAAGGAAATATCACCACCTTTCTCAGGCAATGCGATTGTACATCACTCTGAACCCCGCTCCTAAACTACATGCATTTATGAAATGAGCAACTCACACTTGAAGTTTGTGTCTTTATTGCCTGATAGGAAGGTTGGTTTCTTAATGTCTGATGCTTTTCTCAGGTAGTTTCTAAACATCACTACTGCCTTCCTGCAGATGAGGAACCTGGTAACTGGAAGGCTGTGCAGTGTGTTTTAGTCCAGCTCTCCCTCACAGCAGAGCCAATACAGCAGCACAATATTTGCAAGTAGCTTTGGTGACATGAAATTTAACTGACATAAAAAAGGAACCAAATACTGTTAGCCTGTGCATGCCTGCCAAAATTCAACTGTCTTTCACTCCAGTGTGTTCAGAGGCGTCATACAGCTTCTGATCAAGAGGAGTGCATCAGCACCACCTCCTGGCAGTTGCCTAACTTCAGAGATTTATGAAATAAAGAACAGCAGGAGAGAAAAAAAATCAGATCTCCATGTAGGAAAAGCAGCAAAATCATCTGTCCATGCACCAATGATAATATTTCCCATTTCTATAATAGTCTTTTGGTACCAGGATATCTCCCTGCTATTTGGGAGTGATGGTCTAAACAGCAGTCAATGCCTTGAATGGATGCAGGGCACTGTGGTAGGGAGCAGGATGAGATATAAACACACCAAGACACACATCCTTGAAACAAAAGGACTATGGTGAAGTAAGCCCAAAAGCTGTCCGCACATCACACGTTGTCATCTGAAAATCAAAGCATTCGGAAACTTTAGTGCAATCGCCTGGGAGAGGTTTTGAAACATGTATAAGCAGTCTTCACAGTAAAGACATCTCAGCACATCCATGATTTACTTGCTCCTCAGATTATAGAATAATAGAATCATTCAGGTTGGAAAAGACCCTTGGGATCATTGAGTCCAACCATCAACCCTACTCTACAAAGTTCTCCCCTACACTACATCCCCCAACACCACATCTAAACGACTCTTAAACACATCCAGTGTTGGATGGTGACTCAACCACCTCCCTGGGCAGCCTATTCCAGTGTCTGACCACTCTTTCTGTGAAAGATCTTTTCCTAGTGTCTAGTCAGCATGAAAGATCAGTTCAGCCAAGACTGTGGTCTCCTTACAAAAAGCCAGAAAAGTAATATCAACATTTGTCTGGAGCAGGGAGAAAAAGCAATTCAAAGATAAGTGCTGGCAGTTTGCTTCAGAAGGTGTTGGATTCTGGACTTGAACATGGTGGCCTCGCAAAGGGCAGCATGTTGATTATCAGCACTATGAAAAGGACAAAGACAGCTTCCTAGCTCTTTCTTTGCACACTTGACAGTGCAAAATGATCACGTAGGAAGGAAATCACTGAGCATAAAATGCTCCCTGACTCTCAAAACTTACACGGAGAAAAAAGGAAAGAAGCTCTTGCAATACCAAATGAAATTATATTATACTTAAGTCAGTTTTTCAAGCTCTGAGGTTTCTCAGGTAGAACTGATGGCAACCAGGAGGAGGGGCAACTGGCAAACAAACTTGTTTATGTCCTTGGGAAGACTGAGGTCCTAAAACAGAGGGAAAATAAACCTTAACATTTTTAACTAAAACTTAAAAAAAAAAAAAAGGGAGAAATTCTGACTTTAATGCTTCAGAAAGAAGCTGCAAACTTCAGCATTTCATGAAAGCTGAACAGAGAACTCTCAGGATCTACACAGAGGGCTTTTAATTTGAAGGTCAGAAAATTAATTTTCTCACCTCTAAAGTTCAGTGAAATGGTCTTCAAGAGCCCTCTTCTTTTTCTAGTTTATATAGCTCCCTTCACTTTCCTGTGGCCAAATACGACTTCTAATATACATCAATAGAAGAGCTATTTGCAGGTATCAGCAAGGGCTGGCACGTTTTTTTTCTTGACACAGATGCAAGGCCTTTACTTTTATAGTGACTTCACTTATTAGTAATTTTTAAAGGTTATTTAAGGATAACTTTTGCTGATTTACTAAAAAAAGAAAAGTGTCACGAGTGCACTTGGCTTCTGTGGGAATATAGAAAGACACTTCAAGGACAGACTCAGTCCCTCCGCTCATCAGCCTTTTGAAGAGTCACCTGGCCAAATCTCACTGTGGTGTTTCGACAGAAAAGCACTTTGTGTTCCATTACACCTGGGGAGGGAAGCATTTTTCCCTGGTTCAAAAATAAATCTCACAGATCCTACTCCAAAAGTTATGCTGATCAGGGAATAAATCAATGTCTAAATCTGCTTGGAATCAAGAGGAGGGAACATTAGTAAATGAGATGTATCACAAGTTCATTTTTCACCTACCACTTCCCAAGTGTACTAAATATGAGGTATATACTACCTTTACCAAAAAATCAACTGATCAAGTCATTTTTACTGGTCAGGAGGAACCACAGGGGGAGGCTACACAGTGCACATACGTGAAAAAAAAGCCAGCAAAGTAGGTCAATCTCTGTTTAACTACAATATTTTTTTACCTTCCACTAAAGCTTAATATCTCAAAGCAATACCAAGTCAATTATCTAACTGGACACCCAACCCCTACTTCATGCCCCAGACTTTTCTGAGCTGTTGATACTGAACCTTAAAATTAGGGAGAAGGGGGGGCTCCCAGAGCTGTCCATGGCCCCATCTCAGGTGGATACATGTTGTTGGTAGCAGTGAAGACCGTAAGGTAGAAAACACTTGTCATTACTATTCACACCCAACTTTCTCTCCGATTGCTCAATGCTTTCAAAACCTGGGAATGCAGTTTTGCTTCAGTCTGTGCAGCAAGCTCTTGTGCGACATCAATGCTGTTATGGGACATAGGTGAGACAACCTTCTTCACTAATATGCTCAAAGCAAACAACCATCTGAAGACGTCAGGCACCACATTGTAGCAGATGCATCTTTTCTAGGTGTATATTTAAGCACACCATAATGTATAGCGTATATATTTAAGCACACCATAATGTATAGCATATGTTTGAAGAGTGGAACAGTAGGCATTCATGTTCCCAAGCTAGAGGATAGTTATTTAAGTCTGTTATAAAAGGCAGGATGCAAGTACAGTTTTTATTTATCAGTCCTATAAAGAAGAATAATTGTCATTGTTAAAAGACCTGGGTAGCTGGAAATTAATTCAGGGGAAACACTGATGAACAAAAGCACAGTCCCCAAATACTGTGCTTACATCACTTTGGTAAATTATAAATAAACAAGCAATTTCTTAATGCCAAACAGACAGATATAAACATAATAGATGTTATCTCTTAAAAGGGGCCTAAAGATCAACTGAGAAGTTTGGCTTACTAAAACATACTCACATTTTGCAAGCAAATGAAATAATTCAAGTTAGAAACTTTTAATTAAAAGTGCTTTATAAATTGCACTCATTATGTATGTTTGCAGTGATATATTTCTTTGCTCTCTGGAGCAATCTGTTTTCCTTGGTTTCTTTTTTTTCCCATTTAATAAATTATCCTCATTTACACAAAATGTTAATGCCAAACTCTTTATTAATAGGATAAATATGGACTTCAGTAACCACAAATTATGTGGTGTCACTGTTAAATGATCTGCCCCTTCCCAGCTTAAGTTCACTTTTCAATACCAAGCCTGCCAATGGTTTGGCAGCTGCTTTTTGCAGCACAGAACAAGAAACCTTTAAAGCAAAGCTTTCAGGAATTACTCCTTTGGGGTGGTCTAGCAAAATCTGAAGTTTTCTGTGCCTTATTTCCAAACAGGACTGTGAGCCCATCCCCTCGCTGCACTGACCTTCTTCCCACTGTGCTGCAGGGGATTAGGATGCTCGGGAAAGCTGGTGGCAGGGTGAACCGACTCTATTTCTTAGCTGATTTGAACAGTTTGACGTTTAAACACATTTAAGACATGAGTCCCCAAATATATTATGTTTTCTCACTGGTTTTGGCTGCTGTGCCAGACGTCCCTTCCTTACAGAGACCACACAGAGATAGCTTGATGGAAAGGGGCAAAGACCGCTTCCCTGGCAGCATCAAAAAGCTGCAAAGCACAAAAAACCCTAGCAGAGCATCTTGCTTTTCTTACCAATTTTTTTTTAAATCTTACATTTTTTTCTTTTTCCCCTCTTTTAAGTACATCATAGCTCCAGTACTAATTCTAGTCCGGCTACTAAGTCACAGCTTCAAATTGGTGTGCTCCAAGGGATGTACCTAAGCCTGGGTGTGGGCACCTAAACACAGCTGGTTTGGTTGGGTACTGTGCACAGTGACTCAGAAAGTCAAGGGAAATTAACTGCTCGGCAGAGGAGAGCACGTGTCTGTACTTAGGCACGCACAGAATCCTCCTGGATAAGTCTACGTGAAATACTGTAGCCCCAAAAGAACTTTTAACCCAAGGTCAGATTATTAAGATTAAGTTTTAATTTTTCAGCCATCATCTCATAGTCTCTGCCATGTCTTTTATTACGCCACTGATAATTTGATCGCTGTAAAGACCCACACTGTGAGGCAGGACAGAAACCACACTTAAGCAACAGCGCAGCCCAGCCTTCTCAAGACTAACTCAGGCTTTCACACGTCCTCAGTCCGTTGACAGGACTGATCTCAAGCCAGCTGGTGGCAATACCCATGCATTATCCCCTTACCATCACTGACCCTTGCACACCTTGTTCCTGTTTCTGGGAGCATGACAGGGGAGATGCTGCAAACAACCACAAGGTAAGCATGACATGCAGCCACTTGTTGAAAATTGGGAATAACTTCTACAAGGCTTCCCTCCCCCTGGAGAGCCACTGATTTTCCCAAAGCGACTGTAGGCAGCCTGCCTGCAGCTATCACATTTTTATACAGCAGATGAGAGCGATCCCTCCCAAACCTGCGTCTTCCCCTGCCACTGTTCCTCCCAGCTATCAGATGCACATTGCAAAACACAGGAACAAAACCTCAGGCCACGGCCTTCACTGCCAAGTCTCAAACGCTCCCAGCTCTGGCACCCGGGTGGCAAAGAGAGGACCGCTACCTGGTGCAAGACACATGGGACAAGGGGGAAACTATGGAAGGACCAGGACTAGGACAAGAAATGGCTAAAGACCTGCTAAGAAGCCAATAAAATTGAGATTAGATGAGAAAAAAGTCTGACTTCAGGGCTGAGGAAGAGACCTTAACAGATGTAGTCAAGAAGGATCTCTAACCACCAAAGGAAACTTCCGTCAAAATGCAGAGCATAATTCCAACTTCCTAAAGCTCACCACTCCCCTGATATCCGTCATGGGCTGTGAAGTACCTTGGAAAGGCTGCTTTCCATTCTCCTTTACTGCTGGCAAACACAGGTGATGACAACCTGCTATCAGGCATTCTGCTGCTGAAGTGACACAGATCTGTGTGATAGAAGGCTCCAGTTCTGTTCTGTCCTGTTGATAGCCAACCTCGCGGGTGAAAACTCTGGGGTTTTTTCAGTTTGACTTCTAAAAACACAAAAATACATAGGCATTTCTTTTGAAGAACCAGTAACGCTGCAGAGTCAAGCATTTAAAATTTTAAAAATGGTAGAATAAAGGTTTCAGAGACAGTCAGTTTGTGCAAATTCACCGTGATACAGTTAAAAACTACAGTGTCATATGACAACATGTTCTTTAGAGTCTCTACCACATCATCTACTGAATAAAATAAGCAGTACTTAACCGAATGAACACATTTTGTTTCAATTGTTCAGTGTGATGCCCCAGGCCTTGCACGCTGCAATATGGTTTGACAACAAACACCGCAGGGGTAAGACTCACCTAGCCTTTGATGCATTCTGCGTAGGCGCCCGTTCCAGAGCTGGCCACCTACCTTCTCTCTAACGCAATGAAGAGGAAATGGGCAGTTTTAGGAAGTAATTACTGAAGCAGTTGAAATGGACACATTCAATTTGGATCTACTTAGTCAGGTGCTAAAAAATGAGATCTTTACTGCCAGCGACCATCTGAGAAAAGTCAGTGGACAAGCAACAGCCAGGAGTTTTGTGGCAGAGGCCAGGACAGACTGTCTCCCTCCAGGGTAGTGTTATTCCCTCACCCAGGGAAGGTTTGTCCTTTCCCTAATTTACCATTCTCTCAGCTTCAGTTTTGGCGTTTCCTATTTTTAGGTGATTTCGCAACACGATGACCCTCAGGATGTAAGCTATGCGTGTGCATAACAAAGGTGTGAGAGTGCAAGACAGAGGTGACTTCACTGTTATTACATGCAAAGGCACTCCCGATTGATTTGGGGCTGCTGCAGCTGACCTCCGGAGGGTCATCAAGCAGCCAAAGCTTATTTGCTCTGCAAATTTGCTCTGGACAGCAGAGGTTTTATAGCCATTTCAAAGGTGTTTACTGTCTTCATCCTAAAAGAGAAAAAGCAGGCTGGAGAGCTGATCAAATGGTAACCTCAGAAAACAGGGAGAGCGACAAGGCTGTCAAGAGAGAGGTCAAGATCTGCAGAAAATCACATGCTTCATTTCCTTAAGGAAAAGCAAAGTCAGCCTCTAGGCAGGACTGTATTTTTCTGTCCTTGACCTGTCCCATACCAAAAAAGCAATTTTTTCCCCCTTTACAAAATGACAGAATCTTCATGGTTGGAAGGGACCTTTGAGATCATCGAGTCCAATCGCAAAAGAAAAAAAAAAACAAAACACACCACACCACACCCCCCCACAAACAGACACAGCCCAACAATCCCGGGCACTAGAGCATGCCCTGAAGTGCCACATTTACACGTTTCTTAAACACCTCCAGGGATGGTGACTCCACCACCTCCCTGGGCAGGCTGTTCCAGTGCCTGACCACCCTCTCAGGAAAGTCATTCTTCCTAAGATCTAATCTAAACCTCCCCTGGCACAACTTCAGACCATTTCCTCTGCTCCTGTCATTATTCCCTTGGGAGAAGAGGCCAACCCCCACCTCTCTCCACCCTCCTTTCAGGGAGTTGTAGAGGGCAACGAGGTCTCCCCTCAGCTCCTCTTCTCCAAACTAAACGTGCCCAGTTCCCTCAGCCTCTCATTGTGTGACTTGTTCTCCAGACCCCTCACCAGCTCCTCTGGACACGCTCCAGCACCTCAATGTCCTTCTTGTGGTGAGGGGCCCAGATCTGAACACAGCACTCGAGGTGAGGCCTCCCAGTCCAGGGACACCATCACTGCCCTTTACAGACATTCATTTTAATGAAATATATATATTTCACTCCGTTAGCACCCTGAAATTCCCTCCTGAAACTCCCATCACCCTGTGGGCAGGAGCCCTCGCAAAGCCTGCTGTTTGTGATATCTGAGTGTGAAGAAACCATGGAGTGCAGGAAGCATCCAGAAAATGAGAGCTGCCTGGCTTGTAAAGGTCTTTTATCAAAACTCCACTGTCTTCAGACTGAAGATGAGTTTGGTCACACACCTCCTCAGAGCCAGTCACATCTACCTGAAAATGAGGTACAGAAGTAGGCATACATAAATATGAAAATGAACTGCCTTAAGAGGAAAGCTTAATGTAACCACAAAGCTAATGGGTACTATCACCATATGTTTGTTCATATTTCCTTTTGACGTTTTTGACATGAAATTTAGCCCAGAGTGGAAAATACATAAATATATATTTCATTTGGCAGCCTGACCTAGATAAAGAATGTATCACTTTCATGGATACAGGATTTACAAATGTCTCTGGAGACAAGAAACTCTTGACAATCCTCAATGCTGTAATTGATCTTACTTGCTGGCCTTTTGCATTCATATCTCTTTGATCTCTCGTATGTTAAATAATTCAACTATCTTATTTTCTGATTGCAAAGAGTAAGGCCTGACTCACGTTTCTTTCAGCAGCATGAGCCTGCAGAGTAAAGAAATGGTAACAGCAGGCTCCTTTGTGGCAGATCACTTTTGTGACAGCATTTTGTTCTTGCTGTGAGTGTGCGCTACACAAGCACCTATTTATATTTTATTGAATAATTCAAAGTGTGAATTCCAAAAATAAAAGCTCAAATGTTTCTTTTATGGGGAAAAAATAGTGATTGTCGAACACATGTACTTATTTTTCAGGACATAAATGAGTTAATAGCATGTCTAACCTTTACTAAGGAAGGGTATCTGTGCTATACAAATAAATTTTTTCTTTTCTTTCCCTCTAATAAATTAGAGAACGGAAGGGCAGGTATCTCTTCTTACACATGAGCTTAATGCCACAGAAAACAAATTTAACCACTAAACATGGATTCATGGACTATTTTTCCAGGAGAAGCTGAAATTGCAGTATGTTTTACATCTGATGTATGTTAGCTGCTGTCAAACAAAATATTCCTTATAAACACATAGAAAGGTCGTTATTTAATTCCCCCTTAAGTAGATTGGTTTGAAAGTACTTGGTGGAGGAACACTGGTGACAACCCATCAGCACTAACCACATTTTCAGGATTTCTCTTATTAGCCTTTCAAATCCATCTGAGCTACTCTAAAGTAAATCTGCAGAAAATACAACTGGAAGAGATCCTAAGACATCCCTCAGCTTGCCCCAAATGGGAGGTCCTCTGGCTCTTACCCCTATAGGGCAGGAATTACCATACGGAATTACTGTACAGAATTACACCCACCGGGCAAGACTTCCCCTGAAAGCATCCCTCCTACCTGCCAAGGAGAACTGTGGGGCCACCATACCGGACACGATGGTGGCCGCTGTAGGTCATGTGCCCCCTGCCTACTGCTCTTGCCCATTCCAGTCACCAGAGTCCATGTGCCACCAGTGCCTGTCCGTGTTTCTCAAGGGCCTTCTCACCTCTCCACACCCTAAGGGAATGTCATGCTCCAAACCAGTGGCTGTGGACACTGGAGTTAAGATCAAACAGGCAATGATCACTTGTGGCCTAATAAATGTTTCCTAGCCCATTACTAACTAACAAAAAGTCCTTATGCTGACCCTACATTTCTAGGCAGCCTTAAATGCTGACATAAGCAAGCTAACCTTTACATCTTTCAAACAAGGGCTATTCTAAACACACAGCATACAAAAAACACATCCGAAAGTGTTAATTTTAGCATTTTTATAGGGGGGTGGTGAGGATTTTTTGCTAGCACGAGTATGTTTAAGATGTAGAGAACAATATATGCTACAGTGTTCAAAGGGCACATTAAGCTTGTGGTTTGGCAAAAGCCCTGCTTGGAGACATACTCAAGGTTTTCTGCCTTTGACAGCTTTATGCTTTTGTTATCAGCATGTTCATCTTCTCTTGGGGTTTTAGCATTCCGAATGTTCCTGCTACGGTGTCTTCAAATCAAAATAATGAGACACTAGCAGCCACTATCTTACATATGTCATTGTCGATAATTGACAGGGACTGCTTACTTGCAGACACTCGTGGCTGTAACCCAGGCAAAGAGCTTAAACTCTACATTGAGCTATAACTCTAAATTTAGAACCATTATGGTCCTTTATTAATAATAGCAATACTCAGCACTTGCGTATAGCAGTGCCTTTTATAGGAGAATCTTGAACGTGCAGTGAAAGCACTAAACGAGCCACAAAACATCCTTGGGTAGTTCAGAATGATTATTATCCCTTCATTTTACAAAGGAGCTTAAGGAGCTTCAAGATGTCTTCTTCTTACTATTTTTTTTCCATTACTGCTTCACCTAAATGTTTGCAAAGAAAACCAGGTCTGCCAAGCTAAGTTGTTAGTAGGTTTTGTGGACCACTCTGCTTTCATTCATAAATTTTAAGGACATGAGGAATGACTATGATCACCTAGTCTAACCTCATGGATAGTCTGTTCTTTCTGGCTGGAATATGGAAATTTTCCAGTTCTGTAGAGCAGTATTACATCCATGCCCTCACTACATATATTCTACACTCTATATAAACATCTGCCATACACACAGTCCAAGTAAATCAGTCCTGTTAGAATCAAATCAGAGTTTTTGGTGACCTGTCAATTTCTCTTATAAATTAATTTCACAGTTGACCTTCCTCAGCTGCGTATATGTTATTGCCAGCACCCACACTGCAGCATGGTGGTTTATCGAGAGTTGACTCTGCTCGTGCACGTGCACCACCATGGCTAAACACTGCAGAGGTTTGTTGCAATTAGAGCAGCATGAAGCTCGGTGTCTTGTTGCCCAGAGTGAATTACATCCTTACTGTGAGCAGAATATTTAGTGTTCAACAATAAAAGATGATAGATGTCTGCGAGGAATATTTTGCAACAATTACCCTGCGCCACGTGCTCCCCATTAGCATAGCAATGAACTACCCTCTTCTGAGATGATGTGAAGCAAAACCTGCGACAGAGGTTTTTCTCTTTCTTTTTATATTTAACTCATTTCAAACATACAAGATGTGAGAACAAAACAAGAGTGGGCAAGACAAAGCCAGTATGACAATGCACGAGTGCGTGCATAAATTCACCTGAGAACAACAGGATGAGGGAAAATAAAATCAAAGATAAACAGCGGAGGTACAGGTACACTAGAAGGATGTGTATGCACCATAGTAAACTGAAACTGTTCTTTTTACTGGTTTGCTAAATTCTATAGAGGAATATTTCTCTTCATACTTTCTGCAAGGGAGATACAAATCATAAATCACCAGGCACTGTATTTTTACTGTTCAGAAGTGTTTTCTATTAGACGTATACAAGATTTTTCCTATTCATAAAACCTTTTCCTGGGAGCTTTTCTGTTCATTGTTGAACCAGCGGCTGACAACATATCCGTGGAAAAACTCACTCTGGACACCAGACTGAGCTTCTAAATGTATCTCTTTTTCATCAGAACCTGGTGGGTTTTAAAAGGAGCACTGTAGCAACAATATTCCAGGTTTGCAGACAAAGTACCATCATACTGCTTGCAAATAAAACCCAGGAAATGAAAAGAGAAGATATGAAAAAATGGGGGGGAGGAGGGAAAGCTTCATACTCACAGAATCTTGACAACAAACAGAAATGCTTAAGGAAGGTTATTGCACTCCGTGGTAGAGATATAACTGGAACATAACTTGGTAACATTTTTTGGTTTTGTTTTCAGCAGAAATGGAGAAGCAGTTGTTTATGTGTCCTCTCAGGGTCTTGCATTCAGAGAACAAAAAAAAAATGCATGCCTTAACTACCAATCTGCCTTCCAATAAACCCTGGAACGAGAAAAGAAACACGCACAGGGAATGTTATAAATCAATACTTTCAATGTCCAGCAGAAAGGAGAGATGTTAAAAATTTTGTTGTTGTTGTTTAACCAGTTGCAATTACACCAACAAAGAAAGGGAGAGGACAGGGAAAAGATGGTACCAAATTAAAAGGACATAGAACCATAGGAAAAAAAGAAAAATAACAGAACTCTGTTCGGCTCATGGTGCGTCTACGTTGCAGACCACTCAGCATATAGGTCCATGCAAGGAGGACCTTACACGATCACAGTTGTGCCCACGGCAAAATCACCCTGCTGTTACTGAATTCTTCCTGCCCAGTACGGGAAAATGTTTGTTTTGATGGGAATAGTCTAGCACCCCTTCTCAGTCAATGGTGCTGTCCCTGAAGAAGAGGGTAAAAACGATATTGGAAGACTGCAAGCATTTATGGGACCTCTGAAAGTAGCTAGTCCTCAGTGCGGTTTTAATCACACCATCTGCCACGTGAGAACTCCTGGGTTAAATATACGCGTTTGACAACTGTGAACAGAAGGGTTCAGGCAACAGGACTTGCCAAATGAAAGGCTACTACTAATTATTCCACTCTGCAAAATCAAAGCCTTGACAGTTATTTGTCAGAAGTGCTGAGTGCCTTTTCTGACAGGTCTCTTTAGGAGAGACTGTCTCTTGAGACTAATGGAGGCTGCACTAACTTTTGAGGAAGGCAGCAGCACAAGTACAAGAATACAAGGGGCTTCTACAGAGACAGCACTGCAATAAAATTGGCATAAGTGAGAAGAGGAGAGGGAAAAATCAATCGTACAAAGTATCATGGACTTTGATGCTTCAGTCTTTGTGCTTTTTTGTGTAAACTCATGTGGTGGTTTTTTGTTTTTTTTTTCTTTTGATGCATTTACAGTTAAAATGTCACTGCTTTTTTCAGGTAGAGAAAACACTGTTTTTCGTGCTCTTTAAAACCTATCTGCCCAAAAAGCAAATCATCTGTAATACAAGACACATGTCTTATTACCTCTGATACACACGCACACAATTTTTACTCTTATATGTGGAAGACCTTGTCATTGATTTGTTACTGAGAGCTCCCATGAGGTCAATGAACGCCTGGAAAATGTGACCATATGTTTCAGTCCTGCCCTTGGTTGGGTAGTTACGGACACCTTCCTTATCCAAGATCAAAGCTTCTTCATCACATTTTATGTGTCAAAGACATAAGTTATTTTAAAGTAATTGACTGAGATAGTGATCTCTGGAATTAAGATAGGTGTAATTTGCATGCACATCTGCTTTGCTATAAATTGTCGGCAAGGAAATGCAGTATCTAAACTTCAGCTGCTTTGATTATCCCTGTGGTATATTTAATATGCTCGCAGTGAGAAATATATGAATAATAAACTAATTTAACAGGAAGGAACGAAGGAAGGAAAGAAGGAAGGAAGGTTGGTTGGCCCAGCCTCAAAATAAGGACAGAATGACACAGTACAAAGGCCCTTACTGATTTTTCTGTCCTGAAAGGCTTGATCTTTTGAATGATAAGAACAGTGCCACAGCAGCAGTGTTTCCACACTTCTAAGGATGTTTCTAAGACATAATTTTTGGTTTTAGATAGGTGTTGCTGAGATAGAAGTTAAGGAGAAAAAGAAGCCCTCAAACATCTGTTATTTCATGTATATACACCTTCAACTTAGCCAAAATATATTGCCTGAACTGCATGGCATGAATCTTTTAAGTGTTGCTTACGTAAGACTCACTTAAGGTAAATTAAATTCAACATTCAGAAAAGTTTCAGGCCAGTCCCACTTTTCTCAATGCAATTCAAACTGGAACACACCCTGGCCATTCTTAGGACTTTTAACTTTTCTATTGTAAATGAAGATAAAATTATTGATTAACTTCTTGGATAGTCAAACATAACACAATGGTTTATAATAATGGGGCAAACTCTCTAAATTTCTATCCAACATCAAGAAAAATGAGAACATTTCTTCATTTCTTTTACTTCCCCCCCCCAAAAAAGCCATATTCCTTCGCAGTAGGGTTTCAGACAGTTTGATTTTTGTATATTTAAAACCAAAGGTTTTCTAGGGATTCTATTTTTAATATCATTTGACAAAGGACTGTAACAGGTATCTAGGTGCCTATTTTAGCAGGTGCTGCAAAAAAGCCCAATCTCTGCTCTAAGAACCATAAACTTCATGAGATAACAGGCAGCCAAGGAAAACAAGAATGTTACAAACAAAAAAGAGAGGGGACACAATAAAAGGTTAATAGTGAATATTTCCTATAACTGCTTTTTGAAATGTATTTTACTTTGGCAAACCACAACTAAGAACAATATGCCTCACCACCCTCACAGTCAAGAATTTCTTCCTGATACCTCATCTAAATCTGCCCCCTTTCCACTTAAAACCGTTTCCCCTTGTCCTGTCGCTACATTCCCTGATAAAGAGTCCCTCCCCATCCCTCCTGTAGCCCCCTCCAGGTATTGAAAGGCCACTGTAAGGTCTCCCTGGAGCTTTCTCTTCTCCAGGCTAAAGAACCCCAACTCTCTCAGCCTGTCTTCATAGGAGAGGCGCTTTGTGGCCCTCTGCTGGACTTGCTCCAACAGGTTCATGTCCTTCTTGTGCTGAGGACTCCAGAGCTGGACAGAGGACTCCACGTGGGGGCCTTCCCAGAGAGGAGCAGAGGGGCAGAATCACCTCTTGTGACCTGCTGGCCACACTTCTTTTGATGCAGCCCAGGATGCCGCTGGCTTTCTGGGCTGCCAGCATACGTTGTCAGCTCATGTTGAACTTCTCATCTATAAACATCCCCAAATCCTTCTCCTCAGGGCTGCTCTCAATCCATTCTCCGCCCAACCTGTATTTGTGCTTGGGATTGCCACGTCTCAGGTTCAGAACCTTGCACTTGGCCTGGTTGAACTTCATGAGGTCTGCATGGGCCCACATCTCAAGCCTGTCCAGGTCCCTCTGGATGGCATCCCTTCTCTCCAGCATGTCAACTACGCCACACAGCTTGGTGTCATCAGCAAACTTGCTGAGGGTGCTCTCTATCCCACTGTCCATGTCGCTGACAAAGATGTTAAACAGCACTGGTCCCTGTACTGACCCGAGGAACACCACTCATCACTGGCTTCCACTTCGACATTGAGCCGTTGACCACAACCCTTTGAGTGTGACCATCCAGCCAGTTCCTGATCCACCAAGTGGTCCATCCATCAAATCCACATCTCTCCAGTTTAGAGACCATGATGTCATGTGGGACAGTGTCAAACTCTTTGCATAAGTCCAGGTAGATAACATCTGTTGCTCTCCCCTTGTCTACCAATGCTATAGGGCATTCGTAGAAGGCCACCAAATTTGTCAGGCATGATTTGCCCTTTGTGAAGTCGTGTTTGCTGTCACCAATCACCTCCTTATTTTCCATGTGCCTTAGCAGCGATTCCAGGAGGATCTGCTCCATGAGCTTGCCAGGCACAGAGGTGAGGCTAACCAGCCTGTAGTTCCCTGGAACTGAGTGGAAGGTTTTTCTTCCTGTTGTCGTACTTGTATAATTATGTATTTTATACTGCATGTTCTTGGTTTGCTTGTCTTTGTCTTGGTTTTTCTGATTTTTCTCTCTCATTCCTATTTCATTCTTTACAATTCATCCTCAGTAACTTGACCAAATCTCCACATCCACTCTTTTTAGACTTGGAATTTGCTTTTACCTTTTTAACCTTTTTCTTACAGCACTTCCTCCTCATTGAAATGATTCATACCTGAACATTTAATATAGCTTCTCAGGGAACTGCCAACCATTCCTAACTCTTTTTTCCATCTCAGACTTGCCTCCTGTGATTAGCAGTACCACTGCAGCTGTAAATCTGAAACCACATGCAGAAACCTAACACAACCTTTGCACATTGCACGGAATGAATTTCAGAAGTGAGAAATGACTTGCAGAACAAATATGAACTCCTTCTATATATATTAACTGGGGAAAGCCTCCTTTCAAACAGTACGTGAATTTGTCAGGTTTTGAAATGTGTAATGATGGGTTAATATTACTGCATTGAATTGCGGCAGTCAACGGTGAAGAAAACAGACTTTCATGAAATATGTTACTACAATCCAGGAAGCTGCATGGAAAATTAGAACCAATTAAAAACTTTAAGACAGCTTTTCTGAATGGCAAGAGTCAGCTTAATAAAAGGTTCTGTTGTCAGGACATAGCATTCGCTAGATGTCAGGATGACATGCTTCTACTTTAAATAATAAATGCTAATTATAAATTACTTAAGATATAACAGACAAAGGTATTTCCAACTTATCTTTGTCCTATAAAAGTCTGGGTGTTCCCATGTGGACAGAAATCAGTGCAAAGCCTCAGATTTACCTCAACAGTCTCTAGATCCACTTTTAATGTGTATGATAAGATGACGTGAAGTGAAAAACTTGGAGATAAACATAATCTAAATATGACTGAAGAGTTCTGCAGTCACACAGACTTGCTAACCGAGTAGAGGTACATGGCATCACTGCTCAGATACAGATAAATAAATAAAGTCTATCCTATAAGTCAAGTCTGAGAAAAGAATAAATAGGTGGTAATGTAGAAAGATCTATGGAGCTGTTTATCCCGTTGGTGTTGAGCCAAGTTATGACTACTGGAGAACATATCATTCAAGTGACTTTTATACTGCTGTATAATGGACTGATTAAATAGGCTTATAAAATATTGAAGAACATAGAAAAACTACTACAGATTAACAAAAAAGGTTTGACAGAGGTTCAGGAAAGGAGAAAAAGATCTGAAAATCTATAGGGAACTCTGCAGGCATACAATGACTTCTCAAGTCATTGACACACTCACTACAAGAAACTTTCAAATCTGTACACACTGGCTGCTCAAAAAAATTGAAAATCCAATCCAAGTAACCTGAAATTTGTCTTCCTTCTTATGAAGAAGGAATCTTCATAAGAGTGTAGAGATTTGCAGGCTGCTTGATAGGATGTGAATATGCAGTGTTGCAAAATTAAATGATAATACCTTTTCTACCTGAACTGTAAAAGGTGATATTTAGAGCACATCCTGTCTTCTGGGGACCATCACAGTTGCAAACAGCAATGGATCTTGTATTTCATAGCATTACATCAATTTTCAGCTAAAGCCAATTAGTCAACTACCTATCCCAGGAGAACAAAGAGTTTAGTGCCTTTAACAAATAATTTAATGCAACCCAAAAAGTAAATAGTAATAACAAGACAACACTACCCTGAAAGAAAATACATAGCTCTACCCAACAGCAACTCAGCATTCTCTCATTAAAGTAACTGCCAAAGTGTATTATTCTTCTCTTAAAAGACAACCAAATGTGAAGTGCCAAACTGAACCAGACAACTGAGCCATGTAGAGATTTTCCTTTCTGCAAAAAGTTTGATAAATTGCCATCTCTTTCCTAAGGGAGAACTAGATGATTTTAAGCTTGAAGAGAACACAATGCTAGAAAAAGTTGGTGAGAAACAAGTAGTTATTTCTTGGCATTATTGTGATTCATAAATTTTGTCCTTAGGTACTCAGAAATAACTGAATCAATATTAAAGACATTGAGAGAGGACTGGGGGTTTACACAAACACCTAAAGAATAATGACAGCTTAAAGGTTTCACCTTTTCTTTTTCTTTTAATTGTTACACAGGTTTTTAGCTTTTGAAGAAAAGATCATTTTAAAGCAATTTCTGTGGCACAAGAAGATTGCAGTGTGAGGCTTGAGCCCAACAGCTGCAGGAATTTCCCACCCCGTGGCAGGATGAAGGCCAGGCTCCTTTTACTAACATGGAATCTGAACTTACATCAAACAATCAGCACCTTATAAATATATATAAAACATCTACATTTCAACCTGGGCATTCCTTGAGCTTTGCTATAGATGCTTCTGAAACAGAGATATTATCTTGAGGGTACTTAATGCCCTTGGAAGAATCAGAGAGGGAATCATTTGGCCCAACCGGTTGAATTAGTGCTTGTACAAGAAAAATGAAAGGACCGAAACTGTCTTTTCCTTTTCAGGTCCGTTCTCTATTATCCTGTCTGTCCACACGAAAGTCATGGCCTACTTTTTATTCTTCTTTTAGATCTATTCCTTCTAAAACAGTCACATTTGAATTTAGCTGGACATAATGTTTACGTTTGGCCTTTGGTCTGTGAGTGCCAAAGGCAATACCGCCAGATGCATGACCCCAGAGCTTGGTCATATGCTACTGTAAATATTTACAGCACAAAGAGTTATGCTACAGGTATCTTGAAAGATGAGATATTCTGACAGTATGGTGGTACTGACACAACCAGATGTTTACAATCACATTAGAAAAAGGTTATACATCCTGTGGGAATGAGTCAAGAGGAGGTCAAGGTACTCCCAGAGCACAGAAAGCGGCAGGTTACCTCTTCCCAGCTGACATTTGGCAACCGACCACATGCACTTCCAGTCATTTGCATTGCAAAGGGAACAACAGGCGTATAAATCACCTAAAATCTCAGATGTTCACCTGCCAATGCTACAAAGAGTAGATGATTAACAGCACTTAGCTATGACTAAGCCAGAAGTGACATGAGATTTACTCCATCTTTTACAGCTGATATTTCCATGTGTTTTTTTTTTCATCTCTGCTTTTCTTTTGCATTGTACTTCACTAATTGCTTCAGGAAATGGTTAGCATTTACAGGCTGCCTGGAAATTGGGATGCTTTAAGAGAATGTACTGACGTGCATTGATCTGAATGATACCAAATCTGTTCTCTCCTGACGGTGCATAGCAAGTGACCTTACCTGATTGTACAAGTCTGCTGCTCTTCCATTAATAGTTTACAACTCGTGGTTCCAGTTTTCATCCATATTAAATATATTATAAATCTTTACCTTGAGAAGCAGCCAGCCAATATGCAGGACTCTGTAACGTACTGAAATTCCTCTCTTGTTTGAAATTGTGGTTAGATCCCAGGGATGGGTTTTGCTCTGGGCAGGCAAGGGCTCTCTGCTGGAATATGCTGTTAGAAAAAGCAGTGATAGGTAGATTTCTTACTTAAAAATAAAAAACAACCCACACCCAATAATACTGTTATGCAAGCCATCACAAATACATAACACATGCGCCCACGAGAGGTCTGCATTAAACACAAATTATCCCTCTAAAAATAGTACAGGTACAGGACACTCTCAATACCTAGCTCTGTCTTTCAGCACTCAGTGAGGGACATTATATCACAATCAGTTGCTTCAGAGAGTATATACAATATTTTAACTAAAAATTACATTACTTTTTTTCTTTGTTCCTCATCCGATGGTCTCAAACTCCTAAACAATCTAGTGCTTGACAGAATGCCTATGTGCGCTTTGCAATAAGACATGGAACAGAGACCCAAACTCAGTCCTTTAGCACTGCAGGTTTGTATGAGAAATACATATTTAATGATTTGGTGGGATTTCATCTGTCATATCCATCATTACTGTGCCACTGTAGCTAACAAGTATTTTCAGGAGATCCAATAAACTAAGCAGCAAAAGTTCTGTTAATTATTTGATGCAATCACTGTCCACAGCATGAGGGCAATTTTTGTCCTTGCCATTTCAATCACTGGAAATAGATACGCATTGAGATTTTAGCTTCTCATTTTGTTTCTGAAGCTGCAAACTGTCAGCCATCATTAACTATGTGCAATGTACCTGAATACAAATGAGAAAGGAAATGTCAAGAAAACCTTATATCTATAGCATTGCTACCAGATAGTGCAGTAGTACAATATCCACATGGACAAGAATAACAGAACAGTGTCTACCCCTTCTTTTCAACAAGGTAAAGTCCACGCAGTTTAACCTTAAAAAAAAATATATATCTTTTTCTATTGAAGTTGTAGTGGCAATTGAAGCCAATTTGAAGTTGTAACCAATTTGTAGTTAATACAGATGAATACAGATTTATCTACTTCAGTTCTCCGTAGATGAAAAGTGACAAGAGGAGAGTCATTATTAAAGAAGGTGTTATGCTGAAGAAAAATGGAATGGCATCATAATTTTCAAAGGAGGGCTTTATGTTTACTTCACAAAACTTCTGCCAGGAAATGTGCATGAGGCTGCAGTGCTTTGCACAGTGGTTTGCAGAGTTAAATTTGGGATGGACAGGACAAGGAAAAATAATCCATGCACTGTTTTTTCTCTTATTGAGAAACAGTTATGAGAACTTTAGCATGTCCTGCCAGAAATACAGCCATTGAGTGGGCAGCTAAAAGCACCCCATGAAGGACAACGAAGCTGGTGAGGGGTCTGGAGCACAAGTTTTATGAGGAGAGGCTGAGGGAGCTGGGGTTGTTCCGCATGGAGAAAAGGAGGCTGAGGGGTGACCTTCTCGCTCTCTACGACTACCTGAAAGGAGGGTGTAGCGAGGTAGGGGTCCATCTCTTATCCCAAGTAACAAGTGACAGGACAAGAGGAAGTTACGCCAGGGAAGGTTTAGGTTGGGTATTAGGGAAAAAATCTTCACAGAAAGGGTTGACAAGCATTGGAACAGGCTGCCCAGGGAAGAGGTTGAGTCACCATCCCTGGAGGTATTTGAAAGATGGGCAGATGTGGTGCTTAGGGATATGGTTTAGTGATGTTTTTTGTCAATGTTAGGTTAATGGTTGGACTCGATGGTCTTAAAGGTCCCTTCCAACCTAGATGATTCTAGGATGCCATGCGCCCTGGCCAGAGGAGCAGGTGCCTGTGGTCCCATTGGGAGAGGCAGGGCAGCCCCAAATCCCAGCCTGCTAGAAAGGGGATGCAGAGAGTTCTCTCCCACTTTCCTTCCTCCCTTTTTTCCACTACATTTTTGTTATTAAAGGTATATTTTGCTAGAAGATCAGCCTGCAGTTTCTCCCCAGATTGCTCTCCCTGCTCTGCAGCCAGTACAGGGTGGATTAGAGTGGGACCAGGGAGGACCTGCTTTGCTGGGCTGCATCTGGACAAAACTGCACCGAGCCTACCCAGCTGAATTAACAAGCCCGGCCTCGCTGGGTGGAGGATGTTTGTTGCTAAAATTATCTGGGGCCCTGAGAAGCCAGCGTTTCCCCAGGCACAGGAGTCTGCTACAAGCATTCCGGTTTTCTAATATCAATTTCTTTTATAACGAATCTTCACATAAAAATTTCTCTATCAAAAGCACAGGAGTTCTGCTTGTCTAGTGGATGCTTTGAGAGCTTGCAGGTAAGCCTGGAAAGGTTTACAGATTCCCCTTTTTCAGTTCCAATACCTGCCATTGAATACGATTTTGTATGGGACCTGAAACACAATGTTTTATGTTTTTTAAGGGACCCTTAAATATCCCTGAACACACACTCTCCTGGATAACAAAATCCAGACTTGTTGGTATTTTGCATACCTGATTTCTGACGCTGTGGCAGAAACCTGTTGCTTGCTGAGGCCATTAGACACTAACAAAATTTCCTAGTAAGTCTGCGCTGTTCAAAAACCCAAAATAAACCAAAACTCCAGAGACCTACACAGATATTTCCTTTCTCACTAACCTTGCCAAAAAATTCCTTTTCTGTCGTGATCCCTGTACACCACCAAACTGTGTGAAGACCAGAGGTCTACTTTATGGTGATAGTGCTGCTTTACTGTTTCATTCCCTGTAGGAGTGAAACTAGAGCAATGGAAGCTCATCTTTGCCTAATGGAATAACGGCATTACATGGACATGGATGATATTACCAATAAAAGAAACACTCACTGTCTTTGCCTTCACACCTCCTACCCAGAAACTGTGGACCTGTGACCATGAAAGCTGGACTGGAGGGGAAACATGCTGCCACCTGTGTTTCCTCCTACTGATGGATGCTATTGACAACATAGTTAAAAAACATTTAAAACTGAGCCTAACTTCTACAATGGAACATTATCGCATGCTGCAGAGGAAACCGTCACACATGAAGTAGTGTCCTCCACGTGCCTGACAGTTTTATTCATCTTCAAGGTGGGGTCTCAATGGTATGTCTCTAACAAAACCTCATTTTAAAAGCAAGTCAACTTTGCAAACCCATTCTGCACAAACAGCATCAAAGGGTTTGTCACGTCTTCAAGATTTACGCAAGAATTGTTTGTTTCACAAATAAGAACACGGGTATTTCTGACTCCAGCTAATCCCAAGCTCCTTCTGTGTTACTCCTGAGTCATGCAACCTCCATCACTGAAGTTTTCACAAGCTACACCCTTTCCCTGTGCCTTTAGTTTCCTCCCAAATATGTAAGCAGGGGTTCAACTTGGCACCACCAACCAGAACTTACTTAATAGTTCTCTTGTGTTGAGAAAGTCAGAAGAAAATCCATTTCAGTCCTTTCCAGGTACATCTGCAGGGCCCAGAGCAAGAAGAAAATAACCAGAAAAAAAATTAGGAAATTCATCTGCAATGAGTAAAACAAGTCTGTATACACACAGGAAATGAAATGTACTAAAAATGTACTTTTATTTATTAGCTCTCCAGAGATAAACTGCCCTTTAAGATGTGAATTCTGGACATGCAATGAGAGAATGAAATTCCAATTACTCACCTTGGGCACTGACAGAAAAACTCAGAAAATAAACATACAGCTTCTCCCATCCCTAGCAGCCCTCCCCAGACGCAAGGGGCAGAGAGAGTTTATGATAAAGGGAAACCCCTTCAAGGTCGTGTCACCATAATAGGGATGTTTTGTATTTCTGTTTTCCTTTATCCTGAGACTATTTCACCTCCAGTCACGACAGAAAAGGGCATGTTGCTACTTACAAATGAAGAGTAACCTAATACAGTTTTATTACCAGGCTTTGGGAAACTGGGAAACAGGTAAACAATGAGTCAAGAAAAAGAGCTCTTTTCTACTTAATGTAGACAAGTGAGTGTATGAACAAGAGGCCAAGGGGAGTCTCTGCTGGAAAGCAATCAACTCTGAACTTTGATCCAATGCAACGGTCACAAGAGGCTTTTGTGGGGACTGGAGTACACTGGAAGACAAAGAAGAAAGGGGACAATACATGGGAGAAAAGCACACAGGAAAAAATATTTCCCTGTTTGATAGAAATGTGTCAATGGAGAAAAAAAGAAGTTCAATTCTTCAGAGTGTAAAGACAGGACATCACAAAAACTACCAGAGCAAATGTTAAACTGTAAAAAGCATGTCAGATAAGAAAGCTGTATGTTTAGCTAGGTTAGAGGTTGTTATACGTTTTTAGCCAATCTTCACCTCATCTCACATATTATCACACAGATTTATGAGCACACTCACTCGGGAAAAGTATGAGTTTAACCACTTGTAATAACTTCCAGGATCAGCTGCAGATCACTTCCCACAGCCAAACAGGTCCCCAGGGTCCCCATGGGATGACACCCGATCACTCAGCACAGCCCCTCTGGTGACACTGAGAGGTGAAGGTCATCCCTTCTCTCCATTGCTCCTGCCCATCCACCTGCACAGCACAGCCGCTCATGGAACACTAGGATATGGACGATCAAAATTATCCGTGAACTGGACTAAAATAACTCCCCCAGATAAACTACCTGACAGGCCACAAGCTTTACTTCCAACTTGTTGGTTAAAAACATCCTTAGAACATACTTTTTTTTTCTTTTTTCTTTTTTTTTTTTTTCCTCCCAACTGGAGCTGCAATGACTGCTTTGGCGTGCTACAATTTTGAAACAAACTTTACGGATTGTATGCTTTTTATGTGGCCTTGCACAATTTTTCTAGACCTCCTGGGAATTCGGCTGTGGCCATTTTGGACTGAACCCATACCAGGCAGGACCATAAGGCAATGCCTGAAGGAATCAGCTATGAAGAACAAGCTAGAAGAGTATATGAAGTGCTGATCACACAAAGATTGAAAAAATAGCTTTATGTGCAAATTAGAAACATCCCTGAAAGCATGTTTGCTCTGCAACACTAAAAGCTGAATTCACTTGATGACTTTGAATAAGAACAAGCAGAACTGTTCTCATTTTTCAATACAAAAGATACAACTGCATTGCATCATCCTCTAGTTAGTTAACGCTTACTGAATAATTATATGTTATTGTATATCATTTTTAAAATATCCCTTTTCTGGAAAAACAAGGAGCATGCGTTGTAGGCAACCACATCTGCTCCAGAGTATTCCATAAATAAGCATAATTTATGATCACCATTTACTATTTGCCAGATTAGTTACTGGACAGTAAGAGCAGAGCACCTCAACTTCCTTCCTCAGTGACAGAGGATGAAGAAAAGCGGAGTGGCAAGTGTTACAGATAGGGCAACAAAGATGGTGAGGGGTCTGGAGAATAAGTCTTGTGAGGAGAGGCTGAGGAAACTGGGGTTATTCAGCCTGGAGAAGAGGAGGCTGAGGGGAGACCTTATTGCTCTCTACAACTACCTGAAAGGAGGGTGTAGAGAGATGGGGGTCGGTCTCTTCTCTCAAGTCACAGGCGACAGGACGAGAGGAAATGGCCTCAAGTTACACCAGGGGAGGTTCAGGCTGGATATTAGGAAAATTTTTTTCACTGAAAGGGTTATCAGACACTGGAATGGGCTGCCCAGGGAGGTGGTTGAGGCACCATCCCCGGAGGTGTTCAAAAGACGGGTTGATGTAGTGCTGGGAGGTATGGTTTAGTGATGGTGATGCTCCTTGTTTGTTGTGTGGGTGTTTATTTTTGTCAAAGTTAGGTTGACGGTTGGACAAGATGATCTTTAAGGTCCCTTCCAACCTAGAAGATTATGTGATTCTGTGATTCTGTGATTGCTGAGCAAGATCCCCATCTGTGCTGCATGAGACAAACCCCAGCGCCTCCCTGCAGAGTCTTCAGTCCAGCACCAGAACTCTTCTAAAACATTTTTTGGCATTTTACCTCTAATCACATGATGTTTTTGAGCAGTAGGGAGCAGGGGAAGGAGCAAGGAAAGGTTTCTGCCTGGCATGAGATAGAGATGACCACCATGTTAGGCCCAGTCAGAAGAAGACACCTCCAGCATTGATGGAAATCATTTACAGCTTGTTTGCTTCTTCCCGTATAAAAAAGACGACAGGCACATCATGGGACACTCCCATGTTGTCTTGAAAACTGCTGGCATTTCATAGCTAGAGACAGGAATTACATGATGAAATGGGTCATTAAATAAAGCAGCTGCTTTTACTGTAGCATATTAACTTCTGTGATACTCTGGAAAAAATGCTTACGCTCGGACTGAGTGCATGCTCCATTCCTCCAAAGCCAGCTACTGAGCTTAAACCATTTGTCAAACATTAAAGGAGTCAGATCCACACTATCAGAGATCACCAACTGCCTCATACATTCATTTCCTATATATTTTATTTTTTTTAATGCATTCAAGGCGCTTCTTTACAGTAGCCCACACATGGTAGCTGGCTCCATTTCTTGTAATGTCATATAGCACTTATGGCACCTGTCAACACCTGTAGCTGCTCCCATGGTAATCTGAGAGGTGACCTTCAAGCAACAATAATCCTGCTGAGGGAGCAGCTTCTTAGGTTTGGGGGCTTTGGGTTTTAAGTGTCAGGTAAACATACTGCACTTGTATCTGTCAGCCCAATTCATTTTTCCAACAGAAACACCTTGTGGGATTCACAGAGCAGGTGGTGCGCATGTGGGAGATGAGGGAGATGTGGGAGATGAGACTGGGAATTTTATTTTCCAGAAAAGACCCAGAACACATCATGAGGAAGGACAACAGAGCACAACAGGGAAAGTATAAAGGGGGGAGGAAGAGGGGAACACCCTGAAAGGCCACCTCACATCATGCTCAGTGATAAAATTAGATCCCTTTGGCTTCTAATCAGATGGATGCTTGAAGCTTACCTTTTTGTTTCTGCTTGAGGAAACTCCATGCTGACGCTCAGAGGAATAGTCTACCATCTAACATGCCCTCTCAATTTATGGAAACACAACTTTTAATATTTCAACTGCTTGTATCGAAAGTCACTTTGATGCCAGATGAAAGTTGCTCAGCATTACTTTACCATAAGGGGTTTTTTTCCACAACTGCAATATGGTTTTCCTACTAAAGGAAAAAAATAAAGCAACAAAAGTAGAAAGACATTTAACTCCACAGAAGGACTATGAAGTGGAATTCTTCAGACTAACTTCATTAAAAGGATTTTGTACTGGGGATGTCTTCCCTCTTCTGTTTCAGGGGTTTTTTAAGCGCACCTCTAGATATTGGCATTGCAAGTGACAGGCACCAATTGCATCTACTGTCTACAGCAGCAAATCCCAGACATGCCCTAGTCCAAGGTGGAGACTTATAAAGGTACAGCAGTTTCATACACTACAGCATTGCCCTACAGCCGAGGATGTCCTCATCAGGTGTTTTAAGGGTCACGTACACACCCTTGGCAATGCCACTACAAACACAGGCTAGAAAAGCCACTACCAGGTCAGAACGTACCGCCACAAAGCATCCTCCTTGCACTGGGGATGTCTGGTGAGGGAAAGCTCCCTGTGTGAAAGGGAAGTTCAAAAGATAAAAGGATCTGCAAAAACCAGCTGTCCAGCTTCTTTTAAGCATCAGTAAGACAGGAGTGGATTTCCTTCCCCATTACAGTAATTTGATTTTTTACTCTGTCTGAGAGATCCGTTTTCCCAGTCTGACCTAGGAATGTGTCCTGGCAGCCCAGAAACACAACCACATCCTGGGCTGCATCGAGAAGCGTGGCCAGCAGGTCCAGGGAGGTGATTCTGCCCCTCTACTCTGCTCTGGTGAGACCCCACCTGGAGTCCTGTGTCCAGCTCTGGAGTCCTCAGCACAGGAAGGACATGGACCTGTTGGAACGGGTCCAGCAGAGGGCCACGAAGATGATCAGAGGGATGGAGCACCTCTCCTATGAGGACAGGCTGAGAGAGCTGGGGTTGTTCAGCCTGGAGAAGAGAAGGCTCCAGGGAGACCTTATAGCAGCCTTACAGGGACCTACAGGAGAGATGGGGAGGCACCCTTCATCAGGGAGTGTAGTGATAGGATGAGGGGAAACAGTTGTAAACTGAAACGGGAGATTTAGATCAGATACCAGGAAGAAATTCTTTGCTCGGAGGGTGGTAAGGCACTGGAACAGGTTGCCCAGAGAAGCTGTGGCTGCCCCATCCCTGGAGGGGTTCAAGGCCAGGCTGGATGGGGCTTTGAGCAACCTGGTCTGGTGGGAGGTGTCCCTGCCCAGGGCAGGGTTGGAACTGGGTGATACTGGCTCTCAGTAGAGGGACAGAGGATGAGGGAGTCACAGGGAGAGGAAGGAGCGACCAGGGCTGCCCCTCTTACACACAGCCCAGGAGCCACAGTTCTCCAGGGCTCTGCCAGGGACAGAGCTTGGCAACAAGGAGATCAATCACAGAATCACTGAATCTTCATGGTTGGAAGGGACCTTTGAGATCATCAAGTCCAACCATACACAGACACACACACAAAAAAAAAAACAACCCAACAAACTCGGGCACTAGAGCATGCCCTGAAGTGCCCCACGTCTACACGTTTCTTAACTCCAGGGATGGTGACTCCACCACCTCCCTGGGCAGGCCGTTCCAGTGCCTGACCACCCTCTCAGGAAAGTCATTCTTCCTAATGTCTAATCTAAACCTCCCCTGGCACAACTTCAGACCATTTCCTCTGCTCCTGTCATTATTCCCTTGGGAGAAGAGGCCAACCCCCACCTCTCTACACCCTCCTTTCAGGGAGTTGTAGAGGGCAATGAGGTCTCCCCTCAGCTCCTCTTCTCCAAACTAAACGTGCCCAGTTCCCTCAGCCTCTCCACGTATGACTTGTTCTCCAGACCCCTCACCAGCTTGGTGGCTCTCCTCTGGACACGCTCCAGCAGCTCAATGTCCTTCCTGTGGTGAGGGGCCCAGATCTGAACACGACACTCGAGGTGAGGCCTCACCAGTGCCCAGTACAGAGGCACCATCACTGCCCTGCTCCTGCTGGCCACGCTGTTCCTGATACAGGCCAGGATGCTGTTGGCCTTCTTGGCCACCTGGGCACACTGCTGGCTCATGTTCAGCCGGCTGTCCACCAATACCCCCAGGTCTTTTTCTGTTGGGCAGTTTTCCAGCCACTCTTCCCCGAGCCTGTAGCGTTGCCTGGGGTTGTTGTGACCAAAATGCAGGACCTGGCACTTGGCCCATCGATCCACCCTGTCCAGATCCCTCTGTAGGTGGTCGTATCCCTGATTTTCTAGGCACCTGCCTCCTCTGTCTATGCATGAAACAACACTTCTTGACCTTATTTGCCCCCTTTGTTTGGCTCCAGTGAGATGATAAATCACAGGAGGAGGGACAGGGGTGGGAGGGGAGGAGGGACTGCAGTGCTCCTCCCCACACAGCCTGAGCAGTGGTGCTGTACACAAGCCTGCTCCTCCTGTGCCACTCCTCAGCTGAGGTGGCAGTAATTAAAAGCTGTGGGTTGATACTTTTTCAGCCCTTCTATTAGAGGGGCAAAATTCCTGTGCTCCTACCCTGCCACAGGAAAGGAAATGATACCTTAACTCTCAAAGTTAAACATCTATTTCTCCCCAATATCAAACGCTTTAGTGATTAACCAGAACCTTACTCCAACAAGGAGATTTACTAACTGCTACTTTGGATGATTGAAATGTAAATTAAAATCTCTTAAGGCTGCATTCTAGCCATTTAATTTTAGGCTGTGCAGAGCTGTGGAGGAATGCCAGGAAACATCTCCCTCCCCTTGTAGAAAAGGCAGATTAAAATATTGAAGCTGGTTTGCAATCTTTTGGGCTGTCATTATCATAGAATGGTTTGGGTTGGAAGGGACCTTAAAAATCATCTTGTTCTAACTCCCCTGCCATTCACCCCATACTATGCATGTCAAACAAATGCCTGGGAATCAGGTGGTCCTCAGTATGTCTCAGAAACATCAGTGAACTTTACATGCAGACTTCATACTTTGTACTGGCTACTAAAAACACTTCTCCATGTGAATCCTCTGAGGTGGAGCTGAAGAGATCTTGTGCTTTACGCCTGTGAAGCACCAAGCATCCTAGTATCCGCACTGGAACAAAATGGGTGAAGCTTCTTGCGGAAAGACGACATGAGTGGGAAGAAAATGTATTTCATCTAAAACCGGTGAAATTGCCAGACCTGGGGTGTGCAGACTGTGAGGGGAATTTGGGTGCTGAGGTAAGTGTTCCCCTGCTAAAGACTATCATATGACAGAATTAACACTAAACTATAACCAAGATATTTCCCATTGTAAATCAGAAAAGAAAGGAAAGAAAAAAATCAGTCTTCTCCCCTCATCACAACAAAAGTGAAGCAAGGGAAAAAGCCCGGAGGGAGCAACTGCTTTTCAGAAGCCATTACAACTAAATATAGAATAATTTCAAAGACCAAACATCCGTTCCCCCTTCTGCCTAACCTACTCCGTTCCCAGTGTGCAGGATCATTTCTACGGAGACAGAGCAATCACACGGGGCAAAAACATGATCCCCTTGGTCTATGGCAGCCCTGCACATCAGGCTGTTCACGTTCCTTTTCCCAAAATTGCTGCCAAGCTAATTCTCTCCAAACACAGCATTGTGAGAAGCTGTTTCCAGCACACTCAACTACAGTATCCCACCAGCCTAGAAACATGGTAGACACCATCATTCACCATTAGCATAGTCTGTGGCAAAATTAGCCTTCATACTGGTCCACTCTAGAAAAAACAAGGCAGTTGGCACTTAGGTTTCTTACCGATTTTTGGGGACACCACCACAACCAGTGTAACAGAAACACCAGAGCTATTTTATCACTCTCCATGCAAGTCAGATTTGCCAGCCACAACCCCAAGAAGACTGAACTATTGAATGCCTTGTACAACGTCCTGTGCAAATTCCCTCCAGACCAGATCAGGGAATGCCATAAAAATGCCATCGCCAAAGGAAGAAAGCAAACCCATATATCCTGATTGCCATTAAAGAAATGTATCCAGCCTACATTAGCAAAAATAGAAAAAGGCACCATTACATCCCAAAAAGAAAAAGCTGTACAACAAAATGTTCATTTAATGCTACTGACTGTACCAGAACAACAGCCCTTCCCCGAGAAATTAGGACCAGAGACACGGAATTGCTCAGCGGCTTCGGTCTTGTCATTCCTTAAACCCACTCCATCCCTCTGTAACCATGAACCTGCTCGGTTGCCCACTTTTCTTCATTGCAACTCTCTCCTCGTTGCTTGATGAGGAGAGACTTGGGTTTGGAGATTTGGAGACGTGGGTCACTGATGGGTATGCTGTTTCTGAGGACAGTGGGGCTGAGCCAATAAGCTTCTCCTGGGACAGCTGGGAGAAATTTTGGAGGGTTTTGAAAGCAAGATCATTAGAGGTGCATTTTACCACTGCCACCTTCAACAGCAAAAGTAAGTCTGTAATCACAACTGGTTCATCTGATTATGGGCATAAATTAAAGCTGGAAGTAGAGGGAGCAACAAATACTCTGATTTACTGCAACAGGCACTGGTCTTCATTTATAAAATCTCGAGTTTGTGCTGTGTAGTGGTTCGACAAAAAGCTTCGGTAAGTCATTCGCTCTCCAATAGTTACATTGAGTTATCACACAAGCAGCCATTACTCAAGGTGACAGTCTCAGCACAACAAGCCCCTGTTGAGAGCACTTGAGTTTATGTCAACATGAAACAGATGAACCTAATGGATATCTGCCTGGATGAATCCAGTGCCTGCATGTAGCCACAAGCCCGACTGTACACAGTGGGACAAATCGACCGAGCAGTGTATCTCTCCGGCATTACTCTCCACACAGTAAGACTGACATTTTTCTGCTTTTCTTTAGATAAGCCTGGGGTTTTGTTGATTATTTTTTGAGGGGGTGAGAAGTAAAAATAACTCCTAATTAACAGCCACCAGACACACCTGGCAACATGTTTAGTCTTGGGGGGGAGGGGGGCAGCAACCTTTCAAAAGTGACAGGGAGAAAAAATTGGTTTTGATTTTCTCAAATCAGGCCTGATCTGTCTGGCACACTGGGGCATGAAGACACCCAGAGGCGGGCTTTGCAGGCCACGTCAGGGAAGAAAGAGGCTGTGCCCAGTTCTGGTGGAGATTAGACCAATCTTGGAGGTTATTCTAACCCAAAATACCTAATCTTGTTTAGCTAATTCTAATAGACTAACCTATTTTATCAAACACTTCGAAAGGCAAGTTTTCTAATGCTGCTAGCTGAGAAAGATACATATTTCCTCCATGCCTCTCTCTCTTGACTAGGAGGTATTTCCTTAGTGTAAGGAGACATCACGGTTTCTGAGCTGATCCCAAACTATTTTTGTTAAAACCTATAGCTGAACCTCATGGTGCAAAGAGAAGATTCATTCCCTAACTAAGAATAGCAGAGAACAAATAAAACGCGCACCAGTTATTTTTCTACTGCCAAAGTTACTTCACTGTCATTTTATAACACAGAATTCTCTAAATTGCACACAGAAACTTTCCTTCTTCTTCTAAAAAAAAGTAAAGTAAATCAGTGCCTGAAAGCAGAATATTCATCTTCTGACTTTTTACTGCAGTTTAGGCTTTTAAATCTTCATTGCATACTAGGGCTGAGGAGGGGGGGGAACCGAATAAGTAGCTAGTGAGATTGATTTCTGAGGGTGTTATTTAATCTCTGGGCTTTTCTTCAGAACTTAATACAACATAGCCAGTAGGGAACAGTCTCATCTTGTGTTCGTTCATCTGATTAAGGAGAAAAAAAAGCCACTTCCTACTGCCATGCAGTCAGCGGGAGACTAGCCAAATTACCACGGTCTGAGTCATCAGGCCCATAACCGCCCCCCACCTGTCTCCGCACAGCCCTTCAAGCAGGGAGATGCACGGCATGGTCCTGCACCTCCAGCCTCCCCCGTCCCACCACTGCCAGAATAGGGTCCGTAGGGGTCTGTAGGGTTTTGCAGGGTTCGGTAGGGGCCTGTAGGGTTCTGTAGGTTTCCGTAGGGTTCCACATTGTTCCCTAGGGGTCCGCAGGGGTCTGTAGGGTTTTGCAGGGTTCGGTAGGGGCCTGTAGGGTTCTGTAGGTTTCCGTAGGGTTCCACATTGTTCTCTAGGGGCCCGTAGCGGTCCATCATGCCTGTAGGTGCTCGTAAGTTCTCATAAGGCTCTGTAAGGGTCTGTAGGGGCCTGTAGTGTTCCTTAGGGGCCCGCAGAGGGGTCCATAGGGTTCTGTATGTTCTTGCATGTCTGTAGGGGTCCACAGGGTTCTGTATGTGCCTGTATGTCTGTAGGGGTTCACAGGGTTCCAAAGAGTTCTGTAGGGGCCTGTAGGGTTCTGCAGAGTTCCACAGGAACTGTAGTTCTGGGGTCCTGTTCTGGTTCTGTAGGGACCCATAGGGGTCTGTAGATTTCCATAGGAGACCATAGGGGCCTGGAGGGTTCAGTAGGGCCCTGTAGGGTTTCATAAGTGCCCGCAGGGGTCCGTAGGGTTTTGTCAGGTTCCGTAGGGATCCATAGGTGCCTGTAGGTGCTCCTAGGTGCCCATATTGCTCTCTAGGGGCCCACAGAGGCCTGTAGAGGTCTGTAGGGGTCCACAGGGTTCCATACGTTGGGTTCCAAAGAGTTCTGTAGGGGCCTGTAGGGTTCTGTAGAGTTCCACAGGAGACAGTAGGGTTCTGTAGGGACCCACGGGGGTCTGTAGATTTCCATAGCAGACCATAGGGGCCTGGAGGGTTCAGTAGGGACCTGTAGGGTTTCTTAAGTGCCTGCAGGGGTCCATAGGGTTTTGTCAAGTTCCGCAGGGATACATAGATGCCTGTAGGTGCTCCTAGGTGCCCGTAGGGTTCCACAGGGGCCCATATTGCTCCCTAGGGGCCCATAAAGCCCATAAACTCCCCTGACCCCATGGCGAGTGCATGCAGCTCCCGCAGAGCCAGGGGGTGGCAAGGGGCTGAGAAAGTCCTCCTCCCCACAGGCACTGAGGAAACGTCGCCACAGACAAGCCAGAGGAAAATTACATCTATGTGGAGTCATTTATTTTGGAGCTTTGTTTAAAAGGAACGTGAGGCAGATGGGGACGGAATAAATCTGCAGTGAGAAGCAAGCTGGGATAACAAATAAGAAGACAATACTGAATTCTGTTCTTCAGGGAACACGTTAATATTCTTATCTAACAATATGTCCCTTTAGTGATAATGCACTGGAAACAATTCAAAATCATATTAATATAAATAAAGGGTAGCTGTTACTAGAGCTCAGTTTAAATGACAAAGCTCTCTATTAGCATGAATTCATTAGTATCCTCTTCCCTGGGTGTATATATCTAATTTGCAATTAAATTATTTGGGGAGTCTATGCTATCCATGACCCTGACATGATGCTGCAGTACTTTTACCCCCCAAGAACCAGGGGTGGGAGTGCTGAGGAGCAGCCTCTCTTCTGAACTACAGCCAAACAACGCCGTACAGCAACTTGAGTGCTCGATCAGGCAAAACTCCTTTAAAAGGCAGTGGTCATTTGCAGAGAGAGTAAAGAGCGAGAGATCAGAGCTCCATCGTGCAGCACAGCCACAAGAAATTGCACCACATCTCTCTGTCCAAAGATGGAGAACGCCACTTACAGAAACCACAGCAAAATTGGTCGAGCCATCCTCCATCCATCATAACGTCTGCAGCTTCCTTCTCAAGGCAGGCAAGATGATGATAAATCCGGCGTGAGCACACTACACTGTGTCTTCTTCCTGAGCCACAGATGAAGCTGCCTGCGGGATCTGCCTCCCCAGGAGCAAAAGCCAAGGAGAAATCCAGGAGAAACAAAGAGGGCTGCTTAATTGAGTGATGCCCACGTCCCTCAACAGAAATGATCTTACAGAATGGAGCATGCAGTCCCAATCTGGCACTATTTACAAACACAACACTACTGGCATCATTTCAATATAACCGTAACAGGTGAGCAACGGTATAGGCTGGGGAGGAAACAGCATTTTTATTGACTGACAGATTGCAGTACTACGTTACACTGAACATCCCATTAAAAATGGAGTGAGCCCTGCCTAAAATACGGCACTGCACAAAGGTTAGCACTACAGTGGTCATTTCATCAGGGCTAAGGCTACCCTGTAAAGCTTTGCTGGAACAGCTGTGTTAGTTATGAATGTTAAATAAATAAATAAATGCAAATCATATCTCAAAGCCAGCTAATCTCTGCCAGGGGAAGCCCTAAAGTAGGTACAGGTAGGCTTTTATCCACTTATTTGGGCTGTTTGAGGAAATAGTGTTACAAAAGCGGCGTCTGCATCCGCACCTTTACTGCAGGGCTCCGCAGACACGCAACGCCAGCACGGCTGCTGCAGCAGCACTGCTTCCAGCATACATCACCCTATGCAAGCTGTATGCACATGTATTATATATATACACGTACAGATCACGTGTGTCTGTATATACATATCCTGGCTCTCAAGTCCCAGATCCAGCTGTGGCCACAGCCTTCCATTGGTTCTGGGGCCTGTGCAGCCCCCAGCAGCTCCTGACAGTGGTGACAGAATTTCACTCAGAATCACAGAATCTCCATGGTTGGAAGCGACCCCTGAGATCATCAAGTCCAACCATACACACAAAAAAAAACCCCAACTAAAACCCAACAACCTTGGGCACTACAGCAGGCCCTGAAGTGCCACCTCTACACGTTTCTTAAACAACTCCAGGGCTGGTGACTCCACCACCTCCCTGAGCAGGCTCTTCCAGTGCCTGACCACCCTCTCAGGAAAGACATTCTTCCCAATATCTAATCTAAACCTCCCCTGCCCCAACTTCAGACAATTTCCTCTGCTCCTGTCATTATTCCCTTGGGAGAAGAGGCCGACCCCCACCTCTCTACAACCTCCTTTCAGGGTAGTTGTAGACCCTGCCCCAGGTGTTGGGCTGTGCTGTGCAGCTCATCCTCCACCTCCATCCATGGTCATGGTTGCTGTTGGTTTTCAGAACCCTGCTCATTCTTGCAGAAATAGCCTGCTCCCATTAAAAAAGAACACAAAAACCAAAAAAATCCAAAACAAACAAACAAAAAAAATCCAAAACAAAACAAAATGAAACCCCGCAAACCTCCAATACATAGAACAAAGGGAAAGCATGAAATTATGCATAGAAAAGTGAAGGGAGTATTACCAAAAAAAGTGGCTTTTCAGTTACTGATTTCTTCCAAAGTCTGAAGAAAAGTAAATGTATGAAATTTCTGCAGTCGCTGCAGCCAGCTCACATTCTTAAAATTCCTGGAAAGTGTAATTTTCAAAACAGCATTTAAAGGCCACACTGGATTCCAGACTTTATTTGATCATGAGACAGAATAATTGGCGGATCACAACAGATAAGGCTTGAAGGAGCCAAAACCCCCTGAAGTTGAAAGATATCTTCAAAAGCTCCAGTAGGATTTCATCCAGTGTGCGCCTCGTACTCCAACCATCCTAAGGGCTTCTGGCCACAATGCGGTACAATTTCTCTTTTCTTGTAGTGACAGTCACATGAACTGACAAATGCTGCCTCATTTGAAAGCCGGTTGCTTAGTCCCTGGCTCTAATAACACTCTGCAAACCGACGAATGATTAATTGACAGGCATTTTTGGGATACCTAGTGATGAATATCAACAACAAAGTGAAATGTCAGCAAGTGAGTGAAATATATTGCAAGGCTTACATGGATTATGAATAGTTGTATTATCAAACAAGAGAACAAAGTCAAGGGATAAGTGTAGAATCAGAGCATCCAGAAGGATAGTGATAATTAAGTCCAGGGAGATAATTTCATAAATGTAGATTTAACAGCTTTACTCAGATTCTCATCTTTTCTTATATAACCAGTAGGTTTGTTCAGAGATTGTGTTAGTAACCAACTCAAGTAGAAGTGAAAACGTGATTAAAAAAGGGCCTGCACAGAGGAATCGTTAGCTTGAAGAAACGCAAAATTACAATTTCCCTGCTGCCTGCTAATGACTTAATGACCTCAAATCAGATCCATAGGGGGCTGGAAAAGGAAGCTGTCTTTTGAAATTCAAGCAGGAGTTTCGTATCTTTTATGCTAATTTCCAGGCACTAATGTGACCAATTTTATATATAAACAACAACTTCATCTGTCATTTTGGGCTCAAGTTGCAATCTTTTTTAGTAAAAAAAATACCAGCAAGTAAGTAATAATGTCCCTTAGGCTAGAATTGTGACCTCGGTGTCATCCAGAAAACAAGCCACGTTAATCTCCCAGCTGCAATGCCATGAAAACAAACACATCTGCTTATGAGCTGCCGCCTGTTCTCGTGTACCTGTTACTGGGTGCATCATATGCACCACTTTACATTTATAATGCAGCTGGCCAGAAAAGAAAAAAAATTCCTTCATAGAATCATAGAATCATTTAGGTTGGAAAATACCCTTGGGATCATCGAGTCCAACCATCTACCCTGCTCTACAAAGTTCTCCCCTACACCATATCCCCCAACACCACATCTAAACGGCTCTTAAACACATCCAGGGATGGTGACCCAACCATCTCCCTGGGCAGCCTATTCCAATGCCCGACCACTCTTTCTGTGAAAAATTTTTTCCTAATGTTCAGTCTAAACCTACCTTGTTGGAGCTTGAAGCCATTCCCTCTTGTTCTGTCACTAATTACCTGCGAGACTTTCCCCACTGAGCTTTGCCTGTTGCAAGGATGAGCTGGAAAAACTGTACATGGCTTCGGGAAGGGACAAGAGAAAAACAGGGTGGTAAGATAACTGCTGGAGATACTCAGTGTTAAATCACCATTCCTTGAGATGCTGGGTTTCCCAGCAGATCCCCAGCCACTATACTGCCTGCCACACATACAAACCAAATGACTGGCTTCCAATCTGCAGCCTCTGCACCCCTGAGGAGGACACGGAGTGATTTTAAGTTGTCCAAGAAAGGAGGTTACGAAACCAAGCTCCTACACTCTACATATGGCTTGGAGGGGAGTTTTTTTTGGTGTCGACAAATTGCTAGAAACTCTAATTCTCTAAACGAAGTCTTAAACAGTCTAAAGGGAGTGGTAATCACCAAAATCATGAGGCTTGACCTGTGGTCTTCTAAAACCAGTGCAAGTACCACTGCCATCAAGGCACTCTCAAGCTTCTTGCTGCACATACAAAGCCAGAACCTGAGTGAGAAGCCTTTGTAACAGGCACCCCCTTGAAACATTTGCCCAAAACTTTTTAATTTTGACAGATGAGAATTTCCCTGTATCAAAAACTTTCCAAACACACACATACACAGTTTGCACAAAGCACTTCAATCCTTGCATTTTGTAAGCTTAGAATCAACAATTCAACTGGAAAATTGAAAAAAGCTGCCATATAGGAAGGGATTATAACTGAACAGAATTGTTCTAAGTTATTATCAGAAAAAAATATATACTCTTTTTAAATACTGTAAAGTGTGATTTCAAATTTAAGCAATTGCTTCATTGTAACAGCGCTTAAATACCTAAAATTACATGTTGGTTTCTCTTGTTAAGAACATATTTTATATGCACACATGAGGCAAACGCTCAGATGTAAATCCCAGGTGGTGATTATTCTTAATAGTGCAATTATTTTCTCATCGTAATCACTGGGGTACAATTCCTGTTAAACTATTCAGCATTCCTAGAGAAAGTTAAGTAAAAATCAATCTCATTTACTTTAAGGTAAGGGCTTCCCAGATCTGCTCTCTACCCCTTTTCTGCTCAAATATAAATGTATATGAGCTATGGGGAGAATCAATGAAATTATATTAAAGTTGCAATACAGCCAAGTGTCTGCAAATTCAACTAATTATTTATATTTTGAGTCTTGATGCTGCTGTTATGGAAAAGCTCAACAGCCCATCTCTTTAATGTAAACAGTATCTGAGGCTTTTACACCTCCATTTCATTAAAGTTGAAACATTTTGTGGCCTAGTTAAGTGGTTTACATAGTTTCCTAATTATTTACTGGAAATTGTGAAAAAAGGTTTGATCTCCTGAAATGCACTTTATAAAGCAGCACATTTTCAATAGGTGCCAATAGCTTAGTACACATGCTGTATAAAAAGATTTGGATGTTTGGACCTTATAAAATCATAACAACTGACTGCATTTATGTCCCACAGAGCTTCTCTGAAGAGTTCCTGGTGGAAGTCAGAGAGCAGCAGGTCCCTCCAGACCCTGCACAGCTGGTCCTACTCCAGGATGCTATGTCACAAAACACCAAAACCCATCATGCTCCCTATTCCAGCAGTAAGAAAGCAATTAGCCTGATGTTGTTAAACCCTGATAGGGATGAAGAAAGCCTGCCCAAAGACTGTAGGGCAATGAATTTCAACCTGTAATATCACAAACACTGGTGCAAATGCCTCAAAATCGATTTGAATCCACAAGGATGAGTTGACTGCAAAGACCTACCCTCCCACGGTCGCTAAACACCCTGTGACATTTATCAGAGGAGAGCAGGTAGCAACCTCGCTTCTGCTTGGCAGATTACATTCTGCCTCCATGAACTTACCTTTAAAATTTCAAATGGATTGCACATTATTCATTTCCTGTTTCAAAATGTCCATTATTAGCAAAAAAATGACATTTCGGTACAGAGAGAAATTATTTCAATGCAATCTGCAGATCAATTTGTAAGGATTTCAGCAAAGCAATTAGGGGAATTTCTAGACTACGAACACTGTGTAATGCGAGATTTCATCTTGACTGATAGACCTGTCAGGTTTTCCATCCAAAAATACAGTTGCGTTTCCCTCCTCTCCACCCTACCCTTTCATGAGTTGTATCTGAAAGTTTTGTTCTTCCCTGTATTTATTACTGCCACCTTGGCACATTACCCAATTTTAATCCACTTTAAACCTCCTGTTGTCCCACTGAGCAGAACAGATGCCAAGCAGAACTGGAGAAAAAGAACAAATTGATGCCCAATCTACAGCACTCAGGAGCTATCAAACTGAAATGCAAACCCAATTAAACCCCTAAAATGTACCGGGTGCTTCTTGGACAGGAGAAAGCCAGACTGACCAAAACTGAGTTTGGGTATATCATGCAGTCTGCAAGATGATAACCAGTCTTAACATTTCCTAACAAAATCGGCAAAATGCAGGATCATAAGTTACAAGCTCTACCAAAAGGCTCCAGGGCATCATTTTAGGAAGCTATATGTCTGCTGCTTTTTTTTTTTTTTAGCTTTTTTTATTCTCTTTCCCTCTAAGTGCAGTGAATTCATAGCTGTGTTCCAGTTTCTTTTGAACTATGCACCAGAGACATCATAAATAACAACCTTGCTGCCATCTCATTAAGACTCGGAAATTTTCCAGCCGCTAAAAACCTGAATTCCTCTCACATTTGCAGGTTGTGCTGCCTCGCTGGCAGTTCCCACTGTAAGGTTCCCTGACATAGCAAGCTTAGTGCAAATAAAATCAAAACCTTAATTCATCCTCTGTCTTCTCCTCCAGTTCTTTGTTAGAAATGTCACATCCACAATGCTCTATTTTTGGCCTCATACCTCGAGGGTCATCTCCAGTTCCCCCTGCCCTCTCTTATAGCCTATGTCAGTCAAACCTGTTAAGATCTATTATTTTTCTTTTCCTCCAGTCATGTCCCAGTTTGATTACTGCACTTTTCCTTCCGGGGCACTTCTTCACTACCATTTTTTCTAGTCTGTACAAAACCAGTCTTCGTTTCTGCCTTGCAAATCCCCTCAAACCTAGCTCATAGGTTAGTTTAGCTAGTTAGTTAAATAAAGTTTAAGTAATTAAATCTTGCATATGTGTAAAGAAATGTCTTAAGAGAAGCTGGCATTCTTAAGAGAAGCTGGCATCCACACACCGATCCTAGCTCTTGTTTTGACCTGCTTGACCCTGCAGCATCTCACTAGGGTAGGAAAGAAATTCTAAAGTATTTAACCAACTTTCAGAGCTTTTGTGTTGGAAACAGAAATAAACAGAACAGCTGAGCTGGTCAAAAGCATCCAGCTGGGATCCTCTTCTCTAAGCTTCCGACACAAGTCACACCAGCTGTGCTGGGAGGAAACGCAAGCACAGATAAACAGAACATTCAAAATAATTAGATACCCACAACACTGCAAATAACATAAATAGGGGGGTTCACACTCAGAAGGAGTGGGACGGAGCTTCTCATGATGGATGTTTCATGGATGGTCTGACCTATTAAAACAAATGGAGCAGAAGAGGAAACTCAAGGCAAGAGCAGCCTTCAGAAGGACGTTCCCGTTTCCTGCCTTACATACACCAGGCTGCTGCCCTTACACACAGGCAGCCCTTGGGAGACATGCAGAGGATACCTTGTGATAGGGCAGGAGGAACAGTTCCAGGTGAGCTGCTAGAAGGACAGGAGATTTGAAGGTAATATCAAATGCCAGATGGACGTCTAGCGTCCCCAGAGATCCAAAACACTACAGAGTTAGCAACTAGGATTGCCCCAAACGTCCAGAACTTTTAGCACCAGAATGCTAGAGGAGGCCACCTGGAATATTGTTTCTATTATAATCCAATGTTTTTGCTCAAGTAACATCCATCCTTACACAGAGTACCTGGAAAGAAAACTGCTATCATTACTCATTGTCATTGCGGGCAAGCTTGGAGAATCCAGCTGAAAGAACCCTCTTGATACACACTACACAAACTAGGAGATACAATCCACATGGTTTAGACAGGGCCAGAGCTGGGGTTAAGGAGGGATGGTTCCCTCTGCCTTGCAGGTGAAGTAGGGAGGCAATTTGCCACAGACCACCAGGGAAATCCACGGCCGCATCTCAAGTTGACCACAAACTCTCCCGGGCTCTGCAGCACGGTCTCCGAGTGGCAAGAAAGGTGATGTTCAGTGGCTCAGCGCTAACAGCAGTGACAGGGTTGTGCCTGCCAAGCCGGCAGGAATCCCGTTCATTTTTAACCAGGGAAAATGAATGCATTTCGCTTACTTTTCCAGCATGTCCCCACACTGGTACTTCTCTGCCTGCTGGTGGCACACAGGAGCTGGAGGCTCCATTAGTCACCTCCCATTCCCCCACCTCATAGGAAGGCATTTTCCTCGCCTTTTGAACAGCCCTGCAAGCAGCACTCCTTTGTTTGTAATAACGTCAAGCTCTTCCTTAAATTTGTCTCTTCAGGGAAAAAAAATAGGCGTTTTTTCCAAAGCCTTATGAAATTAAGCAGCTTTCCATACACAACCAAAGCCACGAGCTTTTTCCATACACAACCAAAGCCACGAGCCACGAGCTTTCCATACACAACCAAAGCCTCGTCCCGGGCTCCAGCAAGCGGAGTCCTTTGCTTTTCATGTGCTCCTGTTACACAGAAAATATAACGCAATTCAAGTCTGGGAGGCAAAACACATCTGCTCCCCTGTGAAGACAGGCTGAGAGAGCTGGGGTTGTTCAGCCTGGAGAAAAGAAGGCTCCGGGGAGACCTTAGAGCAGCCTTCCAATATCTGAAGGGAGCTACAGGAGAGCTGGGGAGGGACTCCCAGGGAGTCAGGGAGTGGAGTGACAGGACAAGGGGTAACGGTTTTAAACTGGAAGAAAGGAGATTTAGATTAGATATCAGGAAGAAATTCTTTCCTGTGAGGGTGGTGAGAGCCTGGAACAGGCTGCCCAGAGAAGCTGTGGCTGCCCCATCCCTGGAGGGGTTCAAGGCCAGGCTGGATGGAGCTTTGAGCAACCTGGTCTGGTGGGAGGTGTCCCTGCCCAGGGCAGGGGGGTTGGAACTGGATGATCTTTAAGGTCCCTTCCAACCCAAACCATTCTATGATTCTATGAAGCTGTCCCCTGCCCACCACCAGCACGACGTGGGCAGATGTGCAGCCCTGCCTCCAATGTGTCCACCTCCCTCCCAGCTCGAGCTCATCAAGAGGAGGGCCGTGAGTTTTCTCAAAAGCATCATGGAGAGGTGAAGCCATTAATGGCATAGGAAAAGCCAGTGTCTGCAGTGGAATCTGTTACTGCACCTGCATCACTGCAGAGCTTTTAGACAGCAAACTCCGGATTTGCAGCCTTCCTCACAGCTTCCCAGGGAGAACTATTTTAGAGGTATGACATCTATGACCTATGAGAGGTCTAGATACAGGCTCAGACCCACCAAACTTCACTGTAAATGCATAGAAGGGTTTGCAATCAGGTCAAAATTCTGGAAACATTTGGCCTTAGGCTCACATCTGGCATTAAACTCTGGCAGTTTCTGGTAAGCAAGCAAGCAAATTTTTTTCTCATCATTTCTTAATGGTCTTCTCATCATCTCCCAGGCAAAACCTTATTCCACCTACCTCTGATGACATTCCACCCAGCTCTGATGGGACGCGAACCTTCTTTGCTTGGCAGGATTACCCACTGAGCCCCCACTCACCACGCTTCGTCACACAAGCTGAGCCCTGTGCCTGTTCACACAGCCGGAAGATGTGACTCCACAGATTTTCTTTATGCTCCTTGCAAACTATTCTATATCCTTTCGGAATGGAGGTAGATGAAACTGTTTTCCCCCTGCAGGCCATCGAGTGGTTTCATTCTTCAAACATTGATTAAATCAAATTTAAAAAAAAAATCATATTTAGGGACTGGTTTTACCTATACTTATGCCTAAGATACGTCATTTTGTAGCACATTAATGAGAAATCTGCATGTCAGAACACAGAAATAGTAAGTTTTGCCCGCAGTCTGTTGTGACAAAGCATTTATTTCTGACTATATTCAGCCACCATCTGCGGCTCACAGTGCAACCTGACAGCTGCCACTGGCGGTGTGACCTCCTGAGTGATCCTCATTAGTACAACTTCTTACCCCACCATTTAAGAAAAAGGAATTACTATGGAATAGCTCCCAAATGTGCACCTCTCCCTGCAACTAAAAATTCAAGGAATGAGGCAAAAGACAGAACATCTGGCACAAAACAGTATGTTAATCAGGAGCGGAGAGCAAATAAAACATGTTCTGTAAATAGAAAACTGACTTCTTCCAAATCAGGGGAGACTGTAAGAATATATGCCTGCTCAGAAAAGGAAAAGCAAGTGACTGACTGCATACGAGAGCAGCCCCAGCCAAAGGCAAGGAATCTCCCCAGCCTGGATGCTGCTCAACAGGCAGAGGGAAGCACTCTCTCTCCCACAAAGGCTGGGGGTCCAGGAGAAGGGAAACACCTTCCCTCCAGCACAGACTTCAGGCATTATTTAATGGAGTGAAGTAAAAAAAAAAATATTTTGCCTGACTTTCTTTTTTGGTATCTTTTTAGACTCTTTGCTGCCACGTCCTTGGAACTGAAAGCTCAGAAAGCAACTGCGGTAAAATGAATTTTTATTCTTCTCCAGTCTTTTGTCAGGAACAAAAGCATTTGCTTACTGAACTACCTGTGGAGAAACACAAAGCAACACTTCAATCACCCGTTCCAAATCAGAAACAAGGTAAAGGCCAAACAGCTGGAAGCGTGCTCAAGAATCATAAATTTCCTTATGCAACTCCATTCCTTTAACAGGCTTCTGTTTCTGAAAGTACTATTAATAAATAAATAAATAAATAAAATGGTCTCCTTTAAAGCAAGTTCTGGAATGGCAGACAGAAATTAATAAAGTGACCACGTTTTGAGCATGTTTTCACTGGTCAAGAAATATAGTGAATGTATTCAACTGATATCTCTGTTAAATAAAAAAATTTACTGCTACAAAGAGCTCATAGGGAGACAGGATACGTTTCGTCCTTAGCCCCAGGCACGGCTCTTTGACCCTAGTATATTAGTGTCATAGTTCAGTCCGGGTTGGCCAATGACAAGACAACAGATGCTCTCCCCCCACCTCTTGCTCCAAGGAGAGGAAGAAGAGAGATAAAGGGTTTTATGAGTTTAGAAAAACTAAACTGATGAAATAGTAATAATAAAATAGAAAATAATGAACTAGATACAACTTATACAAATATATAGAACCATATCAAGCTGCCAGGAGGGTGTCACGGGCAGGCACTGGGGAAGTTCCAGACCGGACTCAGCGATGAACGGGAACTGGATTCCAGGTCTGGATTCAGGAACCCAGGGATGGGGATCAAAGGTATAGGAACTGACAGGGTGCCCCTCAGAGGGAAGTCACTGAAGACGGAGCCACCAGAGGCCAAGCCACTGAAGAGGAGCCAACCTGACCCACCTTGGTCCCTCAGCTTTTACCCTCAGCATGGCGGATGGGACGGAACACCCCGTTGGTCAATTTGGGTCACCTGACCTGCCCGCCCCTCCCCATAGGGTAAACTGACGAGTCAGGTGACCCTGGTTGCCACGGCAACAAGAGGAGGAGCCAGTGCCTGAGGAGAAGGTAGGCCCTGCGCCAGCCCAATGCGGGACGTGGAGGGAAGCGTCTGCAGGGAGGAAGAGTGTTCAGTCATCGTGTCAGAAATTAATCAGGTACCCAGGCATCCACTTTGGATATCCAAGTATCCAAAAATCGGTTTGGCATATAATGTTAGGTTGCATTCAAGTTGTTAACAGGAACAGGAGTTTTCTTATTCTATAGTCAACCAAATCCGCCAAGCAAAAGAGGTTTTCGTTGCTTGCTTTGGCTGTGTAACGATTGGCATATTACAAATTGTGAGTAGTTACTTATGATTATAAAACAATAATTAAAATACAAAATAGATCAGTTTTGTGGGGGCAACCCAAAATCATTTGCTGCAGCACATAAGCTAGTGTGTGAAAATTGCTGAAGGTAAAGTTTCACTCTGGTTCTATCACCACAAGACGAGAATACAGAACACCGCCTTCAAATACAAAGACATTTATGAACCTTAAATATCTGTGTTTAGAGACTATGAGATTCATGATGCTCAGAACAAGAGAAAGTGTTTACAAAGTGTACAGAATCTTATTCTTCGGTCAGTTGGTAATTATAAGAATAGTTTATATTTGGGGCATTTCGTCTCAGCTTCAAGATCTCTCGTAGAAGCAGATGGTGATAAAAGATGGGGCTTGCTTTGGCTTTCACAACACTGAAACCAATCAAGTGTCTGTATGCAGTCCAAAGGGACAATAAATCGTCTTTGTCACACCTACAACCAATTTTCTGAAAACAAAAGATTTAACAATTTACAGAACCTCAGGTGCCCTATATTTATCCTTTCTCTCAGAGCTAGAAGTGAAGACAGAATCCACCCCTCCCTGTTTGTTTGGGTTTTTTTAAATAAGGATCTTTTTTATAAGACCCCTTTTTTTTTAGTGATAGATTTCTTACTATAGCTGAAGCTTTTGCTTGAGGCAGATGATGTTTGAAGTGTTTGAAACAGAGCACTCTGAGCTCTATGGAGTGGCCTAGATTGTACTTCATATAAACAAAGTTATTATATTAATCTTAGCATTCATCACGAAGTATGACAAAGTTTAAAATGGCTTAGATTTGTTATGAAAAACAATATTATGAAAAATCCTTCCTATTATAACTGTTTAATTTACTACCTCCTCCTATATATATATTCTAGTTACAAGACATGTTTGTTTTCTTTGTTGGTAAATATTAGAACGATATGAGAGATTAAATTAGAAAAAATAGGTGCTGTTTTGAACTCTTAGCTACGGAATCACTTGCTTCCACTGCATTGCCTAGACAATTCACTGAGCTACATACCCTCATAAATAGTCACACAGGTCAGTCTCAAGCACAGATCACACAGAATCCGAGAATCACAAGGGGTTGGAAGGGACCTCTGGAGATCATCTAGTCCAACCCCCTGCCAAAGCAGGGCCACCCAGAGCAGGTTGCACAGGAACGTGTCCAGGTGAGGTTTGAATGTCTCCAGAGATGGAGGCTCCACCACCTCTCTGGGCAGCCTCTTCCAGGGCTCTGCCACCCTCACAGGAAAGAAGTTCCTCCTCATGTTTAGGCGGAACTTCTTATATTGAAGTTTGTGCCCATTTCCTCTTGTCCTGTCACTGGGCACCACGGAAATAAGACCGGCCCCATCCTCTTGACACCCACCCTTTAAGTATTTATAAGCATTGATCAGATCCCCCCTCAGTCTCCTCTAGACTAAAAAGACCCAAGTCCCTCAGCCTCTTCTCATAAGGGAGATGCTCCAGGCCCCTCATCATCTTTGTAGCCCTCTGCTGTACCCTCTCCAGCAGTTCCCTGTCCTTCTTGAACTGGGGAACCCAGAACTGGACCCAGTGCTCCAGATGGGGCCTCCCCAGGGCAGAGCAGAGGGGGAGGATGACCTCCTTTGAGGCTTTCCACACTCTTCCTGAGGCCCCCCAGGATGCCATTGGCCTTCTTGACCACAAGGGCACATTGCTGGCTCATGGTCATCCTGTTTCCACCAGGACTGCTAGGTTTTTCTCCTCAGAGGTGCTCTCCAGATCCTTATCAGGTAGATGTGTTTGAGGCATCTCAGTTTCTGCAGTCAAGAAAACACAAGAGAGTCATTTTCTCTGCATTGTGTCCAGCCACCTTTGGTTACCCCCAGCCGAAATTACTGAGTACCCACTCACAGCCGAGTCAGCTAGCAGCAGCCTTCATCCAGGTTCCAGGTGAGATGTGAACTCCTGCCTCTGGGTGCATGGTGAGACTCATCAGCCATCAGCCATCAGCCACTGTTGCAACAGTGACCAAGCAGCACTGGGACTGAAAACACAACTCGAAGGCTGGGCTAGAGATAAACCACATAGAGAAAAGACACAGGAAGAAGAAATATCAGAGGCATAGAAGGACATCCACCTGCAGAACTATTAAACACACGAGGACTCTCCTGTTTAGGAAAGCAATAACTGAGGAAGGACAGTGAGGACCTGTCTGTTGAAAAGGTGAAAAGAACAGTTAGTTGCTGTTTCTTCATCACACAACATAAAGGCACCCAGCTTAAAATAACAGAAAGGCAGTGTATTTTTTTTCCCATCACACATCATGGGAACTACTGTTACACAAGCACATGAAGGTGAAAAACACACATTACTTCAAAACCTGTTTTAAAAATTCATGGACTGCTCGTAGAAGAATCATTGCCCCTTGTCCTCTTCCTTTTCCTGAGCATCCGGCCAGTTACAGCTGCCAGGGATGAGATATGGGCTGGGTAACTACAGGACTCGCTCACTCAGCTTCATCAGGTCGAACGCACTCATCTCCGTTCCAAATGCTCAGGGAGTTCAAAGCAGCAGCAATAACTATGAAAATTTAAGATTTGTCTATCAGAACAAATAACATACTGGATAGCCAATGCGGATGTATCAAGCTTGTTACTGCCGTTCTCTGCTATGAGAATTAGAAGTGTGACTGAGGGACTGCAAGCAGCTCCAGTATTTCTCACCTGGATTACAGAGCTTTCTTCAAACAGGAGGCCTTTCAAGACAGGAGGAATCATGACTAGTTTGTCTGCCTAGTATTTACTTAGTTTTATTTGCTTTGAAACAAGCAAAGAAATCCAGGCTCTAGATGCCCTTGCGATCACTCATAAATGTAATTTAGTGCACCAATCCCCCATACGTTAAAATAATCTTTATAAATAATTATGAAGTGACACCTAAGAGCTAACATAGCTGAAATGACAAATCTGAAATGGCATTTCATGATGTGCGATAGCCCAGTGTCACTCAAAGCCAATGTATTTTTACTCATATCAAATTAGAATTGCCAGCTACTGTGGATGTTTTTCCCTGAACAAGGCAGAGCTGAAAGCTCTGCAACAAGAAACCTGACTCTAAAGCATTTCTTTTGGAGTAACGCGCAAACCGTTTGCACGTGCCATTAATGTTGGACATGGGAGCAGGGCTGCCGTGTGTCAAAATGCTCACGTGACAGAAGTGTGTCTTTGAGAAAGAAAACATAAAGCCTAATAAAAAGGTCTTTTATAAGCTGGCAAAAAGGTTACAAGAGTGAGTACAGGAGACTTGGACAATGATAAAACAAATAACTGAGCTCTTCTTTCTGCAGAAGTCCCAGGCAAGGGAACAGGTAGAGCTTTCTGGACTCTGAGAGGAGGAACATCATGAATGGAGGTCCTGTCAGACACCAAAGCATCCTTCTCGTGTAGGTATATGTGAAGCAGAAGTGCAGTACGTGCAGTAGTATGTATGGAAATGATCCCTGGGGAAAAGGACCACCTGGTTCTACTGGTCTGTGCTGGCTGTGCCTCCTTCTCAGCTAACCATCTGAAACTCCTCCTTTCTCCTTTTCTCAAGCAGGTATCAATGAATCTGTGCTGGTTTTGCAGATGCAGGAACGCTCATACAGCTTTCCCAGGCAGTGGTTTTTGAACTGCTGTCACTCACAGGCTTCTACACTCAACGTAAGGAGCATCCTGATCAGCAAAAGGGACTTGCTCTCCTTAAGCCATGGCTTGGACATCGATAGTTGAAATCAAGTCTATGAAAGGGTATTGTGCATGACAGGCCCAAGCTGTTGGATCTATTTTCATCTACGTGCATCAGTGTAAATTTAAAATGAATGTCCTTCAGGTTGTTACCACCAGCTGGAAAGGTGCAGACAGTTTGCAATTCAGCCCATGCACCTGCCTAAAATTCAGAAGAGTCCAGCTGGTTTCAAGGAGCAGCTAGGATTCCCATGCCTCTTGTTACGGCTGCAATGTCACATCAAGAACACAAAACGAAGGGCTGGCAAGTGAGGGCCCCTGTTCAAACAAAAGCTTCTGTATTGTCAAAGATCCTGAAAAGTTTGTGGACAGCAAGAGAACTCGGAGAGTAAGGGAGGTGCAGACTTCAGTTCAGGGTTCTTTAGCATGCAATTTGATTTTGTGTGTTTTCCTGCTTTGTATTCATTGATTTCAAATCCTTCCTTGGCACCCGTTTCTGCCACAATAGCTGTGGTAAATTGCCAGCTCATATTGGAGAGGCAAGTGGCCAGCTGAGACCACAGACATAATTAACGTGTCTATTTTAACAACCCACCTCAAACCTTCAATTTATACAACAACGTATCTGTGTAAAAACACCTTCTGGTCACGGCCCTTTCCATTTTTTTTTAATCTTCTGCCCCTCATATTTGTTACATTCACTTATCACAATATCTCATAATTTAAATTGTAAGCTGTTGAAGACCAAAAAAAATAAATATTCTGTCTTGCTCTATTCTTGTGCAATGAGAGCATGAACAATGAGACCGTACCACAATAGCTCCTCTGGAAATTATTACACAAAATAATATTATTACAACCTACCAACCATTTCCTTATCATTTCAAAGTATATTTTTTTCCAGTGTTTTTTAAGCTGAGCAGTGGAAGCTGCTGTCTGATTTGTATTCAAACGTGAATAAGATGCCAAGTGCTGCACTTTGCACAGCGGGCTCCTTACAACCTGCATCTTCCATAGAGAAAAGTGTGTTGTAGCAGCAGCAGGTTAAATGAATCTGGACAGTTTTTGTCCTTCAGGGACAGGTCCCTTGTTTTTGCCACACTCCAGTCTGTCGATGCTCCAAAGTCACAGGACAGGAACTCCCATCACATGGCATCTCAGTATAGTGACGGGAGATGAGAAATGGAAATTGTGGTCTTCTTTGGGAAAGAAATGACCAAAATATTGCAACTCTGGTGAGAAGTTATCATTTAAGGACCCCTCGGCTTCCCACAGACCAATGAAGGAAGCAGACAGGTCTACACATGTTCCCGGTGCGTATTTTCCCTCTTCCCGATTCCCTGAACACAAAACGAGGTAATGACAATGTGAAGTTCATCTGAATGTTTCCATTCAGCCAAACCTATTTTGAAGAGCAAAGCTGGCATCAAAAACCCATGCGGGGAGTGTTTTCCACCAAAACCCTGCTCGGAGAGAACACGCACAAATGGAAAGGCCTGCTGCCTGCCAAAGACAAAAAAGCTCTTGGGGTTGAATCACCCAGCCATTAGTCATCGTGAATAGTAACCACAGCCCGTAATCATGAGTACTACGCCCTGAAGTGATCCCCTCATACTATTTTGCTTATGCGTAAGGATATTTTTAATATTTTTTTTATTTTTTTAAGCCAAACAACCAGGTTTAACGTCACAATTCTTCTGATAGTGTGATTCTGGGCATTCATAGAAATTAAAATCTCTAAAGGAATATTTTTTTTGGAGGTATATTTGTCTTCTAATAACCATGAGCTATAAACAAAGTCCTTCAGACATCACCCACAAGACCTCTTGTTTTTCTAGGGATCTGATGGTTCTTTTCAGTGCATGCAGCCAACAGCCCATGTCCCCCTTAGCTCACTACTCCGCAACAGTTCATCCACGCAGAAAATAAACATATTGGTGCTTTTATCCCTCCCTTCCCTCTTCAAAAGCCACTCTGTCACCCCAAGGACCAAGCTGGACTCCTTTCAGTGCCGACAGCTGCTCTGAACAGTGAGCAACAGCGGGAGCGACTGCCAACAGAAACCTCACGCTCTTTCCTTCACCCTTGGGAAGTTAAGATTTTACCAGTCTCTTACCAGCATCCCTCAGAGACTGGCTGAGAAGTGTATGTTTATTAGCCTTCAGTCTTCCACCTGGCAGAACAAACAGATGCAGAGTAACCCATGGCTTTCATCATTTCCCCTCCGCAGGCACGACCCGGCCACACAGCTAATTCACACGGTAGATTCTGCTCAGCGAAGCACTGCAAATTATCCACACAGGCAAAAAAAAAAACACTTCCAGAGAGTAGATTTAGGTTAAGCATCATTCAAGGATTTGCACGCAAGACTCTCACCACGCTGAGCCCGGAAGACATTAACACCATGATACACTGAAGAGATACGCCAAATGCATTTATTTATTTAGGGGACAGAGAAGAGCCAACTTTTCATTCCCGAAACAATCATTCAGCGACAGTTGAAAATTAAAACTCTTCAAAAATGCCCAGGAATAGCATACAGTAGTGATGTTTGTTTGGGTTTAATTAAAATGAGGAAATGCCAACAACCTTCAACTTACTGGTAGAGAGAAGAAATAAGGTACTTCTAGTATATTCCTACCACTTAATTTTAGTTCACACAATTAAAAACATTAGTCCCAATCAACTTGATGATCTCCTCGTGCAGCTATACATTGGGCATTCAACTTCATGTAAGATAGACGTCTGAGTTTTCTAAGCAGCTGGTCGAGGTACCCTGCACTGCCTCTGGGGAGGCCCCATCTGGAGCACTGGGCCCCAGTTCCAGAAGGACAGGCAACTGCTGGAGAGGGTACAGCAGAGGGCTACAAAGATAATGAGGGGCCTGGAGCATCCCTCATAGAATCACAGAATCATAGAATCGCCCAGGCCGGAAGGGACCTCCAAAGGTCATCTAGTCCGACCTCCCCGCAGCCTCTACAAGGAGAGGCTGAGGGACTTGGGTCTTTTTAGTTTAGAGAAGACTGAGGTTGATGGTTTGGCTAGATGACCTCAAAGGTCCCTTCCAACCCAGGCAATTCTACGATTCTGTGCGTCTGTGATTCTATATGAGTTGTGTGTCCTTAAAGGAACACTCTACATCTGAGAAGCCAAAGATTTACAGCCAGCCCAAAATCTCAACAGTAATCAAATAGTCTTTAGTCCAGTCACAATCTTAGTAGTCTAAATCAGTCAATTATTGTACAGAAAATAAAACATCTAACAAAATAAAACGAGCAGATGTTACATACTCACAGGCTCCCTTTCTCTAGTATAGCACACACCTTTCCCCTGCCCCTCGGGGTCCTGGGATCAACAGCACACAGTCAGGGTCCCACGTTGTTCATCACGAGTAGGATACTGATTGTGGGGATTGTTCTCTCTAGAGTTCACCTGGGGTAATATTACACATCTCCAAAAATGTTCTACTCACTCTTCTTTCTTTATTGGTCTAGCAATTCCACATTACAGCCAAATAATTATATACAGTGTGGTTTACCCACATTGCATTTTTGGGATTCAGAGAAGAGAGAACAAACAATACGTTATACCAGCAGCTAGGTCACTCTCCAGAGAAGGGGCAATGTTGTTTTGAAACTCCTTGAACATCAGATAAAATAAAACACCTTTCAAATCCCTGGGAGAATACTCTACCAGCGTGATATAAAATACCAGCTCTACCCAGAGCTTCCACCCACCACACACTGGCCGTCACTCGATTGAATGCCACTCAGCATAACACAGGAGGCTCCAGCCACGCTCAGACATTGAGGAAGCTTTAAAACCGAAAAGGAATATACACTAAGAAGTATTTAGCTTCTTCAAGATGGGTCAGTTGGTGGATTATCAGCTTTTTGGATTACCTGCCTACGTACAGGTATCTAAACTCTGCTTATGTTCTATTTCAAGGACCAAAACCCGCTCTCTAAATTTAGTGTCAAGGTACACAAGTGGGAAGCTGATTTCCCTCAGCTCCTCATGAAGAAAAGAGACAGACAGACTCCTCCAGAGGGTAATTTTGATCATAAGAACTCCTACTTAATTACCATCAAGTAGAGCTAAAAAGAAAATACCACAAACTTTTGCTTTGCAATTTATTTATTAAGAAGAAACATATAAAAGTGACCAAAAATGGGATAAAAATATTTAAAGCTTATGAAGGAAAACAAGTTAGACAAAAATCACCTCATAATTGGGAAGGAACTTTTATTTCCCATCCTTCAACATGCCGTATAAAACAGTATCCTAAACCAGCGAAAATAATTATGGATGCAATTACAGCTTCAGTATCTATTTTTCTTTTCTTCAGCCCTATTCAAAGCACTAAATGCCCGTGGCTTCCAGGTAGTGAAGTGCATATTTCTTAGTATAGGCACAAATTCAGCTAGAGAAGGGAAAGAATGAAAGAAAGAAGGAAAAACCAAACCAAACAAACAAACCCCCCCCAAAACCAACCAAACCCCACAAACCGCTAGCTGCTTAGTCTTCAGTGAAGTATGCCTCCAGTCCCTCCAGTTCTGCATCAGCTGTTGGATTTGAAGAGGTGGGAGTAGAACTTGAATTCACGCTTTCCTGACTATTACTTTTTTGTTGGGAGTTTCCTGAATTACTCAGTTCCTTCTTCGGTTCTCTTCCGCCACTTAATAGCCTTTGACTCTCTGCAAAATACTGATTAGGATGATTCAAAGAAAACCCAATGTCATCAACCTGCACAAAGGAAAGGAAGAGCGAGTTATTATATTTATTTCAAAAAACCCAATCTTTTTCACATTCAGGAATGAATTAATTAGCAATTTATTAACTTTCAATTTTGTTGAAGAAAAAGGCATCAGTTTGTAAAATACTGTCCCAGCAAACATAAGCATGACACAGATTCACTTCCATCACAAAATTTCTTCTTTCCTGTTAGAATGAAAATGACTATTTTGGCACATTCAAACAGCATTTCACACTGTCTTTGCTGTTGTAAAGAAAAAAACCATCCCAAAACATACAAAACAGAGTAAGTAAAAATGTCATACCTTTACAGATTGACAATTGAACCTACATCTTAAAACAGCATTTCCCTATGCATAGGGCAACTGAGACAAGTCTAGAGTGCAAATGGCAGTAAAAATTACTACTAGAACTTAACTCATAAATCGAGATCTTAAGCATCAGTGTGAAACTGTGAATGGAAACGCGTAGCTTCACCTCTGTCCCTGTTTTTTCCAATAGCAAAAATTCAATACAAGGCAGCAGGCTAAGAGAGGAGACCAACAGATCAAGATCAGCTCTGCTCCATCAGTGCCAACACCAGCATCCTGAAACTAGATGCACAACCGATACCACAGAACACTTAGTCTTCAGTGGATAAGAATACAGAAAACTAGCATAAGATGCAGCATATTTTTACTGCTCCTTTCCAGTTAGTAAGTGCATTCCTTCAGCTCCACAATTACTTGACAAATGAACATTCAATTGATGCTCATCAAATATTTCAAATCAACAAAGCTTTCAGTTTTAAAAGTAAGCTATTCTGACTTACCACAAATCTCAGTTATAACCTTTGTATCTTTTTTGGGGGGCTCAGAAGTTGGAAATGCTTACTTTAAAAAGGTGCTTCCAGCTCACATTCAGGCACTCTGAACCTTTTATCTACCGGCACTTCATGCAAATACTATGAAGATTTTGAGAAAAATACTGCTCTTACATAACGGAAAAATTCCCAAACCTGGGATACAATAAACCAAGGAAGACTAAGAGCCTTATACTGGCAATTTTCTGCTCCCGCTGTCTTCCCTTTTTCCCAGAGAGATGGGGCCAATTCAAGCATAACAGGCAACTTTGCATACACGGTGTCTCATAAGGGCACACACTGGGGTTGATTTAATATGCCAAAACCCATCAGTTTAAATTTCAGCCACTTGTGAAAAAAATCATAGAGCAGAGACTCAATGTGCATTTTAAATGGACCCCTGATTCAATGCACCACCACCAATGAGCTTAGCTCCATCAGCAAATGACGACGAATACAACGAAACCCAATTCTGACACGGAAGATGACATTGGCAACCGTAGTAAGCGACCTTGCTTGAAAAATATAAAAAAATATGTGACAGGCCGAGCAGACTAATTTGGCACTCAAAGGCACAAAGCAAAAGAAACCTGAAGTCACTACTGAATTTCATTTCAGTCTTATCTGGATGAGCTCCATCCAGCCAGCTTTCATCCATGCACCCATTTCCATTATGTGGGAACTAAATTACTTCTTTACACCAAAAAGGCTTAAAAAGAAGTGATACAGTGAAAAGCTGGCTTCGGTAGAAGTTCTTAATTAGTTCTATTTTTTTTAACCTTAAAAGTCTGTTTTCTTCAGACCAATTTAAGATTCACTTTGGAACTCTTAATTTTGTTCTAAACTCTTATCTCCCCAACAAGTTGTAAAAAGCTGTCGAAGCAGCTCATTGAATGAATGGAGAATGTTTTCAGAGGTGACTGACAGTATCTGGCTAAAAGCTCTTTACAGGTTATTAGTTGAAATTGTAGTATGACTCCATGTAACCTATTTTAATTAAAAGAATTCTGCCCATTCATTTTATCACCTATTTTTAAAAGCCTGAAGAGAGAAAGGGGAAGTTCTCTTCACCATCATCTTCATTTGAGATATAGTGATACATAAACAAGTCTGTTCTGTGCAATCTTCAACCAGGTTCTCGAAATAAAAATATTCTGCTCTGGCTGAAAATACACAAGAAACTTGTCCACAAAAATGGAGGTGAGGCATAAACAAACTTCCCGGCTTTTTATGTTAGACTGCTTATGCTACTTTCTGGAAGTTTTACAATGCTTATAGGTAATATAGGTCAAAGCACATCAATTTTAAAAGCTGCATCATTAAGTTAGCTGTGAGCTACCTGAAACTCACCACCAGAAATAAACTAGATTTCTCTAACAGCTTCATCCATTCACACCTGTAAATCCATCTGAAATCCAATACGCCGAAAGAAAAAATGTATTTTCTGTGCAGTCAAAAATTTCAGCTTATAACATGTATCATTCCAAGTGAAAAGGCTAAGACTACAGAAAAACCAGGTGGAGCAATCAGGGTGCTACAGTAAGTTATATCAATTAATCACATCCCTTTTTTTTTTTTTTAACAACAGCAACAAAAAGTCCCACGTTCTTGTGACTTGATCACAAAGAACTAATAAAAACGGGTTTTACAAATGTTTTAAAATAAACTATTCAAAAGTTATTCTTCTGTACCAGAAAGTTTGCTGCGTGTTCGATTTCATTTACTTCTTAAAAATACACAAGAATTGTAACATATCGGTATGCAAGAATAAGATGTTTAGAGATGAATATTAATATACAAATAATCGGCTGTTACAGCTGTAACTGCAACAAGTAACAAATACGGCAATATTCATGCAAACAACACGAACAGCATTAGTTCATTCAGAACAGAACTGACAGGAATAGTGGGATATTAACACAGGCATTAGCCAGTTAGGCTTTCTGATTTATTCATAATGCTCAGGCCCTTAAAAGACCAGATTTATACCGTGGATTTATACACAATCAGATTTCGAAGCACTAATTATTTCTACAGGCAAGCTGTCACAAGAATGCTTATTTAACCTACTTGTAGTTCCTATCTGATATCATCACTCTCTTTTACTTGACTGCATATACGTAGCCAAGATCTCCAAACTGTTGGTCTGGAAACATTTTTCTCTATTTTGAGTTGCCATCCAATTCTATCAACTAAAGTAAAATACAATCTTGACATTATTGTGACTGTGACAGGCATTCCTCATTAGTTTGACTATTTTCTTTGGGTTATGGTTACACTGCTTACATTTTCAGGGTTTATTTGCCTTCCACCTTATCCTCACTTTAGTATAATATAAAATTTATCTAAAAGGGCTCATCAACATGAAATAGCTTAATATGAACTCAAGTACAAACATTAGAACTTGAAACAGTTATGATGCTTTCCGTATGGCTTAAAATCCAAATTTGACCATCAAAAGAGATATGTTAGTATTTTGGCAAAAATTGACTGAATGCTTACTGTAGTTACCATATAAACATAGTTTATTCTTAATTCTTATTAAAATATGATAATGCTTGAAAATATCCACCCTACAGGCCATTCAGTCATAATTCTATCAAGTCAAAAGACCTCCTTTTCTTTTCTTTACATATATAGGACAGCTTGTCTTGATCAAATTACGGTCTCATCATTTATAAAACAACCTTCCCAAAAAGGAGTATGCCCTAATATCCCAGAACTTGAAAAATATGGTAAAACCATTCACAGGCTACATGGAGCATTTTCCTTTCCCACACTTACTGAAAGACTTAATGTGTACATTGCCGTAACGGATTAGTTCCTGCTTGAAGACAATGTGCTGGACCACACAAATGATGGTTGCTTTTGTTCTGTGGTCATGAGATAGTGAAATGAAAGTTCAAGGGGAGGCACAGCAATGAAGTTAATAAGTCCAGTTTAGACAGAACACGCAGAGAAGCAGATTTTAGGGAACCTGTGCAATTCAAACCAGTAGCACCGAGGTGCAAAGACACACACAACCCACCTCCCCAGAAAAACAGATCGAAACATTCTCCCTCTAGTCCCGCTGGATTTATTAGCATAGTCATAATGCCAAGCACCAGGCTACTGGTGGCCTTCTATTCAAGAAGGCTAACCTAGTGGCCTTCTATGATAGAGTGACTAGGTCAGTAGATAAGGGACGACCTATGGATGTGATCTATCTGGACTTCTGTAAGGCCTTCGACGTGGTCTCCCATGACATCCTGCTCACCAAATTGGAGGGGTACGGATTCGATGGGTGGACTGTTCAGTGGATAAGGAATTGGCTGGATGTTCGCATCATCCAGCCAGAGGGTGGTACTCAATGCCTTTAAGTCCAGATGGAGAGCAGAGACAAGTGGTGTCCCTCAAGGGTCTGTGGCTGGGACCAGTACTGTTCAACATTTTTATCAATGATATAGACAGTGGGATTAAAGGCACCATCAGCAAGTTTGCAGACGACACCAAGCTGTGTGGTGGTGTCGATACACCAGAGGGATGGGATGTCATCCAGAGGGACCTGGACAGGCTGGAGAGGTGGGCCCAGGTGAACCTCATGAGGTTCAACAAGAACAAGTGCGGGGTTCTACACCTGGGCCGGAACAATCCTTGCCATCAGTACAGACTAGGGGGTGAGGTGTTAGAAAGCAGCCCTGAGGAAAGGGACTTGGGGGTGCTGGTTGATGAGAAGCTGGACATGAGCAGGCAGTGGGCACTTGCAGCCCAGAAGGGCAATCCCATCCTGGGCTGCCTCAATAGAAGTGTTGCCAGCAGGGCCAGAGAGGTGATTCTGCCACTTTGCTCTGCTCTGGTGAGACCTCACCTGGAGCACTGTGTGCAGGTCTGGAGCCCTCAATATAGGAAAGACCTGGACCTGCTCCATCAGGTCCATAGGAGGGCCACAAGGATGATCACGGGGTTGGAGCACCTCTGCTACGAGGACAGGCTGAGGGAGCTGGGGTTGTTCAGCCTGGAGAAGAGGAGGCTCCGGGGAGACCTGATGGCAGCCTTCCAGTACCTGAGGGGGGCTACAGGAAGGCTGGGGAGAGCCTGTTTACAAAGCCCTGCAGTGACAGAACAAGGGGTAATGGCTTTAAATTGGAGAAAAGCAGATTTAGATTAGATATTAGGAATAAGTTCTTTACTGTGAGGGTGGTGGAGCACTGGAACAGGTTGCCCAGGGAGGTGGTTGAGGCCCCATCCCTGGAGATATTCAAGGTGAGGCTTGACGAGGCCCTGGGCAACCTGGTCTAGTTGGGGGTGTCCCTGCTGACTGTGGGGGGGTCGGACTAGATGGCCTTTGGAGGTCCCTTCCGACCCAGATGATTCTATGATTCTACTGAAGCCAACAACAAAGCTGCTGCCAGCGTGAGTACAAGATATGGTAGAAACCTGAGACAGGAAAATGGGGAGGAAATGCAAAGAGAGTCCTTAAATGGACGTAGCGTGCAACTGATCCTGTGAACTTAGAAAAATACCATAACCTTGAACAAGTCTCCGCTACAAAGTCATTCACAGTAGATCTAACCCACATACGCACTGCCATTTTCAAAAATTCTAGGTAACACGAACAGCTCTGCCCAACACGTAGCAAACACTTTCTCGGTACAATTTTTACATAATTGATGCTGAAATTCTCCACGTGAGCCAGTCAATTATTTCTAGGAAAATTTTACTGGAGATTGTTCACCTCTTTGAAGAAACAATAACCATCAATGTTACGCTGACCGATTCTTCAGAAATTTCCTTCGCTGAAAAGCTCTGCTAGTGATATGCAGGAAAACAAAGGTGTCATTGTCTGATTCACTGTCACCAGCTTCAGAGATACATCTTTTGACCAACCAATGAAATAAAATAAAAAATTTACTAAAGCATATAGTTGTGGGACAAAAAAAGAAATTATTCCAAGCAGGCTGGTAACAGGTTTAGCAGCTAAATGCTCCAAAACGCTCTGTGCATTCTGCTTTCTCTCAATGAAGTAAGATACTTAAGAACAGCAGAGGAGAAAGACGAGTCTTAGCGCAAGGAGCAAAGACAGATCTTTATATTAAATAAAGAAAAGTGTGAAAAAAATAATGCTATTCTGCAATTTGCCACGGAAGAATGGAGAGACAGATTTCCTAAAACAGAACAGATCTTCGGCGCTGTGCCGATTTATTGTTTGGTGAATGTTGACCTTGGGGTCTATAGTCATCTTGGGAAAATATTATTTCTACTGAATAAGCCTTACATAGGGCATGTTATTTAATTTCAAATTATGTATAATTTTCAATTTCCTGTTTTATCATTTTCTAAGACTGTAAGACAGCATTACTCTCAAATTACAGCTTCCAAACCAACACTGGATACAGGTTCAGAGTATACTTTTACCATACATGCACACATATGATTGCTGGAAATTTAGGGAGACAAACACATCCATTTAAATCAAATGTGAAAAGCAGTGAGAATAAAAAAGCCAATGGTGAATGTCTCTGGGTGGGTCATCTAATCCTCATCCATATCTTTAGCAAGGCTGTTCCATATTCTGATGCTTGAAAGGGATGTTTTGATTTTTTGAGTTGTGGAGATACTAAAGGTATAAGATGGGCCACGCTCCTCTTTTTTTTCTTGACAGCAAAGAATCTAGAACCAATGGGTAAACTGGGTCTTTGAATCAAGAAATCACATAGGAGATGGACTGCAGCCATTCACTATCTTCCAATTTTGTGGAGGATCTTGCTTTAATGTGTTGCAGAAACTTATGATTAAGCAAATATAAAAGCCCTAAGAATGGTCATCTTGATTTAAAAACTAATCACACCTGACCAAAGACATGAAAAAATATCAAGTGAAAATTAACAATAATAACTATGCAAGATTAGTTTTAGTTGAACTTCTTAGACTCATTTTCTTTATTTTTTAAGGTATATATCAAAATACCAAGCTTGTATAATGGGTTAAAAAAAACACAATTTGTTTAAAAATGAGATATTGAAAAAGTTAAATGGCTTGAAGTAGACAGAACCCAACAATATTTACATTTTCGACAAGAAAGCATAACCTTCTACTACATCTTGTAACGTTCAGGGTACTGATAACATCAATATTTAAATGCAGAAAATTACAAAAGAAGATTTGAAGTATATTTTAAATTACTGAAATGAAAACTACAAGGCAAGGCAGCTAACAATAGATGTGAAAACTGCAAATAGTCTCCGGTCTTCATTCACGATTTCCAAGGCCTTCCTCAAGACAATGCCACTGACTATAGTTTAAGAAAAATTAATAGCTACTTACATCGTGGGTCAACTCAAAGTACTTCTGACAGGCCAGCTGGTAATGCATGCCCTTCACCAATTCCAGGATCTATACAGAGGGAGAAAAAACGTAACGGGCTCAGAAGTAGCACGTGTACATCTCGTTGATACTTATCATGACACGGTATTTCACAACAGCCCTGTTGTGTACCTCATGGAACTCTGCAGCACGTGACACCTTTGACACGCCTGTATCTTACTAATAACTGACAACATTTATACATACTGCCATTTTTTTTAAAAAATACCCTGGCTATATTAAAAACAATATAAAACCACAGGAAAATACGCCCGGTCCTTAAACTGTAATTCAATGCTCTTAACTTCAAGAATAAGTTGAATCTATATTTTGGTAATATAATATAATTGTGACAGTTATTGTCAAACTATCATATTGCAACATCTCTTCCATAATTGCAGACATAAATCTCGTCATTCAAGTGGCTGAAGCATGAAGCAATCAAGGACACGATTTGTATTTTCATTTTCCACGTTACCAGCTCATGCAGATGCAGAATAAAATGCTGCTGTGCTCCCATCAAGAAAATTTAATGCAAATCCTTTAGACAAGTATCTGTGAGAGGGGAATGCTTTTACCTTCAATCAGATTTGTCCTGTTTGAAATGAAGTTATTTCTAGTCAAGCTCAGCAGAATATGTGAGCGAATAGCCTGTTTTGAACACCTATTAGGAAAAATCATGCCATCTTTTGTAAATACAATTTGCTTCCCAATTCTACTTCAGGTAATCTCTTCTGTGCTGCATAAAGTCCCATTCTTATCACCAGAATGCAATGCCAGTTGAAATTTTTTTAAAGTTTCATCACCTCCTCCCTCCTTTTATACAATCAAAATGTATGCTCTCTCGGCTTATCCAACGGAGAAAATTGCTGGAATTAAGAGATAGCCTCAGTGGAAGGAAAAAGAGTTTTCAAGAAATGTTAATTTCAAGCCCCTTTCCCAAGGTTGACCTTTATGTCAAACACAGCAATACACTCCTGCTTAAGTCCCTGCTGTACTCATTATTGGATGCCACCTTGTATTTATTGACAGATGTATAAATAAATTACATTTGCTGAATGGATAAAACCAGCAACACGTTGCCAGGAAAGTACTTAGCCGCATTGTTTCTCTGTAATAGCCCAACTGATTACATTTCTGTCCCTCTTGCCACTTCCTGTTATAGCTTCTGGAAAAGATCAAGGCCAAGGCCAACGAGGCAATTAAGTCTGAAATCTGGCACTCTCTCTCTCTCTGTGTATATAGATATGCTTCCTCCTTCCTTTGCAATTGACTGAAAAAATTAGTGTCACATGAAGTAGATAAGGATTGAAGAAAACTCATTTATTCTAAACACTTCAATTAGAGCTTGCCTTACGCTCTCCTCTGCTCCTTACTATACCATGCAAAAGAGCTATCTCTATTTTTAAGTAAAACCATGCTGTACGTGTGTACCTTTTTAAAAGTATTTTTGACACAATTTGGAGTAGTGATCAGAAAACCTATATGCCTGTTGGGGAGTTGAAAGAAACACTCGTAACTGTCCTTTAGCATTCAGACTTTTCAAAAATTATTTTTCCAGCTGAAATAAGTAAACTAATTTCATCTAGTTCATAAATACTTTAGGTTTTCTTAAAATTGTTCTTCATTTAATCAAGATTATATCTAATCTAAAGTTCTCCAAATTCAGGTGTAAATATGCTCTCAGTCGCAGAAGCTTAAGTGAGCAAACAAAAACTTCAGTATGGAAAAACTCCGAGTATAAACCCCAAAAGTTTAAAAGGATTGAGGTTCTCTTGTAATCGAAGAGAACTTTTTGAAAGAGCTAGTCATTCCGCGATTTGTTGAACTCTTCAATCTCAGACCACAAAGGTGTAGTTGCTTTTTGTATCTATGATGTCATTATCCAACTGTCCCGAAGAGTGGAAAAGACAAGGATTATCAAAGGTAGCTTTTTGACTTATTAACTCCCAGTGATTCACAGGATGCAAGACGAAGCTGCTGCTGTCTTCTCTGACAGTTCAGCATAAAAATGGCAACTTCAAGTGACAGATATCAGAAGAGGGGTCACTGACTGACACAGCACAAGTGATGATAGAAAAAAATTTCCAATTTTCTAAGAGAGATTATTCCGAGCAAACTATTCTGAAACCATGCCCGTTTAAGCCCTTGACCCGTCCTTGGGAAAATCTTGACCCACCTGTAAGGTAGAGAAGAGGACTTTGTTGAATTGATACTCCCGACATATGAAAGCTATAATGGACACGTTATCAGAGTTGGCTGTGAGGGACTTCCAATTTTTACAGAGCAACCATGTTATTTTGCAGAGGTTTGATCTTTATTGCCCAGCTACCCTGCAGTTTCACCAAGGAACTACTGTCCTGCTCCCTCTAGACTCCTTCCAAGTCACGGCACAGATTTTTCTGCTGTACTACTGTGAAGACACATACCTTGGAGAACAGCTGTTAGAGGAACCTCTACCAGCATTCTCCAGAGAAGTTCGGTAACCTGGTCTTCACACCGCTTCTTTTCCCCACCATTCAAAGAGTGTTCCATCAAACAGAATGCCCACCAGAACTGACCAGAGACTTTCATCCAGTTTGTTAAAATTATTATTAACTTACAGTATGATTACATTGGCAGTCATCATCTTACTCCTGCTCCTTTGCCCTCTCCGCCACATCACCTCCCTGACTTTGAGCGGTTGGCCAATTTCAGCCAAATTTGGCAGGTAAAGATGACAAAGCTAGACGATTCCTCCATGTTGATTACAAGTTGTGGTTGGGTGGAAAAGCCAAAGCAACATTTGTGGCTCATTCAGGGAAAAGCCGTTATGATTCGGCTCCTGCCCGTTCCGAGAGGCAGCCAGAAGGCAGCCAAGGTGGCACATACCTAACTTTGAACCGGTCCCATCACAGGGGACCAGATTCACCTTCTGCATACATGGTGGCGCTGAGGAATAAGGGGCAGGTTAAACATATCCAGAGAAGAACAGGTTTAGTAGATTAACTGGCTTCAATAGGGAACAAGTTGCCAAGAGAAGAAACAAACAAACAAGAAAAGGTTAAAAATTGCAATAGAATGGAGTCCAGCTGGAAAGGAGTCCTCTGTGGGAGAGAAACTAACAGCCCTATATTTAAATAAAACAGATTTATAATTCATAATAAATATTACCTTTCCTGTTGCATTTGTGAACATAATGAAAGGAAGCTTGCAGCTGTTTTTTTCCTCGTGTTACCCAGAAACAGACCTCCACTCGAAACTACGCTAATTCACAGCAACACTCTTCTGCCTCTAAGACATTTACAGTAAATTGCTTTATTTTGCAAGTAAAGGACTCTTTTTGTTAGTTCTTCTGTGCATTTTCTCTTGCTGCCATCTGCAACTCACTCTTCTGATGTTGCTTTACTGACTACTAATGAGGTGAAGATGATGTTTGGCAGCTGCACGCAGCCACCTGCTTTAGAGATCCTCAGCATTCAAAGCTGAGATGCTGCACAGCAGGATGGTTTGGGCTCAGTAATTATCCATTGTTATTTTTACTTACCCAAAGTGAGTTTGTTTTATTTGAAAACTGCAGAATTACCTTATATTTTCAAAATTAAAATCTTTCTACTGTAGAGTCAGTTAAGTCTGACTCATTTCTGACTTTCTTTTTATCTCAGAGGTGACCAAAGATATGACTGGGTGCAACTGCTGGAGTCTGTCTCCATTCCACTGGAACACATTCCAGTTTTCTCCCGTTTCAAGTCCGTTTGTGGCCACCTCAGCGTTAGGTCCTGCACCAGGACTCCCTGATGCCCCTTGCTTCCTCGTCAATACAGGCATCTGAACTTTTTTGGAGATTCCCTTTGTATTTTAAAATTGTTTTTGAAGGTTTCATGTTTATAATGTATACACGTATAGTACAATTCTCCCAGATTTAAGCTGTGTTTTCCCTCAGGGACTCACTTACAGGCTAGAAATTCATTGTTACAGCTTTGCCAGAGCTCATGTTCCTTTTATACTCTTTGACTTCTTCTGTAGTGTAGAATACTTGATCACACAGTGTTCAGCATTGCACGTGGTGATATTTAGGGCACCATAACAGAACAACTTCTCCCCTGCACTTTGCATCACACCTGTCAAAAACCAAACCCTACTTGCGTTATATTACACTTTAGAAAGGTAAAAGGAAGAGGCAGTTATGATCCAGAAGAAGGTATTTTATTAGCGTCTCGGAAAAACACCTGTATTTTCTCCTCCATTTTTCACATATAGGTTTTCTAGCCTGAAGTTCTTATTTAATGTATGTCAGTAAGGAACTCATTAAATACTTCACAGAAGACTAAGTGAATGTCCGAATGAAAAGCATATGTCAATATGTGCCTATATTTGCTGCAGCAACTCCTGGGCAGCTTATTAAATGAAGACAAACATTAATTTAAACTGAGTTAATAATTTTAAAAGGAAACAGCTCTAATGCTAGTTGGTTTTGTTTGCCTGGTTGTGGGCTATTTTTCAAAGATTTGTACCGTCTACAGCTGAAAGTCATCAGAGGCAAGAAGGGTTAATGCACCCGAGGATTCCACTTCTCTAATTTCACATAGTTCCAAAATAGCGCTATAGAAATGTTTTATGATTACAAAATTTTTTGGCTATTTTTCAGTGACAATTTTTCACTTAACTGACAAATCCTGTATGATTTTACAGCCCCCTATTTTAAAAGACAGTCAGGTATGAGAGATAACCCACATTCCTCTGGTGCAAGGAAATGCTGAGTCAAAGCCTGGACTGTTATCAAGTATGAAAGCAAGCATCTGAAATACTTCAAAATCAAAAAAACCCTTACAAAATTAATAAAATTGAAGTATTTGCTTCACATATATTCTAAGTTTGCAACATAACAGCTTCAAGAACAATGAGCTGCAACATTTTTATTTCATATGTTCATTTTCGTTTTCCTTTTTTCGCATCCTGAACTGTGTGTTTAATCCCTTTGACTCTTTTGGGGGCTTCTTTTTTCCTTCCTTCTCTTCTAAATAAAAATTTCAGGAGTAGTTTAATACACCATAAATTGAAGCTGCTGAAGTGTGAAGACACAGCCCCTGATTCTGTCCACCCACTCGTGCCATCTGAAAGCAAACCTCATTCCCCCTCACATTCCCCAGGTAAACCTACAATTGGGTAATTTTTTACATTTATTTTACCATGTATAAGGAAAGGAGTGGAAACTCAACAGGCAGGATGAACAGAGACAAGTGCCTTCCACACCAGCAGGGTCCATTTCAGCTAATTAACTGCTCCTGAAACTAAAGTCTAAGATTTGACTAATTAATTTAAGTACTTCTAAATTGGACGCCCTGAATTAATGCCGTTCATCTCTCTAACAACAGAAAAAAAACATGCATTTTAACTCTATGTTTTATATTATTTGTTCTAAAAGGCACATTTGACTAAGCACCTGCAGAGGTTGCCCAGAGGGGCTGTGGAGCCTCCATCCTTGGAGATACTCAAAAGCCATCTAGAGAGTGTCCAGGGCAACAGGCTCTAGATGACCCTTCTGGAGCAGGGGCATCAGACAAGATGACTTCCGGACACATCTTCCAAACGCAGCTATTCCGTGATTCAATAATAAACACTCTCAACAGCACCTGTCCATACATTTGAATTACACCCTTTTGCTGGTTAGAATGTAAAATCCAAACTTGAAAAGATATATTTTTCAGTTCAACTTTTAATCGTTTCCAAATTAATGAAACATCTACCTTATGTACTTGCCAATGTGTATAATAAAATCCATTGCATGCTCTAAAAGTCTTTGATATTCTTGCAGCCTTTTATTATCAAACAGGTTAGCTGCGCTTCTCACCAAGTTTCTGCATCTCTCAGCATTCTCTCAAGTTGCCTTCCTATGCTGTTTTTTTGGTTTACTGTCACAAGCCTACCCATCAGACCAGCAGTTCAACATTTACCTTTTTTTTTTCCTTATCATTACTTTCATCAGATGTTTTCACAGACCACTCTTATTTAATCATATACAGCCTTTTTAACGTTACAGCTTCACCTGACAATAGCCAGATATACCTTCTGATTTGTTTCAACTTTCCAGCGATAAAATGAAGATTAGGAAAAATTTAGTAGTAGTCTGAAATACCGTAACTCAAATTTTTAAAATAATTAGTTTTAAGCCATGTCATGTTAACATGTCGTATATCATCTTAAAATGTGAAGCCACGTCACGTTAATACTCCGCAGTATTATACCCACTGATGGTGTCAGTGATATTAACACCACAGCACCAATAAACTCACACTAAAAGAGTCAACGGGGTTGATGAAGAGACGTAATATCAGAGGGATCAGAATAGATGGGAGCTTTAATATTAGAAAAGAGGGTTTACTATCGGCTGGTTAAATTTGTATCTGTTTAGTTCAGGTGCAAAAGTAGTCCTAGCGAAATCAATAACCATGTTCATACTTGAAAAATAAACAACATACAAGACAATTAAACAAGGCACACATTTTAGCAGAGAAACTATGAAAATGTAGTGTCAAAATACAGGGTCTAGAGAGTAAGCCAGAGAAAGTATAATCTCAGATAAAATGAGGGAGACGTACTCCTAACACACAACTATTATCGAGAAATGTTCCCCGTCTATAGAAAAATACATAGAACCTTTAAGCATTCATATTTACACATATCAACCCCAGACTGTCACAAAGGTCTCCTTGAATAATCTTACTTTCAAGACTTTTACACTGTCCACTTTGAAAGATTTAATAATTTCAAAGCATTTACAGGTTTAGATAAATGATGGTTTTTGATAAAAAAACCCAATAACTATCTGAGAGATTTTGGACAGTGAACAAGGACTCTTAACCCACCACTTGAGAAACCTGAAGGATGTACAATTTTTAAATCAAAGGTATAGTCCTTTTTTAGAATTTCTTGGCAGCAAACGTGTAAGGGTACCCTGTTTTAAGATTTGGGTTTTAGGCAGTTACTTTTATGGGAAAGAATCCCACCACAAAAATCCACGAAAATCAGCGTTCTAAGTAAAAATATGATCTTTGTGAAAAGAGGTAAATTAATAAATATGAAGTGCTATACAATATCATCATCCATTAAAATTTTATTAGAGCCACAAGTCAAAAAAGACAAGGCTTAGATTTGCTGAAAGAAGTTTTAAGGAACTTTAATGTACCAAATTGCGCTGTGATAATAAAATGGGTATCACATGAGGTTTGTCTATATCAAGTGTATCAATTTTTGTATCCGTTTTATATATTTCCACAAAAAATACCAACTTAATAGAAGATCTCTTATTTAATCTCTTAGACTGAACATTAGGAAGGAATTTTTCACAGAGAGAGTCTGCCCAGGGAGGTGGTTGAGTCACCATCCCTGGATGTGTTTAAGGGACGTTTAGATGCGGTACTGAGGGATATGGTGTAGGGGAGGACTTTGTAGAGTAGGGTAGGTGGTTGGACTCGATGATCCCAAGGGTCTCTTCCAACCTGAATGATTCTATGATTCTAACTAATAAAGATCTCTTATTTAAACAGTACTTGCTCTTATTTAATCAGAGCTTACAAAAGCACTACCATGAAGATCACAGAATCANGGTTGGAAGGGACCTTAAAGATCATCTTGTCCAACCGTCAACCTAACTTTGACAAAAATAGACACCCACACAACAAACAAAAAGCAACACCATCACTAAACCATACCTCCCAGCACTACATCAACCCGTCTTTTGAACACCTCCAGGGATGGTGCCTCAACCACCTCCCTGGGCAGCCCATTCCAGTGTCTGATAACCCCTTTCGGTGAAAAAATTTTTCCTAATATCCAACCTGAACCTCCTCTGGTGTAACTTGAGGCCATTTCCTCTCGTCCTGTCGCCTGTGACTTGAGAGAAGAGACCGACCCCCACCTCTCTACACCCTCCTTTCAGGTAGTTGTAGAGAGCAATAAGGTCTCCCCCCAGCCTCCTCTTCTCCAGGCTGAATAACCCCAGCTCCCTCAGCCTCTCCTCATAAGACTTGTGCTCCAGACCCCTCACCATCTTCGTTGCCCTTCTCTGGACCCGCTCCAGCACCTCGATGTCTTTTTTATGGTAGGGAGCCCAAAACTGGACACAGTACTCGAGGTGGGGCCTCACCAGTGCCGAGTACAGGGGGACGATCACCTCTCGGGTCCTACTCGCCACGCTGTTCCTGATACAGATGAGATGACTGAGGTTGAAACCTCAGTAAACACCAGGGTGGGGGAATGTGTGGGGTAACCAAGCAGGGATATAGTTCTAATCTCCTTGATCTTTAGAAAAACACAAACAAACAAAAATCCCCCAAATCAAACCAGTATCCAGATCCACTAGAGGATGTCATTTACTGTCTCACCTGTGACACCATCACACGTATTTATTGATGATTTATTTATTGATGATGCACTGATTTCACACACTGTCTATCTCTGAGTGGATGTGAGACTTCCACTCGTTGTTGAATCCTGGTAAACTGTTATAAAAAAACCTGCTCCTTTTGAGTTTGCAGTCCTGTGCACGTGGCCACTCGAGTGTCCACTTTGTCCAGAACAACACATTTATCTCTACCACGAATCATGCAGAGAGAACAGAAAAAGCGTTTAGGTACGTGCATCAATCTGGTTTTGACAACACAGAAGGGAATTTTTCTCTTCGTGACAACCTGCCCGTCTAGAGCATGTGGAGCAAGAGAAGACACTAAACGAAGTCACATTTGAAGACAGCAAAAGAATTTTGGAACAAAGCTAGGAACAAGCATAAGAGGCCTTGACTCAGGAAAGACATATGATTTATTAAAATACATAGCTGAAAGGTCAAGCTCTGAATCATTCATTAAATACAGGAATCTGTGGGGTCATAGGGAAGCTCTCATTTGATCCAGAGCTAACAGACTCAAAGATTCAAAGCTTACCATTTCACCAAATGTCAATTTTGAGGCCCAGATACTGGAAAAGCAACTATATCAGGCTTTGAAAGACTGACAAACCATCCACCCCTATTAACCATTCACTGGGCTGAAGGGAAAACGACATTTCTGATACTCAGCAACTATCCCCAGCATCAGAGAAGACTCTAAAAAAAACACAGTTTGGACTGAAGGGTCCTGGACTGCTATTAATCATGCAAATGTTACTGGACCACACAAATGAAGCGGTAACAATGAAATCTGTTTGAGATCTTGGAGACACATGTGAACCAATCAATCCTCTTCCTCCTACTCCTGAATATCTCAAAGACAGTCTGCTGCAAAAGATCAAGTTCTGAAAATCCAGCAACAGCCCATTTCTTTTCTATTTGTTTTTATTATTATTAGTTTTTGGGTGGAGGGTGGTTTGTTTTGGTTTAAAACCAGGAGAGGCCACTTCAGGGCCCTGCACCCCAACTGCACTTAAATGGTCACCACAAAATTCGTGGAGAGCACAGTGTCCACTTCCAGGCAAGGCAAACACTGATGGGGAGAGTTTTTCTTAAGTCCCTTTTGATAGGAAGGACTAAGACTTCTAGCGAATCCCAATCCTACTTCACAGGGGGGGGGGGAAAAAAAAAAAAGAACAAACCCACACACAAACACAACACCTGAAAGCCAATTCGAATCAAGTAAGGAACTGGTAAATATAGATACTGCCCCACTGTGCAAATTCACTGAAGAAGTAACCTCTACCAACGCCCGCCCCCCCCCCAGCACGGCAGCTAAAACGGTAAATCCCCACCAATCTTCCCAATGATTAGCAGGATATAAACCTCAGAGCACCATCAATTTTTGATGCATATAAAAAGGAAAAAAGCTAAAGTAAAGTATCTTCAGTACCTGTCAGATATATGGAAGACAGTCAAATGCTTTTTCTATATGAACCAGGAGAAAAGAAGAAAATAAAAACAAAAAAAAAACAACCAAAAAAACATTGCTAGGTAAAAGTCCAGGTATTATTTCAAGAATTTGTCAAGAATGACTAGGAGTGAACAATAAACACTTTAAAACTATTCTCTTTTACTTTGTACCTTAATTATTCCTTCGAAGGGAGACTACTTTAAATGGAATTTTCACATTCTTTTTTATCTAGTTCAACACTCCGTTGAAGCCTGACAAGCAGTTGTGACGCTCCACATGAAGTAAAGATGACAACTTAAAGCAGGTTTTTTTTCTATGGACCTAAAGCAGGTTTCAGACATTTACTATAGGCAGCTTTTTGCTGAACTGTCTCAAGCTTAACTCTAACCCATACGTCTTCCTCCAATGAAGATGATGGCACCCCTTCCTAGTCTTTACTTCTTGGCAGAGCAAGCAATGAGAGTCACAGTTCTTAAGTATACATGTATTTCTGCGTTGTCCCTGCTATAGAACATAGGTTCTCAATTTAATGTTATGTTTTAAAAAGCTGCTAAAAATCTCTGCTTAATTTCACCAGGCTTTTCATGTCCTTTTGTTGTTTAGGGGAAGTTAGTGCAATGCATGATTAAGAATATATGGTTTTTAGAAGTTACTGCAAGAATAAATGCTCCAAAATATTGCCAGATTAATTTAAATTTTTATGTATCCCAGTGCAGTAAAACAAAAAAAAAACAAAATTCTGCATTGTATCCAGTATAGTAATAAACCAACTCATAATATTTAACAACAAAAGGTGATGACAATGATCAAAACATCAGTGGGAGCACTGGGGCCAGAAAGTCAGCATTCTGGTTTAAGCCCTTTGTAAGGAGAGACCCTTCACAGCACACGTTGACAAATCACATCCAGCATTTCTACTCAAGCAGAAAGTGAAATTGAAGAGCGGTGCCTTATTAATCAAAAAAGCACCGAACAAACTGACGTCTTACCTGGGTTATTCCACTGGGAGGGATCTTGTATGCCTGCAGCTTCTGCTTCAGGAGCTCGGGATCGCTGTGGCGGAATGGGCACCCTGACAGGGAGAAGCAGGCAAGCTCACCAACAAGGCTGTTCACCCAGGAGTTAGCACAGTAAGGCACCCAAGAGACCAGCTAAGCTCTTCCTAATTGTCTAACAGCTTATTAATAAGAAAGTTAATTGCCCATGTGTACAATTGCTTTTTTTAGAATTTTTATTATTGTTATTATTATTATTTTTTAATAATTACTCCTCTGCACGGTTATCAGGGCCCCACAGGCTCAAGAGTTACATAAAATATCCCAACATAAACAGGCCACAATTCACATTCACTGACAGGAAAAGGGTTTTAATTAGTTCCTTACTAAAAATGATAGCGCTGTGGAAATTTAATAGCTGTGGTGAAAAAAAAAATATATCAGGAAAAGGCAAGTGATGAGAGCCAACTGGCCTTTAAAGCATAGTCCTTTGTAAAAATACTACTTCAGAAATGCCTTAGAAAGTTCCACCATCTTAAATGGAAATGGGGGGGAGAGTTTGTCCCAGAATTAGTTTTAAGATAGAACTGAATGACTTAGTACTAGAATCACAGAATGANATGGGGTTGGAAGGGACCTCTGGAGATCATCTAGTCCAACCCCCTGCCAAAGCAGGGCCACCCAGAGCAGGTCCCACAGGAACGTGTCCAGGTGGGTTTGAATGTCTCCAGAGAAGGAGACTCCACCACCTCCCTGGGCAGCCTCTTCCAGGGCTCTGCCACCCTCACAGGAAAGAAGTTCCTCCTCATGTTTAGGTGGAACTTCTTACATTCAAGTTCGTGCCCATTTCCTCTTGTCCTGAGAATAACGATGGCGAAGTCACTACATGTTTTCCGCATTTAGTTGCACAGAGGTAGGAGGCTTTAAAGCATCTTAGCAAACTTCAGCATTTCTGTACGACTGAACGCGTATTTCAAAATGCCTCTAACTGGTCTCTTTTTAAAGCATCTATACATTCACAGTCTCCTTGCACTGCATGACCCAACGTACAGAAACCCAGAAGTTATCAAGTGTGATCTAAAGAGAACAATGCAAAACCACTGTGGCTGTAAAATTAAATATATAATTTAAGAAACTATAGGAGAGAGTAACTTCTCTAGCCAAGGGTTTCCACTGTTTTTAAATTACTTATTTTTTTTAAAAGAACTCACCATGATAATCCCCTTGACTTGGTGGATTGGACATGATAATCTTCATGCAGCTGTATGGGGTATAATCAGTTCTCTTTCCTTCTTTCCCATAGCTGTGGCGAATGCTGTAAGCATAGCCCTTGTCAAACTAAATAAAAACAAACAAAATAAATTCTTACAGACCACACCAGTGATTCTGTCTGCTCTGCAAACAGAAATACTGGGTAACGAAATAAATCCTCCAAACATATTCAAACTGAGAAAAATAAAAACGGAGTTGCTTGCTGTTAGCTTTGATTGCACGGACTTGTATATGCACATATATGTTTTAAAGACACATCACAAGAGGCATGTGTAACTGTATTGATTTAAGCTCTTTTCAGCTGATGTGTAATCACTTTAAAGATAAGATGATTTAAAGATCAAAATCACGTTAGCAAATGGAGAAAACATTTTAAAAAATCTAAAATCTTTTCTAAATCTCCATAAACTGTTTGCTTTATCAGGGCAAAAAATAGAAATATGGATTTCCTTACTCTTGTTCTCCCAAAGCATAATGCTTCACCTATAGTTTGTTTCAGCAGTGAAATTCAATTCATTAGATTCTAGAATGGAATATACTTTGCTTGTACAAAAGAGAAAGATTCTAGCAAGTCTCTTTTGTCTACTGATAGACTACCAGCTCCTCCAATAAAATGAAATCTTCTGGAGTAATATAGACATAAACATTTATCGTGGCAGCTCAGTACAGCAGTATCAACACACCATTTTAGGTAAGTCCTGTGGAGAACATTCAATGACATGAGTTCATGTTACTTTATATGTGGCAATAGGTGACAAAATCTGTAGTAGAAACAGCAAATTTAACATACAGATTCCATTAAGTTGCATTAGCTACTATAAGACATGAAGGAACATTTGTTCAAATAACATACTTCGAGTCCGAAGAAACCCAAATAGGAATGAGAGCATCATATTTAGAGTTACACATACTCAGTCTCTCTTCTCTTCAAAAAAGCTGTAACAATACCTAAAAGAACAACTGTGCTCTTGCTTAATTCAAAATTTTAGCATTAACCTTATGTAAAGTTCTGTGTCTGAATATAAACAACTCCCTTAAGAATGTATGTCTTCTTCTCAAAAAACACTTTAATTTTTTACTGTAGTACTTTACTAATATAAGACAATGTAATATAATGAGAAAAATCATTCAAGCATACAACTGGTAACACTACTACTTCAAGGATACCCTCATTTCTACAGATAAAAGTAGTCCCCTATTTGGCCTGTGGACTTCCAAATAGTAACTCAGAATATTCATATACCTATGAAATACCTTCAAGCTCCTAAAATATGTCTAAAATAAAATAGAAAAATAAGTATACTTTTCTTCATATAAAACACTTTTAATGTATTTTAAAAATATAAATGATTGGAAATCCATAACATAATATGCAAATACATAATAAATGCATATAAAAATATAAACAACCTTTGAGAATAAAAATCTTAAATTGCACCTGAATCTGGAAGAGCAAAAAAGAAACTTCTCTATCAAGATGCTGCTCATTATCAAGTCAAAATATCAGGAACAGTAATACTCAGCACTCCTTCCAAATAACATTTAAGACACCAAAAGCTCTGAACAAACATCAACTAATTAATCCTTACTGTGCATTTGACAAAGTGATTTTACTCTATTTTAAAAGATTAAAAAGAGAGGTGCGGGATGGGGAGAGGAGAGAGAGAGAACACATAGCGTTGTGTCTCCCAGCACAGCCACGGGCAGGATCCAGCACGAAGGGTCAACCCTTTTGCCCGCCAGAGGACAGAACAGGTTGGTTCAACAGTAAATGAAGACTATTTTTGCTAGCAACAGGAGAAAGACTATATAAGGACCTCCTATAGGTGGGGGGGGGGGGACTCGGGAAGGGCCAGGGGAAGAGGTACCTTCCCCTTAGCAGGGCAAGGCGCTGGCTGAGTCCTGGAGCTGCAAACGCTGTTATTTACTCATCAAATACAAAGACGCCCATATTTTAATTCCCAACCTCTGCATGAGTCTGTTAAACTGAATCCTGTGATCCTCTAGCCCACCTACTCTTCCACCCAGAAGCTCAGGACAGATCTTTGTCCTTCTTCACAGAAGATGAATGGAAGCACGTTTCATTTGCTTAACAAAGGATATTTGAGCAAGCAGTTACATTAGATTCAATTGGGTTTTTGGAAGGGAAAAGCAAATCTTGAAATGCTTAAGGACGCATTGCTTAGTTTGCCAGAAAATTAACACCCGTCTTTAACAGTTCCGTGTACTAAAATCTTGAGCTGTGCTTTTCACATCACTTGCCTTAATGCCCACAGAAATGACTTCTGGTACCTAACCCATTATTTCACGCTGAGAAGCAGCTCCTGCAGCGAACAGAAACAACAGCTACATAATGCCACAGCATGGCCTTGGGACAGGCTGGATATTTTCAAATCTTTGCTTTCTCGTAAGCCTGTTTGGATCCGAGAGCTTTCGCAGCGGCAGATCATAGAATCATATGGGGTTGGAAGGGACCTCTGGAGATCATCAAGTCCAACCCCCCCACCGCAGCGGGTCCACCTACAGCAGGTTGCACAGGATCTCGTCCAGGCAGTTTTTGAATGTCTCCAGAGAAGGAGACTCCACAACCTCCCTGGGCAGCCTGTTCCAGTGCTCTACCACTCTCACAGTGAAGAAGTTCCTCCTCATGTTTAGGTGGAACTTCTTATACTCAAGTTTGTGCCCATTTCCCCTTGTCCTGTCACTGGGCACCATTGAGAAAAGACCTGACTCCCTCCCTTTAAGTATTTCACTGAATTTCACTGAATTTTTAGAGTTGGAAGGGACCATAGAGATCATCTAGTCCAACTTCCCTGCTAAAGCAGGAACGCCTAGAGCTTGTCATAAGCATTGTTATAAGCATTGATCAGATCCCCCCCCCTCAGCCTTCTCTTCTCCAGACTAAAAAGGCCCAAGTTCCTCAGCCTCTCTTCATAAGAGAGATGCTCCAGGCCCTTAATCATCTTTGTGGCCCTTTGCTGTACCCTCTCCAGCAGTTGCCTGTCCTTCTTGAACTGGGGAGCCCAGAACTAGACCCAGTGCTCCAGATGGGGCCTCCTCAGGGCAGAGTAGAGGGGCAGGATGACCTCCCTTGACCTGCTGGCCACGCTCTTCTTGATGCCCTCCAGGATGCCATTGGACTTCTTGGCCACAAGGGCACATTGCTGGCTCATGGTCACCCTGTTGTCCACCAGAACTCTCAGGTCTTTTTCCTCAGAGCTGCTCTCCAGCAGGTCAGTCCCCAACCTATACTGGTGCAGGGGGTTATTTCTCCCCAGGTGCAGCACCCTACACTTGCTCTTGTTAATTTTCATTAGGTTTCTCTTGGCCCAGCTCTCCAGATGGCAGCGAAGAACACGGCTACACAGAGTGAGTCAGCACACACGCAGTGACACGCTTCACTAAGAGCTCTCTCATCCTTGGGATTCAGCGTTTCTCACCATTGATCGAGGAAACAGGGTTTTAGCAGGGCCAATGCCCAACAGACTGTGTGGTCACCCTCGGTGGGAAGAAAAAAACATCAATGGTGGCATTTGATTTCAGAAAACACATCCTGCAGAACAGCCATAAGGGGATAAAATCATAGATTCATCTAGGTTGGAAGGGACCTTAAAGATCATCTAGTCCAACCATCAACCTAACTCTGACAAAAAAACCCCCAACATCATTAAACCATGTCCCCCAGCACCATGTCAACCCATCTTTTGAACATCTCCAGGGATGGTGCCTCAACCACTTCCCTGGCCCATTCCAAGGCTTGAATGAACTCAACAATCGGACTCTCTCTTTCCCAACACACAATAGGATGTACACAAAGAAAAATTCCCCTCGGGAGCAATCCCTTTTGCCAGCAAAAGCATTGAGATAGAATTAGACATGTTTGAAATGGGCAGAAGCTCCAACAGGGTAGGTTTAGATTGAACATTAGGAAAGAATTTTTCACAGAAAGAGTGGTCGGGCATTGGAATAGGCTGCCCAGGGAGGTGGTTGAGTCGCCATTCCTGGACATGTTTAAGAGTCATTTAGATGTGGTGTTGGGGGATATGGTGTAGGGGAGAACTTTGTAGAGGAGGGTAGATGGTTGGACTCTATGATCCCAAGGGTCTCTTCCAACCTAGATGATTCTGTGCTTCTATGAAATGAGGCAGGGAACTGTGCCCTCCCATTTATTCTAAGCCCCGAAATTGAAGTGGTTCGATTTTCACAGGTCCTTGAATAAAATAAAACAAATTACGCGCAGCACACATCATGCATATAAGTGTTTGCAGGACCATTCTAACCGCTTATAAATTGCTTGGGTTTGAACTACTTCAAAGAAACCACTTATAAACATGTAAAACTACCATTACAGTATATTCTAATTGCAAGCTACTATAAGGCCATCATGGCAAAACACTTTAAAAGGGGAAACCTCAAAATAATTGGCTTGAAAAAACACTTTTTTGGTGATAGCCCTGTAAGAACCTTCAAGGTTTTTATTGAAACCTGATATAAACTTGCTCAACAATAAAGATGCTACATTTTCCTTGCACTCGGCCCGACAGCTTCCATTGGGACAAAAAAAAAAAAGGCAAAAAATTATTTTATCATAGAAAAACTGGGTATGCACATACATCCTGCCATAGCCTGTGCTAAATATCAATGGAAACTTACTGCCAAAGTTACAATTGAACAGCAAATGTTAAAGCTACACCATGATACTACTGAGTATCTATATGTACTGGATCACCTACTGCTGGTAAGACTTGAGAGCAGGAATTCTCTGCAACTTTCTAACAGAATGGCCCACATCTCAACTATCTCAATTATTTTCCTCTATTAAGCTCTCTCGAGCTTTCCAAAATCTGGAAAAGGCAGTTGTAATTTACATGCTGGGTGGATGGGCCATGGCTTTGGTAAGGGAGAAGGGGATCAAGAAATATGTCTCTTAAGCAATGAGCTGGTTCATGCCGTTCCGGTAAGAAGCTGAGGCAAAGACAACCCTTTAAGAGCATTTCTGTCAAAACTGATCACTTCCATGTTGGAATGTGCAAATCCTGCGATTAGCAGCAGTGTGAATTTTTGTTTTAAAAGACTGCCTGAGCTTTAAAACTTGATCCCTGAAGATAACAAAGTTTTTTGAGGACTTCTCCTTCCTCTGGGCACGGCTGCGGGATGCACACGATGCCTGGTCTGAAGGGCTGATGGGTGACAAGGGGGTAGTTGTGAGTTTTTATGCCTAAGTATTTGTTGTAACAAACTAAGGTGTCCAGAGCATAGTACCAACTGTCCTAACGATGATGCTGGGTATCCCAGAACGGGTGACACTGAGGCTCTCTTAGATGACATCTCCCTGTAAGAAATTAAGCTCTTAGCACCGATTCATGGGACTAAACTAATAGTCCAAAGCCAGAATCAAGGAGACTGTGGAACAATTCACTGGGTATAGATGAGTGTACCTTAACATGGAACTTGCATTTTGCTTTTATGTGGTGCATTAACACGAGTATCAGACTAATGCAGATTAGTTTGCCTTATAACTGTTAGTTTAAGACACACATACTGTATTAGACAGCCTTCACTAGAAGACATGCAATTTATGACTTAAGATATAAGTAAGATATAAAGATATTAAAATATATATAAAAACTATAAATTTGTAACTCGTATAACCTAATACCAGATCACTATGTTACCAGATAGGAATTTAAGGAAATGCTATTTTCAATAAATGCTGATGTCATAAATGCACATAAGATCTTTGGCTATGGAATGAGGATGTACATCAAATGGACCACTCGGCAGGTATCTATGTTCTCCTTTGAAGAAAAGCCTTTGCCAAGCAAAGTAGGGAAGGATGGGTCATGCGTGCCAAATAAATAGCAGTCCCATACAACTGAATACACTTTCAAAAGAGAGCAATAACAACTGACATACCCAAGGCATGTCAGCCCCTGCAGAGTAAGTACCATGTCATGGCTGAGAGTTACTTTCCTTACATCACTTGCAATTTTTGCAGACTAGTATCTGGCAACAGAACTAGGTCCTCCATAAATTTTGTTAGCAATTCTGATATTCAGCATGCATATTAGGATGGAAAATAATTTGCTGACAGGTCTTTCAAGCCCTGCGTGCCGACGTTCAAACTTCTGCAAAACTTGCACGTTTCAGTGTGACTACTTTTAAATACTCCTGTTAGTTTTTATGCATCTATTCCTTACAGTACTGGGAGATTTATTTATTTGAAGTCTAACAACTAAGCAAAATGACTGCAGTAATTTTGTCTAGCTTCTTGGCTGACCACCAGATTAGTTCCAACTCTGCAAAATTCAAAGTAGTAATGGTTTAACACCTTTTTTTTTAAACAGCCATTGAGTAATTTCCTGTCTAAAATTGTTGAGCCTGTACAGATAACAGCTTCAAATTCAAAATTTATCGCACAATCTTGTGTATCTTCTGAAATAATTGGTTCACTTTTTCATCCTTTTCTAGGCAGTCACTCAAATCATTACTGTTGACACTGCTTAGTTGGCATATCTTTTTCCAAGCAACTTTTTAAAAAAAAAAGTTCACTCTTAAAATAACCTCAACTTGAGGTTATCTTTTCCCAACCACGGTTGTTATTAAGGAGCACAAATAAACGCTTCTCCCTCTGCCAGCTACAAAAAGTCTTAATTTATCCTAAATTCTCAACCTGCAGCGTGATTTCTACGCTTTAAGGTACAGATCAGAGACATCAGCTAAAATTGAGCTGGAAAATTCCAACACGCAGCAGTCACTACAGACCGAGTCACATCAAATACAAAAAACTTCTTCCCTCTGATTTCAGGTTTTCCAAACCACATGAGGCAAGGACTGCTTTTCCTGGAGATGGCTCCATCTCCCACAAAGAAATCAGAAAAGTTTGGATCAGTGGAATTCCTTGTATACCACCCACATGAGTATGAACTGGGTGGCTGATGAACTGGTTTTTGGGCTACCCCAGACCACTCATGCAAAAATGTGACAATGTAGGCTTTCATTTACAGTAGCCTAACCATGCCTTAATATAACTTTGCCAAATATACAATTTACGTACGCTATTTCTCCGCACATTTCCACGGACCAAGACTTTGAGCCAGGAAAAGTACAAAATAAACCACAGCAGGCTGCCTTCTGCCTGAAGACACTGCAGCAAATTATCAGCACAACACATCTTAAAGCCATCTCCTGTAAGAACAGGATATTTCTTAGGCAAACTCTTGGTCATCTATGAAAGATTTTAATATCTACTTCAAGACATTGCAAATTTCTTTCTATATCTAAGTTATCAGTACATTTTTTATATATAGTCTGTTGATGCTTCACGTGCACTATATTGAAAAAATTCAGATACAGAAGGTGCATTCAAAACATATGGTCGAAGAGAAATTTCAATTCAGATCCGAATTGTTTGGAGTAAACAATGAAGGAGTTGCTTGCAAACAGACTGAAGCCTCTGAACAAGGAACTGGCACGGGGAAGACTGCTGTTTTGCAAACTGCCACTAAAATAAAGTTTCCATGGGTATAACAGCTTGTGGAGGTTATAAAGGTAAACACCACTTCAAAAAACAATTAAAAGAATGTAAATTTGTGACTTCATTTTAATGCTCACCAGTAAGAGTAGAAAAAAAAACCCAAAACACTAAGATATTTTTATTATACTTGATTCATTTCTGCTTCTGGTAAATTGAAATGTCTTTGTGATTACAGAATTATACAGCAGTCTTTGTTTAAAGATTATTTTTATAGAACATGATATGATTTCCTTCGCATGACGTCCTGTCTTTTTAGTATAATACCACCTATACATAGCATTTTTCTTGGATAAAAAGATAGATATATTTGAAAGAAATAAATGCTTTCCATATTATACTGCACCCATATCCCAATTCTTTAAGGGATTACAATGCCTAAGTCATTTCACATAGTACCCTGCTAATTATACTTGTCATTTTCTCTAATATTGTTAATATTTCTAAAAATTAAAACTTAGAAAAATCTGAAAATGCTACATATCTCTGAATATTGCTGTTTTGATATTCCCAAGAATCACTAATTTTCCTAAATACTTGCTTAACCTACTGCAAAATTTTCAGTGAGTAACTCTACGAAAAAAAGAAAAATCGAAGAGAAAGAACAGCTGTTTTAAGGCAAAAACCAGTTTGTGGTGACAATTTCCCTCACATCAAAATTCCACAAACAAATTAACACACGATCTTATTGAAAATACTGACAGTTTCATGCTAGTAGTTCAGAGTGTTACTGAACACAGAGGTGTAAATTCCTTGTCATTTCGAATGAAACAACTACACGCAGAAATAGTCATGTTTATGAATTCTAATCAAAAATTATAAGGAAACTGGATATTATAGCAAGAAAATAAATATTTTAGATGTAATCAACACTGAACAGGTGATGAGAACTTCTGTTGCTTTGTTTTTAAATAAAAGAAAATATTACATCTTATTTTAAACAAGAATTAAACAGCTGCATTAAAATGGCAATATTTGACAGCACCATAAGAGATGCAATGCTTTTGTTATGTATCTATAAAAATACGCCGGTGCTTTCCTTCAAGTAACAAACGAACACTCAATAAACCTGATTACTGTAAACGTGGTTTATTTTCAACAGATTTCTGCACACCATTCTTTATGGTTTTAAGGAATGCCTAAAAAAAGTCTTTCTAATATCAGAGAACAATCTCGAATCGTTTATTAGATGTTTATTCTATAACACACTCATTTAGAACGTTTAATATGAGATGAAAAAAAAAATAATCCAATAATCAATTTCTAAACCAAGGAATCTCATTCAGTTAGGAAAAAAAAACCCAGACCACACTTGTGGTACTCCATGAATTACCAGCACACCAAAGCCTTTCAGATTTTTCTGCTGCTGTTTTTCAATCAGTGTTCCTCACATCTCAATATTCAGAGAAATTAACTGATGTCACTTGGAAGTGTATCTTTCAGCAGAAGGTAAGCAGTAAATTAAGGGGGTTACTCATTTCATCAGACAAGAGGATAAGAATCCCCAAAACATTCAATGGCAAAGAGAAACCACAGAAGGCATTATCATTGAAAGAGACCTAAGAGTGTTAACAGATTGCAAAGTAGACAGAAATTTGGCACGTGGTGCAATAAAAAAACTACTAAGAAAGTCAAACAGAAGTAGAATAGTAACTAAACGTGTGCATTTATAGGAATAAGATTCAGCCCCAGACATCTAAATCCAGACGTCCCCCAGTATTGTCAGTGGAGGTCGATGCAATCAGAGGAAGCTGGGGAGCAATTCAGTTTACCCTAACGTAGGCACCTAAAGGCTCATTAAGTAAATCATTCTCTAGACGCTATTGACTGTATAGGCTAGATCTCTATTGATCATAACGGCAGCTGAGGATTCCAGTTGAAAAAATATGTGTACCAAGGAGAAAAGAAATTCAGTAAGTCTGTATCAGTATTGGGAGAAATCTATACTTAGATATACACCACTGCAGCACATATTTCAGGTTTTCAGATAAGATGGATGAAGACTGGCCAGGTACCCCTGCAAAGTCCAAAAAGTAAACTCCTACTGCTTATCCAAGCTCTATCAATACTCTAAACAAGAGTGCTCTCATATGATGTTCTATAGTTTTGCTTGAGCACAGTCAACATGTAATGGATTTGCAGTCTCGTGTAGCTCACGATCTATTATACTGTAGCATACACTGTAACCTGCATCAGCATGTACAGTAAAAAAAAAAATAAACATTTAGGGAAGAAATAGAAAAGAAAACTGATGCCAGCATGGAGACGCATCACTTTGTGCAGAATCCTGAAATGTAGCCACCTGGACTCTGGTTATTAGATAAATGGGCAATAAAATGCAGGACTGGGACACAAATGCACACCAACAGAGGGTTTACACAGACTTGCCCATCACAACATCTTAAAGCTGTGGGTGAGAAGACGGAGGCATTCATCAGACCAGACTCCAACAGGCCAAAGTGGTAGCCAAATGGACTTCAGAAGAGAGCCACTACTCTCCGCTCCAGCTTCTACTCTAGATATTTGTGATATGTTTTGCTTCATGGAAAATAGTCCAATGTGGATATTAGACAGAAAATTGTTATCATTTAACTCAAAAGTCTGGCACGACATGCTCCTTCATTCTAGTAACAGTAATTTTCCTTACACGGAAGGTGGAAGAGCGTATCAGAAAGCAAAGCTATCCAAGCAGCTATAGCACAAATTGGAAATTTAGCAGGGTGTGACAACTCCCGGGTGGCTGGGACAGCAGAAGGGAAACTCACAAATAAGAGAAGGTCTGAGGAAAAACTGTCTCAGCCATTTCAGGCAATCAAAATCAGCAGGACCTGCCTCGCTTTGAACAGGACTCTTGGCATAAAAAAAACCAGACACGCGTTCAACCACAGCACCAGAAATGAGTCCAAAGGAACTGTGCATATTGAGCTGTTCTTGAAGAGCTCTGCTGCTGGCACAGGCTACAATTCACCTGTGCCAGGGTGTTCCCAATTTCAAAGACCTCTACAGGACACTGGAATTAATCCAAGGAAGCCTGAATCATGATCCAGTACTGCAGTTTTACTTAGTACATCTCTCAGAGAGTCAAAAGACCTGAGCAAGTTCACCACAAGAGCTGAAGTTCTCTGTCTATGTGTTGTTTTCAAAGAGCGACCATCTCCTGACACAAGGGAAGATATCAGGTGCTCACTCAGTGCTTTGTGTTTTACAAGCTGGTTGAACTACACAGCATTCCCTAAATATGCTATCTTTGAAGGAGAACCTAGGTTTTGCACACCTTTTGGACTACTTAAACCACTGAAGTGTTCTAAAACCATGTACTTTACATAGGGAGTTCACCTGAGTAAGCTCCCCAGCTTGACTGATTAAATATCGTTGAATTCCTTCATTAATTTATTACTGCACCCCCTTGCAAGCACCCCTGTGGTGCAGCAATGGCATTAGGAATATTTTACAGACTGCTATTCCTCAGTTGATACACTGATCAGAATGACATCTGAAGCCAAGTTCAGCATTACATGACAAAAGGCACACAAGAAGCAAGACAAGTTAAAAAAAAACAAAGGCAGGCCTTCTCCATGGATCATGAGATCAAGTGGTAAATTGCTCTCACCATCAGATTAAAACAGTCGACCAGCAAAGCAGTCCTCTTCCATTAGAAATCTATGACTGGCCCGATCTAATCTGTAGTGAGATCCAGTAAAGTCCAAGAGATCCAGTTCTACCCTAAGCTTCAGATTTGCAGAACCGGCAGCATCTCTCAAAGAGACCCAGTGACTTGGGCTGGAGAATATCCCTTCAACCAAGCCAAGTGACAAAGCTATCAAAATCTGACACAACTGTGGCAAAAATCTTGGCTTTTACTGAGATATTGTTAAACCTCTTGGACAAGGAACAGTGTCAGAACAGGAGGATATAAAATGCACCATCATGTAATGTCTCAAGATACCAGCAAATCCGCAGTATAAGTGCAGATTTAAAAATAAAAATGTTCCATATAAATCATAGAATGGTTAGAGTTGGAAGGGACCTTAAAGATCGTCCAGTTCCAACCCCCCTGCCCTGGGCAGGGACACCTCCCACCAGACCAGGTTGCTCAAAGCCCCATCCAGCCTGGCCTTGAACCCCTCCAGGGATGGGGCAGCCACAGCTTCTCTGGGCAACCTGTTCCAGTGTCTCACCACCCTCACAGCAAAGAATTTCTTTCTCGTATCTAATCTAAATCTCCCCTCTTCCAGTTTAAAACCGTTACCCCTTGTCCTGTCACTCCACTCCCTGACAAAGAGTCCCTCCCCAGCTCTCCTATAAGCTCCCTTCAGATATTGGAAGGCTGCTCTAAGGTCCCCCCGGAGCCTTCTCTTCTCCAGGCTGAACAACCCCAGCTCTCTCAGCCTGTCCTCATAGGAGAGGTGCTCCAGCCCTCTGGTCATCTTCGTGGCCCTCTGCTGGACCCGTTCCAACAGGTCCATGTCCTTCCTGTGCTGAGGACTCCAGAGCTGGACACAGAGCTCCAGGTGGGGTCTCACGAGCGCAGAGTAGAGGGGCAGAATCACCTCCCACGACCTGGTGGCCACACTTTTGACGCAGCCCAGGATGGGGTTGGGTTTCTGGGCTGCCAGCGTGCACCGCCGGCTCATGTTGAGCTTCTCATCCAGGAGCACTCCCAAGTCCTTCTCCTCAGGGCTGCTCTCCAGCTATTCTCCGCCCAACCTGTATTTGTGCTTGGGATTGCCACGGCTCAGGTGCAGGACCTTGCACTTGGCTGGGTTGAACTCTGTGAGGCTTGCATGGGCCCACCTCTGAAGCCTGTCCAGGTCCCTCTGGATGGCATCCCTTCCCTCCAGCGTGTCGACTGCTCCACACAGCTTGGTGTGATCGGCAACCTTGCTGAGGGTGCTCTCTATCCCACTGCCCATGTCTCCAAAGATGTTAAATAGCACTGGTCCCAGGGATGACCCCTGAGGAATGCCACTCGGCACTGGCTTCCACATTGATCATTGGAAAAAAAAAAAATCAAATAATTCTTAAAATAAAACTACAAGGAGGCCGAGTAATGAATATGATTGCTCAGACTGATAAGTCGTCCTTATATCTACTCTTGAAATATGTAGACCTAACTGTTTTGATGCAATCATAAAAGAATGACAAAACCAAAGTATTAAAACTCAAAACCTTATATGGAAATTTGATGTTTTTCCACCCTTTTGAACACAGAATAAACTAGATATCGGAGCTCTCCAAACAGCACCGTTTGGCTCAAAAATGCTGTTGTTCTCTCTGCAAAAACTCTGCTGTAAAAACAGGTATTTTCTTTATTAACAGCACTATAAAAGACAAAAATCACATTTTAAGATGATGATCAAAGGAAACAGAAGTGCAGATAAACAGACATTAGCCCTTGCTGTCATAATAAGGAGAAAGAACTGCTTACTTATGAAGATCCTTTTATATTCTACCTTATGCACGGGCTGCACCTACTTGAATATCAAGAAGTATTTGAACTACAGACTGCAGGTATGACAAGACTCTCTCGGCCAACAATGACAGAAGAAAGCTTGCTTCAAAACACTAAAAGACCATTTTTATATATGTATTTATTTATTTACTTTTGTTAATTTATCACTGATTAAAAGAGGACTGCAGGGAAAATGCAAATAGCAAAATGAAGAAGCTCTACTGTCAGACTGCTCTGAACCGTCTCAGGCGAAGTAACATACACCCCATTTTTAGTGCCTGCTGAAAGGTTCTAAAAACAGGGAAATAACTCTGGTATCATCATACAAGAAAGAGTCAAACTGTTATAATTCATCTCAAAAAAAAAAAAAAATCTTTCTTTTAAAAAATAAGAATTCCTTTGTGCTTCACTGGTATTTCCCAGTTCTCGTGCCCCAAACCCAACTCCACTAAATAGACGAATTAGAAAAAAATTCCCCCTTAAGAAGGGGCAGAGGGAACAGGAAAAGCTCAGAGAACACCGCATTATGCAAAATTCATTTTCACAGCTAAATAGCAATATACGTTTCAATATAAAATCAGATCTAACCTTCGTTCAAGAAGTAGTAACCTTTATAATGTTGAAATACTTAAGTCCTATGATAGTAATTCAACTTTCCTAAATCAATATATTAAATTTCTGAAACATAAATTGTGCATAGCACAAATAATGTATAAAAGAGCTGTCGTGTCTGTATTCATGAGATTCAATGGATTTCAAAGATATGCGACGGAATGTTAAATCAATTCCGAAAGTAAAAGCCCATTTTTATTTACATGGTGCCTACGTGGTATATCAGCAGAGGGCACATTTGATACAACATGCAGCTTTTCTGGATGGCTGAATATGAAATATAGCCACAATTTGCTGGCTGAATGTAGACAGATGGAATATGACAGCTATATGATGTTATAACAATTACATGGACATTATCAAGAGAAGGCAAAGCATACAGGATTCTGGATTTTGTTTAGGAAGTCAGTTTATAATTCCGATAATTCCGATTTAGTCGAAATCGGAACACCTGATAAAATAATTTTAAATTATTCTTTCAAACAATTAAATCAAGATTAATAGAACTATTCTATCACAACTTTTCTGTTCAAAAAGCACGGGAACACAACTGGAAGAGACCTGCCATGTCATTGTTTGTCCTGGAAGGTAATAAAAAGATACAGATTAAAAGATTTTTATCTCAAAAACCATTAACCACTGCCTCAGAACTTGGTGTAAATGGCCAAAGAGCTTAAATACAGTACTGGTGGTGTATTTTTCAGCAGATGGCTATAAAGTGAGAGCTGTGTGGTTAGAAGGTATTCAACAGAGCCCGCTAAAGACTGTATTTAGTGACACTCAGATACTTTACAATTGCTGAACTTTGAAATTTGGCAACCGAATAGACAAATCCATCTATTACTTTTCTTAAAATGTCACGGACTTACTTGCTGCTGCTGTGACGGCTAATAAAACACAAACCTCTTCTGACAAGTACACAGTCTTTCTACAGAGATAATAAAGTGCAAGTCTGACAAGTGGCTAAAGACTGCAAAAAGAATCTTAGAAAATGAAAGGTCTGGCTTTAACATCCTTTTTATAATTGTGTGTAAAAAAAAAAAAAAAAAAAAAAGATACTACAGCATGGAAAGAAAATGTGTCTTAATGTGTCTTGCTGAGAATAAAACAAGTCATAAGAGACTGGATTCTATCTAAATTATTTTAGTTCAGGAAAGATATTTATTGCTTTAATTCTTGTCCGTACAAGAACCTTATCACTAACCTGCTCATGCACTGCATTACTAAATACAGATTTCAGTGCCTAATATGTAACAACTCTGAAAACCGATCTTACTTGTTTTTATGGTAGCTGGTACAGTTAAAAAGCATCATTAAAATTATGCCAGCACTGTAATTAAAGTCCTGGAAAAGAGATTATGCAGCAAGAGCTCTTCTCTGTCTCTAAGACATGCTGCAGGCTGAAAGCCCGTCCAGAATTTTCTGTATAACCTAATCAGATGATAACTGAAAATCAAAAGTTAAGGACAGATACATTATTAACAGGTTAAAAAAAGGGCTGAATAAATTAAAGGACTTTAATGTGAATAATCATAGGAAAATGACACTGTAGCTTTGGCTTCACAACAAAGACTTGACAACTCCAGTTTTAAAAGAACGTAATTGAAATATCTGGTAGCAACTGAAAAAAGGACTGTGTTTGGAGTGAAAGAGCACACATTTTTACCATAGCACTCCTTACTGTCATTCCTAAAATGTTTGTGTGCCCACACAATAACGTCCAAGTATATCATAGTCTAAAATTATTTTGTTTTCTAGTACATCATCATCAGTTGTGGTCTATTACAATAACACACATGAAACAAAAACACAGTGAAAAATAATGTTTTTATACCAATTCCATTTCATTTAAGAAATAGTGCTTTAAGATTTCAAATCTTATTACACAAAAATTATTTTTAAAAAACTCCTTAAAATTAAAGAAAAAGCTTAAGTTTCTTTAACAAGACTACTGTCTTCTGAAAAGTTAAAATATAAAATGACAAATAGTGAAACAGATGCTTGTCAATATTCAATAAGCTTGGATTACTGTAAGATACACTGACGTATGCTGATTAGTGATTTAAGGCCTGAGAAAAGAAACTTTCAGAGGGAAACACACAAAAACATGACTGAGTTTCATATGCATCTACATTAGCTACAGGGCATAATTAAAACTACATGACTCTCTTAAATCTACATAATTACATCCCAAAGACACTTTCTCTTTAGTATCCTTAACTTTACTGATAAACCAGTAAGGACTTTGTATTTAAAAGGTCAGGTAATATTGTTTTAAAGTAAAATACATCTTTACAAGTAAAAGGGTATAAAAGTAAAGGTTTGGTCTGGTTTTATTCCTTCTAGTCCTCAGAACTCCAGATGTGGCACGTAGAACAAAATTCTAATGCACACTGAAAGAAAACAGTACCAAGTGAAGCTGCAGGTTATTGCCCCACTAAAAGGTAAAGGGAATTGATGCAGCATCAGTTGAACATGGCTAATTTTGGAAATGCCAATGATTTCGTTAATTTATACTAAGAAGTATCATTAATTTGGGGTGGGTGTGATCCGTTTACCAGGGAACTACCTGCAAATTTCAGTACCACCCAAGTAAACTAGTTGAATTCAATACCAGAACATCGTGCACCGCCTACCATCCATTATTATTCTTACTCCAATTTTTAACACTTCTGAATAGTTAAATCATGTGCAGGCTACATATACATCTATACACACACACTAGATATATATTCATTTAGTTGTATCTATTTAAAGCTCTAAGTTAACAGTACCTTTCCAGTGATCATTACTGCCATGGTTCTGTTTTACCTCAAACCAGGACAATTACATATATTGAATATGGGCAGAAATGGTGAAAAACTGATTACTTTCATCTTATTTATGCTAAATAAGTGGCAAGACATTTCTACCATGCAGCACAAAGAACATCTAATCTTATATTCACATCTGATTTCTCATCATCTGACTTCTTATATGTCAACTGGAGCCATGACATGCTTCATTAACTTGCCTAATGTGGAAAAAAAAAGAAAAGTAAAATGGACTATGAGAAAAAAGAGCCATATCTTTATTCTTCATTTAATGAAGAATAAAGAGCAGCAACACCTACAAATTTGCACACATTTGTATCGAGTATTGTAAACAGTGTAGATGTTACTTGTAAATCCCTTTGCAGCAAACTCGGGATTTCCTATTTGTCAGGAAAGTAGAAATAGTATCAACTGCTTTGCAAAACTTGTATTATTAATCATATCATGCAGTAATGTCCATAAATACAACCTGGCATGATATTTTAATGACAGCGATTCCATACCACTATGTAACTTTAAGGCCTAATAAAAATCATCATCTGATGCAAACAACTTTAGAGTCTTTTGATTTCATCTCACGATGCTTAATTAAAGAGGAAGCAAATAGCTATCTCTAGCTCTAACGAGAAGAGCTAATTTTCTGCAATCTTTCCAGAATGATTGAGTCCACACCACTGAACAGAAGGAACACTGACAACACTGACAGTGCCTTCTCTCTAGCCACGGGCCAGTGATTGCAGGCATCGCTGACGTGCTTTACGTTGGGTACAGTCAACGAGGAATCTTATCCCTGGCTCCTTCACAGACTTAGCAGAATTTAACAGGACTCTGCAAGGAGTTATTCATGTTTGATCACGCTTCTTGGTAGACAATCAAATGCAACCCCTGTGAGCATGCTTTCTAAATTTACCAAAACCAAACTGAGAGATGGCCCTTCCTCCCTTCCCCCCTCCCCCCAAAAAAAAAGAGATGAGAGGAAGAGATAAGGAGATTCTGAAGCTTAGAATGAACTACCTTAATGAAGAATTAATATTAAAATTAAATAAATAAATAAAATAATGAAAATAGATACTATATGTACAAAACCCTATCAAGCTCCCAGGATGAGAGTCACATCACCAACAGGCACTGGGGAAGTCCCAGACTGGACTCAGACGGATGGGAACTGGGTTCCAGCTCTGGAGTCGGGAACACACAGATCAGGATCAAAGGCAGATGGACAGACAGGGTCCTCTTTGGACATCGGCCATTGAGGAAAGAGAGTAGACCCTTTGATCCCTCAGCTTTCATACTGAGTATGGGGCAGATGGGATGGAGCACCCTGTTGGTCAGGTTTGGGTCACTTCTGTCTGCTCCTCCCCACAGGTGGGACCCCTCTATGCTTTTACGTTTCCAACCCTCCAATGGGGCAAATAATGAAATTGGCTGCCCTTGGTTGTTATAGAGGTGTTATAGAGGAGCAATAAGCTCCTCTCTGCACACCGTTCCTTGGCATGGAGCACAAACATCGGTCTTAGCACTCTGAGACCAAACAGTTTTCTCCCCAATATGCCATTAATTTCAGAGAGTTAGAAGAGGCCTGGCAAAGATGTAAAATTACAGAACAGAAAGCTGGTTCTGTTTTACTTCAAACCGGGACGTAAGTCCTCTCACTTCCAGAAACCATTACAGATCTCTTTCCTACTGCTTTGGTCAATAGGTATACAAAACAAATTGAAGAAATCAAACTATGGAGACCAGTATGTCAGTAATATGCCAACAGTACTCATCTGAGTGTTTCAAACTTCTGAAGTGCTCCATGAGAGAGGAGAACAGAACGCTAGCAAGCATAAATGAATGTGCTCAGGACACAAAGGACAAATTTCCATCTATAAAACACAGCTTTAAATAAAAATGATAATATACGATAGCAGGAATCTTGCATAGACTTAACATACTTACTGTGAGACACTTACTGGCAAAAAATAACCCAATTTTAATGGCAATTGAAGCTTGCAGCTAAAGAAGGATATTATGACTCCTTGGACTAAACTCCGTGGCCGGACCATGCAGGTTCTGTGAGAAATTCCTAGTTTTCAGGCTCAGCTCTAACTGTTCATATGGAACCAAATGGGGAAGCAAAATAGCTGTCTACAGCATAAACCCTCAGGATTTTCCGTTATTTGGGTCCAACTCCTCACCTCTTCTTATTAGCAAATAGCCAAAGGAAAGAAAACAAAAGCTTTTTCCAGCTACAACCAACAAGAAAGTTGAACTAATTCAGCTTAACTCAGATGCAACAGCAGCAATCCATGCGTTTACAGCTTCAAGTCTTGCTTTTAATTCTCATGCCTAGTTGTATAAATTCTAACTATAAAACAAAGGCACTTGAAACACCTCTTCTGCATAGCGATTATTAAAATCTAAAGCAAACTCCAGACTATCCACTTCAGCCGAGACGAGGCCAGCTCATTGCTCTCAGCAGCAATCTCTCTTCACATTGAATATTGCCTTCAACAACAGCTATGCCCCATTTGAACAATGCACCTCTTAACCTCCTGCCTTCAATTTATGTGCAAAAAAAACCACTAAGGAAGCTATATGAAAGGAGGAGATCTTCGGAGGATTGATTCATAAGGATAAGGCTGAGTTCTGGAAACTAACAAGACTATGGACTTCAGATCACTGTGGCAAAGGGTGCTCAGCTCCCAACAACTGGCATCTTGGTTGAGTCACTTCAGGGTTTTACACAAATACTCTGATTTCATAGACTTGGCTGTTCAGAGGAATGCCACAAAGGACTATACTAAAAAAAACCCCCGGAACAAGAAAAAACCCCGCGAAACAAACAAAAAAAACCCACCACAAAACAAAAAAAGCCAAACTCAAACCCCAAACAAAAAAAGCCAAACTCAAACCCCAAACAAACACAAAACAAACACAAACCCCAAACAAACAAAAAAACCAAAACCAAACAACAAAAACCAAAACAAAACCCAAAAAAACCCCAAGCCCACCAAATCCCAAACCAAAACTACATAAAATAACTCAGGAATAGTGAAACCTGCAATTCCTTTTCTTTAGCCCTTAAATTTGAAATTCAAATTAAATACTAATTTTTACTTCAAGCCCACATGCCTAGGATGCACTTGGACCACCTACTGTCTTGAAACTCCCATAACAATTGCACATTACTGTTTTTTTTCTTCAAAGTTGCATTTAAATATAAGCTTTAATGTAAATTCAATAGTAAGTTTGGGAATCAAAGAGTGTCACGGAAATGAAAATGCATTTTCCTGTTTCTTCTGACAAAATCACTTTTAGCTTGCTATTAAAGCAACTTCAAGCGCTAACTTTGTTTGTAGAATACAAAAAACATTTGGAAACATATCATAGAAGTATTTTGACTTGCTCAGTTATACTAGGTAGGCAAAGCCATTTAACATATAATAACGTTATTAATAGAGTGTCACGGAATAAAAATGATTCACTCCAAATCTTTAAAATTCCCTTGTTCTATCTCACTACAACTAGAGTATGAAATCCTAATTTTCAAATAATTAAAGAGAAATACGGATAGTAAGTGGTTCCACTGAAGCTAATTTTTACAGTCACTGGTAGAAAGGAAAAAAAAAAAATCTATTTTATGATAAGTTTAACACAAAAAATACAATTTAATCAAGAACTTGTCTATCTAGTCCCTTGATAACCAATGAAAGCAAGGGCAATATGCTCAACTCCATTAATGCTTTGTTACCGTGACATACTCATCCAGTTCCACAGATTTCAGGGGGATAAGATCGTACAGGTAATATATACTGCGCTTTCATTACAGGTTTTTTTTTGTTCTTTTTTATATCCTAGAAGACAGCAAACATTTTCTTGAAGTTCTATAGTAGCGTCTAAGCATCTCAGGAGAATTAAAGCCTAGCCATCTATTTGCATTACAGTACTACTGAGGTACAATTAAAATAAGATCAGTTTTTAATCTCTATAGAGGAATTTCAATTATATTTATAATTGTATCTCTTAGATGTTAAATATTGTGGCTTGCTGTTCAACATGTCACTCTAGGCTACAGATTTGTAAAGTTTAAATGATTCAAGAATAAAAGTAGCAAATGACATTCAATTAGAGAATTGTAATTTAAAATATGACAGAATAAAGATCCTTTTCTGATTTACGAATCAAACTATGTTCCCTAAATAGTAGGGACCATTACCCAATATATTTAAAGGGGAAATAAAAGAATGTCACTGCAAATCAACCCCCAAATCTCAAACAAATGAGAAAGTAGAATACCAAACCCAAATGTAGCCAACTGACCAATACAGAAAATATTCCTGGGAATTTAAGGAGGCTTTAAAGACCCACCACATCATCCATGTGTTATAAATTGCACTGGGGATAGTTTTGCTTGCTTAAAAGCAGATTATCAAGTGCCTATTTCTGTTTTCATTTAAACACATGGCCTTTTTTAAATAATATAATTGTATAGATCTACAAAGCATTATAGCATAAGCATTTCTAATTTACATTTATCCATTATATTTGTTTATTCATTATGCTCTTGTCCCCCTCTAGTGGCTGGCCCTCACAAAAATGTACTGCAACCTATATTCAGACCTGGATGCGGAATCACAGGATAATTCAGGCTGGAAAGGACCTCAGGTCTCTAGTAGAAGCTCCCCCTCATGGAACTTCTGGTTGGCTCTGGTAGAAACATTCACCACCAGTTGCTTGCAACCAAAGTAAAGCCTCAGTCCTGAGTCCAGATTCAAGGATCTCCTAAGATCATTTAGAGAAGAAGTGGAAGAGCCAGGAAAATCAAATCACTGGAACTATCTCACTGGGATGTATCGTCATCCCAAAGTTTCATCACTTAACAGAGCAGGAGATGTATTCCTTTGCATATTGATGCAGGATATAGCTGGTAAGTTGTCTGTCCTCACTTTCATACATGCTCATGTGTGGAAGAAACACCTAGAATATATTCATAATCAACTGAGGCTCAAAAGCTTCACTGTGAAGGGTTTGCTCCTTTACGAATCACAGACTCCTAAGTCTGAATAAACTTTCGTCTTCTTTCTCCCAGGAAAACATCTGTCATGAGGACCTTCACTAGCGGGAAGGGATGAAGAGGCGTACCTCAGACAGGAACTTCTGACAACTAGAAAACAACCTGCTCATTACTACTTGTGAACAGCTCCTACAGAATCATGGAATCACAGAATCATCTGGGTTGGAAGGGACCCCTTCAAGGCCATCTAGTCCGACCCTCCCCCCCAGTCAGCAGGGAGACCCCCAACTAGACCAGGTTGCCCAGGGCCTTGTCGAGCCTCACCTTGAATATCTCCAGGGATGGGGCCTCAACCACCTCCCTGGGCAACCTGTTCCAGTGCTCCACAACCCTCATAGTAAAGAACTTATTCCTAATCTAAATCTGCTTTTCTCCAGTTTAAAGCCATTACCCCTTGTGCTATCATTGACAGCCTTTGTAAACAGGCTCTCCCCGGCCTTCCTGTAGCCCCCCTCAGGTACTGGAAGGCTGCCATTAGGTCTCCCCGCAGCCTCCTCTTCTCCAGGCTGAACAACCCCAGCTCCCTCAGCCTGTCCTCGTAGCAGAGGTGCTCCAACCACTTGTCACTGCTCTCCACCTGGACTTCGAGCCATTGAGTACCACCCTCTGGATGCGACCATCCAGCCAATTCCTTATCCACTGAACAGTCCACCCATCGAATCCATATCTCTCCAATTTGGTGAGCAAGGATGTCATGGGAGACCATGTCAAAGGCCTTACAGAAGTCCAGATAGATCACATCCATAGGTCGTCCCTTATCTACTGACCTAGTCACTTTATCATAGAAGGCCACTAGGTTCGTCAGGCAGGACCTGCCCCTAGTAAAGCCATGTTGGCTATCATGAATCACCCCCCTGTCCTTCATGTGCCCAAGCATGGCATCTAGAAGGATCTGTTCCATGATCTTCCCAGGCACGGAGGTGAGGCTGACAGGTCAGTAGTTCGCAGGGTCCTCCTTTCTACCGTTTTTAGAAAACAGCAAGCCCTATGAAACTGCAGTAAATTAATCTGGAAAACTAAGTCAGGAAGAATAAGAGGCTTGAATGCCACCACGCGCCCCAGGAAAGCCCTAGAGCATAGGTGGTAAAGAGCCACATCTCGTTCTCAATAAGAAGTTACAAGGACAAGAAAGCTGTTCTGTCATTGGAATAATTTTGTAAATATAGTAATATTCAAGTTTTGGAGGTTTATTGAAGAAATTGCACAATTTTCTCATGCACCTCAGTAGCACATGCAACAATAATATGCATATTAGAAGCAACTGCTTCTTCTGTAAAAAGTGGTAAATCATCTGAGTACTAGAAGAGAGCATTTTGTACCACCACCATGCACCAAATACTAAGAAAAAGAATATATAGCATAAGTATGTACGTAGCAAAGAAAAGCAAGATGTGACGAGCTGCCTTAAAGTCATCCATCTGTATCAAAGCCTCACCTCCAGGCTATTAGCTAAAGATGTAACTGAATAACGCCTTAAAGAAACCAATCTGGCTTTCACTCTCTCCTTGGTTCTAAGTTATCTTCTCTTCCAAGTCTCCCATTTCATATTTGCAGGCTAACTATACAAATAGGTCTGAAACCAGTAAGATTTTATTTGCAACTATCAGAGGATTTTTACAACCGTACTGTAATTTTTTTAATTCATCTTGACTCATCTTATTACTTTCTTGTTTCAAGTATTTTAAAAGCATACTGGGAGTTACTCTCCTCTTTTTTGGAGGGGGAGAGGAGGGAAGTTATTTTTTAAGCAAGAACAGGATGTGAAAATATCTATGGGAATTAATATCTATTTAGAGTAAGATTACATTTTATAGAAAAAACAAACCAGCTTTAAAATAACACTGAGGTTATGAAGCCAACTGGCACAACCGTTCAGTCAGAAGTAACACATCTACCACCATGTGACAGTTGATCCCATCATCTGAACGACAATAATTTACCATTAGGCACTCTTAGCCTAGCAATTTGCAGAGTAATTTTAATTACAGTGCCTAAAAAAAAACCCCAAAACCTCACATTTAAATTTGCACTCTGCATTAGTCCCTGTTGTAAACACGCTAGCACATGATCATTCTCCCCACCAACAGAGAGCATCTCTACCAGTTTCAAGGCTTTCTTGGTAGCCATTACTGGATTATTTTTTTTCCACTGAGTATACATGGTTTCACACTTCATTTACAATATACTTTACGGATTCCTCTCTAAAGGTAAAATATTGTTTCTTACAAATTTTTCCACAGTGCTTTTATCAATGAGCCCTGGAGTCTGTCCACATCAGTGATCCAGAGCACAGGAGGAATTCTTTGTGGTGCAAATTTTCCTCCTGCGGGTGGTCAGCCTGGTGGTGGCCACTCCAGTAGGACGCCTATGGGTTGAAGGCTGAAGTTGTGCACCAAGAATTCTTAGGACTGAGAACTGGTGTAAATGTTGCAGCCATTAAAGACAAATGTGAACACGTTAATTTTGAAACCATAATGTGGTGGCTTAGCCCTGACTGGATGCCAAGGTGCCCACCAAAGCTGCTCTGTCACTCTCCTCCTCAGTTGGACAGCTCTACCTTGTTCCCCCAGCAGAGAAGAGGAATGGGGAATGGGGGTTGCTGTCAATTCATCACATGTTGTCTCAGCTGCTCCTTCCTCCTCAGGGGGAGGACTCCTCACACTCTTCCCCTGTTCCACCGTGGAGTCCCTCCCATGGGAGACAGTCCTCCATGAACTTCTCCAATGTGAGTCATTTCCATGGGCTACAGTTCTTCACAAACTGCTCCAGCGTGGGTCCTTTCCACAGGGTGCAGTCCTTCAGGAACATATTGCTCCAGCGTGGGTCACAAGTCCTGGCAGCAAACCTGCTCCAGTGTGGACTCTTCTCTCAACAGGTCCTGCCAGGAGCCTGCTCCAGCATGGGCTTCCCACAGGATCACAGCCTTCTTCAGGCATCCACCTGCTCCGGCATGGGGTCCTCCACAGGCTGCAGGTGGCTCTCTGCTCCACCATTAACCTCCGTGGGCTGCAAGGGGACAGCCTGCCTCACCAAGGTCTTCACCAAGGGCTGCAGAATCCCTGCTCTTCAGGCAATCCTCAGGCAATCACGGAATTGTTGGAGTTGGAAGGGACCTTCTAGAGATCATCCAATCCAATTCCCCTGCCAAAGCAGGGTTGCCCAGAGCACATCACTCAGGACTCCATTCAGGTGGGGCTTGAAGATCTCCAGAGAAGGGGACTCCACACCCTCCCTGGGCAGCCTCTTCCAGGGCTCTGCCACCCTCACCCCAAAGAAGTTCTTCCTCACATTGGAGTGGAACTTCCCATGGTCCAGCTTGTGCCCGTTGCCCCTCGTCCTGTCACTGGGAACCACTGAAAAGAGTCTGGCTCCATCCTCCTTCAACCCACCCTTTAAGTACTTGTAAACACAGATAAGGTGTCCCCTCAGCCTTCTCTTCTCCAGACTAAAGAGTCCCAGCTCTTTCCTCATAAGGGAGATGCTCCAATCCCTTAATCATCTTTGTTGCCCCACACTGGACTCTCTCCAGCAGTTCCCTGTCTCTCTTGAACTGGGGAGCCCAGAACTGGACACAGGATTCCAGCTGTGGCCTCCCCAGTGCAGAGCAGAGGGAGAGAATGACCTCCCTCCACCTACTGGCCACACTCTTCCCTACACAGCCCAGGATTCCAAGCACCTCCTGGAAGCACCTCCTGCCCCTCCTTCTTCACTGACCTTGCTGTCTGCAGAGTTGTTGCTCTCACATACTCTCACTCCTCTCTCCAGCTGCTGTTGCACAGCAGCTTTTTTCCCCTTTTTAAGTTTATGTTATCCCAGAGGCGCTACCACCGTCACTGATGGGCTCAGCCTTGGCCAGCGGTGGAGCCGGTGCCATCTTGGAGCCGGTTGGCATTGACTCTATCGGACACGGGAAAGTTCTAGCAACTTCTCACAGAAGCCACCCCTTTATCCCCCCTGCTACCAAAACCTGGCCACACAAACCCAACACACATAACCATTTGCAGCAAACTGACCCCCCCCTCCCCCTTTGCAATACACCAGTCAGTAACAAATAATGAATCTTGGTCTTTAGCAAGTATCACACATCTATCTTCACAATGCTCCAGTAAGAGAAAACAGTATAATTATCTCCACTCTACAGGAAAGGAAGAATGACATGAGTGTCAGAAAATAAAGATGTCATAAGAAGGAAGTACCAATAAGAATTAATCTTCATTTTTTCAGGACATTAGACATCTTATGACATTTTACTGTGAAAAACCACAGGCCACTGACTTCAGTTACAGGTGTGAAAAATCAGCTTTTTTTTTTTTATTCCAGTCTGAAGTTGGTTATCTAGAACTTGAAAAGAAGAATGAAAATAACACGGAAATAGCAGCCTGCCTGCGAAAAATGCAGTAACTACAACCCCTTGTCTCATTCACAATATGTTTTCTAACTTTCATAGCTAAACACAGGACCATAAAGCTTCATTTTTGTTTCCTATCAAGAGAGATGCTATAGTAGAAAGTCATAACCCTGTGATTGAAAACAGGATCCAAGGTGCATACGTGTCTTCATACATATGCATGCACCCAGGGTCAAAGCACAAGTAGGGGGAATCGAACCAGTTCACACACTATTTCTTTTGAACTGAAATAATAAATGTATATATTTACATTGTTCTTGTTTCTGATAGCTTGTTTTTATTATTTCAATTTCCTTTAAGCACAGGAAACTGCAACTGAGAAGTCTGTATTTTCCTGAATTCAACTAGTTATTAATTGGTATTTCAACTGCAAAATTTATGTTATTACTTCTCTTCAAATCCTTTCTTGAAAATTCTGTAAGGGAATGCATTTTGGATTTCTTTTTTAACAAAATACATACCTCCTCTTAAATTATACCCCACATAAGGAGCTAGATTTACAGAGGTTTAGGTACTCATTCAAATCATACCTTCAAATCCCTTTCCCCTTCCCAAAAAATCTGCAGACCAGTTGATCTGTCTTCTGGGACTTGAAGGAGACACATGTACCATAATTCACTGCGTTCCTTTTTCACAGCATTACCTTTTGCCCCATATCTTGTATAAACAGCTACGTCCCAGAGAACCTGAGCTAACAAAAGACTGTCTGCCAAACACTCCAAAATACTTCATAGTACTCTGGAAAGCTGAGATCTTACAATATTAAATGCAAAGTACCACTGATGTAAGGTCTGAAACTTCTGCTCTAACAGATGCCACAGGCCAGGCAGGGGAGGAGGAGAGAGGAAGCCTGCTTGATTCTACCCAGGCTGTTTAAGGTACAGAGCAGATCACAAACCTCCAAAAATTAGCATACGTTTTTCCTGCTCTCAAAGAGACAGCACAGGCATGTTACACCTTCCTCACTCATGATACCCTCAAAAATATCAGCAAGGGTTAGGCCAATAACTAATATGTCAATTATACTGCTCGTTGCCCAGAACAGCATTTTCTCACTAATTTCCTTGAACGTATTCTTCTGTCTTCGTTAACTTCCAGACTCTTATTCTTAGACTTTAAATTTGGTAAAGCAAGCTCACCTCACACACAGCTGTCCAATTAATATTTTTTTTCTGTACTGTTTGTGATCACTTACCTGCTTGGTGAACTAATTTAGTCACACAGTGCCTGTATTTCATAAAGCACGTTTGGTTTGCTAGTGATTTAGTGGTAAAGTAAGATTTTTCTAGTCCTCATCTATCAAAAGCTTCTTTGTGGCCTGCATTTTTTCCCCATGCTTCATGAGAATGAACAACAAAATTAATAAAATCATAAGCAAAGACATGAAAAAAGACACCTTTAAAAGACATTACTGTGCCTTTTGCCCAATTGTCTACTTTAACAAGCATCTATTCAAATACGTAGCCTACTTAGGTATTTTTCATTTGTTGCATTACCTTGTCTGCGTCCACTTTTCCTCTGATGAATTCTTTCTTCCAAAATTCCAGTGCCTGTTCCAGGGTCAAGCCGATGCCTTTTAAGAACAGCCCGTACTGCATGCGGCCCCCGTGACGGAGGTGATGGTTGTCACGCAGGGCTTTGTGCAACTGCCGCATGCAAAGAGGGTAGGATTTCACAGAAAGCTGGCAAGAGGAAAAAAAATTGTGTTTAAGGCACACCGATCATTTAATTTGTAAGAGGTATGCTTATTGTGATTATTAATTAGCTCCACTTGAAAATGCCAATGAAAGCAAAGGTGTGAATGTGCGGAGTGCTCTGGGGCTGATGATAACAAGTGTGTCCGTGAGCCATCAAATCCAATAACCATCTCAAGAACAAAACCCAGAGAAATACAGGTGGTAGTATCAAGCTGTCTTCAGTTATAAAGGAACACGGGTTTAATTGCTGTCAGGAAAAATATATTCACAGTGCCATTACAGTGCTTCTTGCTTCTTCCTTATTTTAGCTGCTGGAAAGGCAAGGTGACCTTTGTTAGAGCTTTTGGGGGCTGGGGGAAGGGACAGGGGTTTTTTTAAACATCTTTTAAAAACTACAAGCAGGAGAAAAATCCATTACAACTCATCTGCAGGTTTTTTTCCCCTGAAAAATACTATTTCTTATAAGGCAAGATCTCAGAGATCAAAAAAAAAAACGCAATAGTCAAGTTTACTTGGGCTTGGCATTTTTATTTTCAGCAGCTGAGTCATGTCAAGGAATTTACTACCAAAGGAACACTGTCATGGTAAAGATGGATATTGAGAACAAACAATTTCTGAAGTTCAGATAACGGAGTTGTAACGTGTTTTTAATTGTCTTGGCACCATGATGTGGTTTTACAATCCATTTTATTTACTTCCTAGTTTTGAAAAACCCTTCTGTAAGTCAAAAGTCAAAAAAGAGGACCGAAAAGACTAAAAATGCAATGCAATAATGATAAACTAAACATCATGGCTTGCAAAATTATTAAACAAGGAAATTTTGTTAAACTGTTTATAATTATGTTAGGTATCTATGGAAGTACATAAAATCGAGCAGCAAATTAAGCAATTCATTATAACTCCAGTCTAAATCCTGATTAGATGCATTTTCAGTTAATTCTGCTCCGTTTTTAAACTTTATCACAATTTCATTTAAGTAGTTCTCAAGAGTTACAAAGCAAATAGGAATCAAAATAAGAAAAAAGGCTTTATACATTTTCTGCACGTAGAGTACTTGAATTTAAAAAGTTACATATCAACATACAACATAGTTCAATAAACACAGAGGACTTACAGCATCAATCTGTTCCAGAGAAATTTTTCCAGTGTTCTTTTGCACACTGTAATCTGGGCCAACGTAAGAATGGCTGAAAAACAAAATAAACAGTACGGCACTATTTAAAACTGTTTTTTTAAAAAGTTCAAAAAACTTAGAAATAAATTATTTTACCAATCAAGAGCTGCAAATGTTTTGTAACAGGTAAAACCAAGGAAACAGTATTTGACAGTACATAAGTAATTAAGATCTATAAAACCAACATTAGAGTCAACAAGAAATCCTCCCTCCCTTTATCTGAGGGGTCATTCAGCATTCAGGTGACAGGATCACACCAGTGTTGAGGTTGAGAGAGACCTCTGAAAATCATCTAGGCTAACCCTCTGATCAAAGTAGAGTTAACTACAGCAGTTGCTTAGCATCTCATCCAGCTGGGTTCTCAGCATCTCCAAGGGCAGAAACTTCATAACCTTCCGAGCAACTTGTTCCAGTATGTGACCACCCTGGCAGTAAAAAGCGTTTTCTTATATTTAAGTGGAACTTCCCGTGACTCAGTTTGTGCCCACTGCCTCCTGGCCCATCACTGAATACCACTGCTCTGTCTTTTTTACTCCCCCTTATCACACTGATAAGATTCACACAGAAATCCTCCTGAAATTTATCTCCTCCAGGCTGAACAGTCTCAGCCTCTCCTCATAGGTACTAGGGAGCCCAAGACTGGACACATACCTCAAGATGTGGCCTCACCACCGCTGAGCAGAGGGGAAGGATATCAGCTCCCTCAACCTGCTGGGAGTGCTCTTCCTAGTGCCACCCAAGAAACTGTTAACTTCCTTTGCTTCAAGGGTACATTGATGGCTCATAGCCAGCTTGTTGTCCACCAGGACCTCAAGGTCCTCTTCTGCAACCCTGTTTCACAGCCATTCAGCCCTCAACCTATCCTGGTACACGGGATTATTCCTCCCCAGATGCAGCGCTTGGCGTTTCCCTTTGTTGAACTTCCTAGGGTCCCCATCAGCCCATCTCTCCAGCCTGCCCAAGGCAGCCCACCCATCTGGTGTAAAACCTTCCTCCCAGTTTTCTATCTTTTGAGACTTGCCAAGTGTACACTCTGTTCCATCCCCTAGGACATTAAAGAAGCAATAAACAACGTAAGAGCCTTCATCAATCCCCGAGGTACTCCACTAGTGACTGGCCTCCAGCTCTGATCACAAACCTTTGAGAGCACAGCACTTCAGACAGTTCTCAGTCCACCTCACTGTCCCTCTACCTAGCCCATACCTCCTCAGTTGTCCATCAGGATGTTACAAGAGACAGTGTCAAAAACCTTGCTAAAGTCAAGATCCGCTGCTTCCCTCCCCTGCCTCCATTGAGCCTTCTATGATAAAATTACCAGCTATGAGATTGGGCAAACATCATTTCCCAGTCACAGAATGCTGACCACTTATGATCACCTTTTTGTCCTTCCTATGTCTGGAACTGAGATGAGGCTGACCGGTCTATAGCTCCATGGATCCTTACTCTTTGTGAAGGCAGAGTCCACTTTTGTTTTCTTCCCGTAATCAAGAACCCCTTGTACTTTTAAAAGGCTGCACAAGTAGCGAACAAAGAAACAAACTGACGTATCACTATGAACATCTACTGTAAGGGAAAAGTAAAAAACTTGAAAACTACTGAAGTGTACCAAATAAAAAGCTGGAAGGCTTTTTCTGCAGTACTGACATCCAAACACGTGTTAACTCCTGACAGGGGCTGTCTAACCAAAGCAGCACGTGGTTTTGTGTGTGCTGTGTTGTCTTTCACTCACACTGCGATGAAGCAACGAAGCTACCTCTGATACCTCTGTTACATTCAGGTGACCCTACACTACAGCAGAGACAGTCACGTAGACATTGTCACCAAAGTAATTTCAAATAAAATACAAACATCTAACGCCCAGATTTTACTTTTAAGTAGACAGACTTCTTGAATGAGGATATATGCAGGGCTGCAGAGGAGGCCAAGAGAAATTCTTACAGCAGAACCCAAACTCAAGAGCTGAATACAGCAGGCAACCAAAAAAACTGAAGCTTTGGATACAGCATATCGCTCCAAAATCAGGTTGCATAGTATGAGTAAGAACAAATTTCTTTGTGAAAGAAGGGTTTTTGCAAGTAACTTGCCAAGATAATTTCTTAGATCTTCTGAAGATATACAGAGGTTAACTCCGAAAAAAGGAGTTGGGCTAAATGATGATACTCAGTGCTACAGATTATTTTGTGACATTTCAATGCTACAAAGTGTGAAAAGCATACACCTGATAGTCGCTTTTACTGCAGTACAAATCATTTGTTTAATTATACATGCATTCATTTGTTCTTTAGTCTTATTTCTGGCACACACTGGAACACCAGGCAGGCTTACTATACTTAAGAGATTATTTTTTTCATTACACAACAATGGATAAATAATTAAAGAGTATTTGAGCTGCGTACATCTATTACTACTGTAAATATGTAAGTATGTCTATTACTATTTCCTTGTAAAATCAGATCTGCATCACTTCACTTAGGCAAACTACAGACGAAACAAGAAACACGGTCCCAAAAATATTACAATGGAAGCACAGAACAACAGAAAACAGCTATTGCTTAGGCAACTTCATTTTATTTTGTAAACAACCAATTAGAAAAATGACCATTCAAGAAGTTATCACATCCCAGGATGAGTGCTGGTAATTTCCTAACCTAGCATAATCACTTCAGATCATCAGCTTGTACCCCTTAATATTTATTAGAATCATACCAATGCTGAAAAAATTTGCTAAGCTAAAGAAAGCCACTTCTTCCCAGCATCCATAGAAAGGATTGGCCTGGGAAGAGGAGGTCCAGAGAGAAGACACAAAAAATTTCCTATATAGTAAGTGAACAAAATAAGACTTCAGAAGTCACTGCTAAAAAGAGGACATACTCTGAATCTTGCAGACCGTTACATCTGGACTTGGTAGAAAACTTTATTGCAAGGACAGAAAGCCCACTGCCAAGGCAGGGCAAGGAAGAAGAAAAGTTACAGTTTTCAGACTCTGAAAAGCTCAACTAATCTCAGCGTGGTAAGCAAAGAGGAGAAGTTTTTCACAAATGTTTCCCCATTTTTACACTGAAAACCAGCATGTGACCTTTGCAAGGTCAAAGTTTCTTGATACCTGATACCACTCACCAAAGAGCTGAGCCCTATAAACTGCCATCAAAGGTGGTCCTCTGAAAAAGGGTATGCTCCAATCAGCCAGAAGATGTGGTAGACTGGAGCTGGGGATAAAAAGGCCAGCAGTAGTCACATAGCCTTTGGCAGCTAAGCTGTTCGATTCCTGTCCCAAGGAGCTCAAAGGACTGGGTTTGCAGTTTTAGGTATCAGCTTTTCTGATTTTCTACAGTAGAGATTCCCCACATCCCTTGATCTCCATGGACTGCCATTATTTTCTCTACATTTCTATTAAAAAAACCCAAAAATCTCAAAAATCTTGGGGGGGGGGGGAAAGACTATCCGTTGTTCTCTGAACAATGGTACTCATTTTTTCATGTCATTAAACATTGCCAAACAGCTTCCTACTGCTGGTTTGAAAACACATTTCAACACAAATCAACCACGTTGGTGATCACCAACTTTCTTCTCCTCTTTTTTGCTTCCAGTTTTAGTTCTTACTTTGGACTTATCCTTTCTTTCATTCCACATGGCATCTGAGGTTACTTCTTACTCACCTAGAAATATCTACAGTTCTTCATAATGTCTTTTTGTGATTTATTAGAATGCAAGGAGCAATGTTCTCACTTTTCACTTAAAAAACAGTTTAATTTTACCTCCATATATAAATTCCTGTCTCTCTCCATTCAGCCTAACTCAATAACTCAAAGTTTGTGTTTCTAAAATCCAAATCCTAGTTACCAAAAGTTTTCTAAACATATCTTGCAACTAAAGGCCAACACACACACATTCACACCACTGCTGACCAAGAACACTACATCACTGTTTCCAAGAATGGGATCTATGTCTTTCTAGCTCTAGGATCATTCGGGTAAAAACTGTGTCATCCACAGATGTGTTAGTATATAATGAGATTTAGCAAGGATGTGGAGATAACAGCGGAGGGCTACAAAGATGATGAGGGGTCTGGAGCATCTCTCTTACAAGGAAAGGCTGAGGGACTTGGGTCTTTTTAGTCTGGAGAAGAGAAGACTGAGGGGGAATCTGATCAACACCTATAAATACTTAAAGGGTGGGTGTCAAGAGGATGGGGCCGGTCTTTTTTCAGTGGTGCCCAGGGACAGGACAAGAGGAAATGGGCACAAACTTGAGCATAAGAAGTTCCACCTAAACATGAGGAGGAACTTCTTTCCTTTGAGGGTGGCAGAGCCCTGAAAGAGGCTGCCCAGGGAGGTGGTGGAGTCTCCTTCTCTGGAGACATTCAAACCCAGCTGGACACTTTCCTGTGCAATCTGCTCTGGGTGGCCCTGCTTTGGCAGGGGTGTTGGACTAGATGATCTCCAGAGGTCCCTTCCAACCACATGTGATTCTGTGATTCCTTGTTGAGGATAGTAAATGGCATCAGTCTATTAAGGTGTGCATTCTTCTTTACTTGCTTGTGAGATGAGCATGAGAAAGAGGGTGAACATGTCTGCGTGAGTATTGTGTTATCCATTAAAAAAAGCCAGTCTTGGAAAACACTTGGTTTCTGTATCAACCTTACGAAATATCTTTTGAAGATAGATTTAATAAAATCTATGGTTGCAAAGGATATTAGAAGACCATTTAGCCCCACCCCACACTTTAAGTGGGATGTCTGCTGATACTAGTCTGGTAAGCCATGGCTTTTTCCAGATGAATCCTAAAAATTTCCACGAACCAAGAGTCTGCATCTCTGGGCAATCTGCTGCACTATCATTCTAGCACAGACATTTTTCCTAATGTCCGATAAAAACCTCCCAAGCTCCTATATGTGACCAGTGTCACTTGTTACATCCTCTGGCACCATCAAGAAATCCAATACCGCGATGTTTGTCTTTCAAACAGCTGTAGGCTGCTATTTGATCATCCCTAAGCCTCCTCTTCACCAGACCAAACAAAGTTAGCTCAGCTTTAATTCATGTACAGGCACAGTCCTATAGTGGCATTACAGGCGACAGCTTTTGTCTATCCTTGAAATTATTCCTGCTGAAGATTAAACAGTAGAGTGTTATGACCCTGTAATTTCCTGACAAAACCCATTTAAACTCCTTTGAAAGCAGAAGCTGCAGAAGTGTTCTTCTCAAGCATCTAGACATAAAGTTTCCATTTCTATTAAATTGCTAAAGTTTTAGCAATTTAAATCTTCTCATAGCCTACTGTGAACATATGAAATCCCTAAGCACAATCTTGCATCAAATATTTTAACTAAATATGATCTTTTTTTCTAGTACAATATTAGAAAGCACCAATGAAACAGAACAAGACAAAAAGGGGATCAAAATCACAGAATATGAAATACATATTTAGTCCAGAACAGCCCAATTACAAAATACATGTTATGTGCATTTCAAGAAATGGGCATGGATTAAAATATCTATGCAGGCATAATCCATAGTAAAATGACCTTTTCTGAGGGCTAGCTAATTGAAAAGTCACAAGCAGATATAAATAGCTGCCAAAAAAAATGTGTGGGGCATTAATAACCAAACAATGCTCTGTAACCTTCAACTGTATGCTCTTCTCACACACTCCTATCTAAGGTTTTGCTCCCCTGATGAAGCTCTATTGGTACGTGCCAAAACTAAAATACCGCTGTAAGAATTCACACAACAAAAGTAGAGGAAAGCTAATTAATATTCTCCTTTCTTATGAGCAAGATGAAGCAAAAACAAATCACCGATTCACAGAAACAAATACCAGAGAAGACCTATATGCTAATTTGCCTCTTCAATACCAAAGCTTGTTTTTCACGTCTTAAGGTTTGAGGTATTTTGTTTATTTTAAAGCAACTTCCAAAAAGGCAAATCCAAAGCAATTTTGTAGTTTTTTTTCAATTGGTGACAAAATGTATAGGAACAGCCCCTCCATTTTCCCAAAAGCAAAATGGAAGCAACTTACCAGTTGTTACACACACAAAGTTAACGTAAGAATGTGCAAAAAATACTTTATTGCATAAATATAGGATACAGTGTCCTTGCTAAAGTAGCTGATGTTAAACTAGCTTTTTTTGCAACCTTTCCTTTTCTCATATTTAAAAAAAAAAAGCGCAGAGAAGATTTTGATTGCTGTGATAGTGAAGGCTCCTCCACTTACATAGATGCATAGCATACAAAAAAATTCCAAATTTCTCAGTAATGACTCCTAGAGAGCATGATTTATAAAAGGCAAACCTAATTGCTCTTTGGCTTCGAATGGAGGAAGGTATGCCACTGAGACACACTTCCGAAAATCCCAGTAAGGTGTATGGTAATAAAAACATGGAAGGTTACTGGCATTCAGAAGTATCCCCTCACCAAATACATAACCATTACACTGCAATATTTATTTCATTCATTGCTCTTGAGCAAAGTTCAATCATATGCAAATAAGCAGAGATATAATGAAAGCTATTTTTCCTATTGGGATTTACATTAAAAGCAGTAACATATGAAACTGCTCCTATTTAATAAAAAATACGAGAAATTTCTTTAATCAAAATAAAATGTCAGATTTTGGGTACAGATACCTCAAGCAGCAGAGCACCACAGAAAACAAAGAGCATGCTAACTAGATCTGCATCCTGATTCTGGCACAGTGCTGTCACGAAGGAGCCTCACCGCTTCCATTTCTAATTCATCCAACATCATTTCAGTGATCTTAATGCAAAGCTGCATGTGCTTAAAACCAGAGCTTTAATTACTAACATACAATATTTAAGTAAATTCCTACCCTTAAGAGATATTATAAATTCAACTGAATAAATATCTGAGCAACCCAATCTAACTGGATCTGCACTGAGCAGGGGCTAGATTAAATGATCTCCAGAGGTTCAAGACCAGGTTGGACGGGGCTTTGAACAATCTGCTCTAGCGGGAGGTGTCCCTGCCCAGGGCAGGGGGGTTGGAACTTGAAGGTCCCTTCCAACTCTAACCATTCTATGGTTCGGTGATTCTAAGCCAATGCATCTCCTTCTAATTGTGTGGTCTTTGTCCTCCTGCATACTACCATAGTAAGAAAACTCTCCCAAACACTACAGAGTGGTAAAAAGCAACCACGTATGTAAGAGACCAGGTCTATGCTTAACCTGAAGAACATCAGAAAAGTATTTTTTCTTACTCTTCATCTCCAAACAAATTCAAAGAAAGTGGAAAGCTTCTGCGTACTGTATACTACTAAGACAGAGGCAGATTATTTCAGCTGTGCTGTAGAGTACTGTTAATGGGTCACATTTTCAGCTTTCTCCTTAGGTCCATTAAAAGAAGAAAATAGGACTCCATTCATCAATGACAGTGACGTAGAAAGCTTCCAGAAGGATCATAGAGCATAAAATATTTGCCACAAAGGCGGCAAATTACTGCCTGGGTGTAGTGTAATTTGGAATTTGTTTTGTTCATAAAGAAGCTTAGCAACTTTGCATTTACTAGAAAAAGTTTTTATAAAAACTACAAATATTTTCTTGTTACTTAGGAGTAACAACAGTTCTGTAAATTATGTTTCATATCATTTATAAAGCCCTTCTTAAGTGGAAAGGGTACTTTCAGGGCTTTTTTTTCCAGTCAAAGCCAATTGCACAGATGAGGTATCTGAAAAAAAAATTGTAGCTAAAACATTCAAATACAATTATTTTAACCTGTAGAAAAGAATACCCTCAGGCTTTTAGTTTATGCTACCTGAGATGATTAAGCAGAGGTTGTAGTCTCTCATCAGACTGTACGGAAGGCAGTGATCGTGCTGTCAGCTAGAAGAAAACAGAAGTTCGATTAATAAAATATTGGCTTCCAAAAAAATTGATAGCACAAAGCAGGAACGACGTAACAAATCACCCTGTGCGGCTACCACTTCACACAACATTGGATAAAACATATTTTCTCCTATTAAAAATAACTAAGCACAACCTTCCAGAATCTGAAGTTAGCAGAAATATTTACAAGTTAACAAAATCAAATCATGAAAAATATTTTTTATAAAATTACAATGTTATTTTAATTCAATAGCAAGACATCACTGAAAGTAGTATACTTTTTTCCAAACATGTTTGAACTAGAAGTTATATTCTACCTAGACAGCCTTCTAGCAGTCACATAATGGAAACATAGTCCATTAAGCCATATTATGTACAATTTACATTTGTATAAAAAAACCAATTATATTGTTATATAAATATGTTGTTACATAAATAATATTTAGCACTATATGACTTTTACATAGTGCCTCTGTGTAAAGAGCTTTTTAGAAATGGGCAGAACTTGTATTTCGTCATTTGACTGTTCTAAACTAAAGGCATATTTTTTTCTTGTAACTGTTTCATATGACTCATTTTCTGAAAAAATAAACCTAATAGTCTATAAATCAACAAGTACATGTCACACAATTGCAGAATACTAGTTAATTGGTGTATTAACTAAAATAATTGGAAAAATGTGCTAAATTTGCTTCGTACCAGTACACTCATAAAAGTTAGAAGCATAGCAGTTCTGATACTGCTGACATACATCTAATACAAAGTATTTAATATAACAGGGATTTCATGATCCTATTGCTGCCAAGCTAGGCTGTATTTTGAAAATTACCTTTGTACAAGCTGAAAGTGTCAACATATTTCACATTGTATAAATCATCAACTTCTTAAGTGTTTTACAGGCAACTTAAAATAACATGCACACAGTTATACATACTTTTAAAAAAATCTAAAAAAACCTAAACTAACTTTTAGCATCGACGGTGTAGCTTCACCTTGCTGGCTCCAACACACCAGTAAAGGCAAGCACCAAAGCAGGACTAACTAGCAGGCTGCAACTTCTATTTATAACCCACAAATAAATATACCCTAGAAAAAGCTGCATGAGTGAGCCCCACTGTAAAGAAAATTAGCTTTTACAAAGGTGATGATAAATTAATGTTAGTGTTTTCAAACAGCTAAGAATTTGATGTCCTTTTTTCTAAAAGAAAAAGATAATTCCCATTACAGAATCCAAAGTGAAATTCTGCAGTATTTTTCCAATCACTCTGAAATGAAACTTAGACAAATTCCTGCAAGCACAGCACAAAACCAGGACATCTTCATATGGCATGGAGAAGGTAACGGTTTGAGAACGCAGAAAGAATGCAATGATTGGAAAGCTACATGAATATTAGAATTATTTAGGATTTGGCAGTGGTTCTTCAAGTAATAATGAAGGTAAGAAGATGACAACTTATAGGTTGATGTCTAAGAATTGGTCTGTTTTCCTTCCCCCCATCCAAACATGAGACCAGCATGTGAAATTGCAAGATACCAAAGACTTACAATGAACCTTAAAAAAACAAGTTAACTTGACTGAAAGTTAAA
>QJSC01015142.1:1705694-1752999 GCA_003697955.1 Calidris pygmaea | reverse complement strand
CAGCCAAGAAAACTAAAGAAAAGGCTTTAACAAAAACACCCAAAACCAACAAACAGGGAAAAGCCTTTGCCACCTGCGAAGTCTCCCATCACCTGTGACCATACAACATCCTGCTCAGCAATAAAACTGAGGGGCAGTTTTTCCATTTTCCAGTAGCTATTTCTCAGGGCCTGGCTGGGCATTGGTCTGCTGGTGGTGAGCATCACTTGTGGTTTTTGCCATTTTTCCCCCCTTTGCTTAATAAACTGTCTTTACCTCAGTCCATGAGTTTTCTTATTTTTCCTGAATCTCTCTCTGCTCCCTTGGGGAAGGCTGAGGGGGGAAAAGCTTTCCTGCCAGCCAGGGTCAATCCACCACATATATATATAATCACATTTCACACCAATAAGAAGCTGATAAATTTCACCTTAAGCACAAGTTTCACAGTATTTTTACAGAAATCTAAAAAGAGCTGCTACCGGTTTATACAAAAGCTCCTCAAGGTGGTTCTGTATCACCTCCTTTTACCTTTTACACTCAACAGCAAGTCTTCCCTATTAATAGAGGAAAATTGAAAAAGAAAAAAGAAAAGAAAGAAAAATTGTATTCCAAACTTGGGGGGAAAAAATAAAAATAAAACAGAAACCACATACGTAACTATTAACTAAGATACAAAGGGTCAAAATCCACTACAAATAAGATTTTTTTTTAATATACATTTAAAAACCAGAAAGTTGATCCCTTCAAGATAGAAAAAAAATTGAACTTTAATCCTCACTTCTATTTGCCCAGTAACCTAGAGACCTGACCTGAAGAAGTCACCTACAAAAGTAACAAGTATAGTCACCGTGTCAATTTGAAATGATACTAACAAATTGTACTATTTTTAATTATCAAATTTAATATAGTCATTTAGAGCACATTTTTTATACCCTCCCCAAAAGGTAAAAGAAAAATGTAGGAAGACTTTGTGCTTAGAATATATAGTATTATGCATTAGCTAATTTTTCCCTACAATTGCACATTACCGTACAATTTTCCTCTACAACCATTTTAACACTTCACTACTACGCTTCAACTTTCAAGCTGGAGAGATGACATCCAGGTTTAGTTGCTTTTCCATTTTATTTTTAAATGCTCTAATTAAACAAATTTGTACCCAAACTAGTTTTAAATGCTACTGGGGACAACATTGAGAAGATAATTATATGGTCTTTTCATACTACCCACAAATGTTTTATACCATAACAATTTCTAATTCTTAGTGAAAAATCAGTCAACAAAGGTTCATAAGACCTATTCTCCACCCACAGAAATTTTATTTTTTTTTTTAAAAAAGAAGTAGACTTGAAGCAATTACACGACTAACAGTAACAAGAAATCAGGAAATAACAGGAAACCATGACAACAAATCACACAGATGAAAAAAGAAACATAGAGTATGGAAAGTGTTTAACTTGTAAAATTTCATTCCTCAATTCCAGTTCTTTCCATCTTTGTAGCAACAGTAACAAAACCAGTAGATTAAGCCAAGTAAAAACCTCTATGACAAATGCATTGTATGCTGATTTTAAGAATTTAGAAATAACACTCCTATATTCTACGCTCCACCTCTTCAACTAAATGTCATGAATGCATTAGTGAAGAACAACTACAACAAATTTCTTTAACAGTGATTTTGATGCAGCACAGAATAACTAAAGTTGTTAGACTTTTGTTAGATTTTAATTAGATAACCAGCAAGCAAATTTTAGAAAGCAATAAGAATGCCACTTTACCTATTCATACCTTTCTTTTGAATTTTTTTGAAAGAGAGATTCCATTCAGAGATACCTATTTAACATTAGTAGGCACTAAACTTGTTTCAACTAACTCCTTAAAATGAGACAAGCTTTATTCAAAGACATGTTTGGCCAGCAATGTTGTGTTTTCCAGGTGTAACCACTCTTCTGTGTAACCAAAACCAGACACCCACATTTTTTTTTTTTATGTACAGCACAGTAGGCACAACATATCTTAAGAGTTAGAAATACGGATCCCAGCTTTCTCCCCTCACCAGGGAAATCTGAAAAGTGACAGGACAGTAAGATGTTTCTGTTAGAAGTTTTTTACCTTCGTTCAGGACTCTTCTCCTTACCCCTAGATTTACCTATCCTTCTGGAGTCTCTGCATGATCAAAAGAAAAAACAAACTCCGGGAGATGCTACAAAAGCATTTGGGAGCCCTTCCTCCCCTCACCCCCATTTTAAGGTACAGAACAGGTCACAAATCACGCTGTAGAAACATCTTAACTATACTTACTTAAGGACTGTGGCATAATAGTCACTGTATTATTAGAGAGACACTACACACATAAAAGTGCTCTTTACATATTTATAGTACTTAGGATCAACATGAACCATGCACACACCCAGCACGATTACAGTAAATAACAGGCTTTCAAGTCTCAGTCCCCTTTACAATGAGTCCAACTACAAGTGGTTCTCAATGCATATAATCAATGTTTTTAAATAAAAAGGGAGACTCTACTACATGCTGACATCTTATTTCAAACAGAAATCACTCAGATAAAATCTTTTTCCCCACTGCAATCTGATTGTCTTCAGAGATGAACTAGTTTTGATGTACCGTTTATTCCAGAACACAGCCTAAATGGGGGAAGTATTTGTCATAAAAGGCTCCTTAATACATTTCTCTCTCGTTAGAAGCACTGGTGACGAACAGGAATTCTAAGACTTCAAAGAAAAAAAAAAAAGAAAAAAAAAATCTTCATTTTCAACAAAACCTGACTTTTAGCTAGCAATTCCCTAAAAAGTCATTTTAAAGGATACAAACACTCCACTAAGGCAGCTTATTTTTCTGTCTTGCATTTCAAATTCACCAGGCACCAAAATACTTGCCTTAAATTAAATTTAAAATACAATGTGTAGAAAAGTTTTGTACTTCTGAGGTCTTAATATTTCTTTCTTTTGCCTTTTTTTTTTTTTAATTATTTTCTTACATGGTCTTCAAAACTGCACAATTTTCCAGCTACCACTAGGAAGTCACGAGATGCAGATATTGCCCCAACCCACTAATTCAACTTAATCGTGTTTCAGAAAAACTCCTTCAACATCCAACGAAGTTGCAGGCTGCCTCATACCGAACAAAACCTGATTGATTTCGAAACATCAGCTATCTTGCTAAGGTTGTACCAAAATGTCACAATGCAAATGCTATGCAGCTGGGGAACCTGAAATAAAGAGACCAGTGTTTGCATGCCGGTGCGCCGCTCTACCTAGACAGTTGACATTTTAGCGCTGATCAATTTCCTTTGGAAAAAAGTTGGGATTTAACCTTTCACAGCATGTTACAAATCTCAAGTGTTGTACAAAATTAATAAGCAATTTTTGCCAAGGCTTTCTTCAGCTATTAAAAGTTGTTTCGGCAGCGCTTACACTGAAATATGCTCAATAAAAAGTCAAGCAAACAATTAATATTACATTCGTTCCACATGAATTTTTCGCACACAATCTATATGATAGGAGATAACATTTTTCAAAACTAACGAAACTATTTAAGCAAAAAATGTTTTCGACATGATCGGTTTTGTCTTTTTTTTTTTTTACAATAGGCCAATATATCTTAATACCTAACGCATTTAGATTATTTTCATATTGCAACACCAAATGTGTGGAAGAAAAAAAATTAATAATATGGGCTCCTACTACAAATGTAACAATTCTGACATTTTCAAAGGACAAGAAAAAGATTTTCCTTATGAATCTCTAGTGGTTGATATAGGCATCAATATAAGGCTAAAGTTGGTTTTGTGGGTTTGTTGTTTGTTTTTGGTTGGGTTTATTAAATAAAACTCCCCACCGCTTTCTTCTCTCTCTCGCACACGCACCCTTCGCAGTAACACAAACCAGCCCAAAGAAAATCACAGAGAATGAAAAGTTTTAAGAATGTTTTAAGGAAAGTAAATCAAAGGAACAGCTAACTTATTAAAAAAAAAAAAAAGAAAGGAATTCAAGTTATATTCTTAGCACTCTAATTTTCTTTTTTGGAACTCTAAAAGTGGGGAGGGCACCATAGTTATCATCAATGATGCTAAAATGCTATACCTAGCAATTTAAAAGCTATATATAAATAGAAATTATATTATAAAATACATATTCAAAATTATAAATATTTTCTAGATATGTGTATTATATAAAATACCTTTTATGCTTAGTCAGTTAAATCAAGCTGCTAAAGGACAAATCTTCTACAGCAGAAGAAACAAATTAGCAGTTGTGAAGAACTCCTTGCTAGCGTGTCCTAGATATCTACCTAATACTTTAAGAACTTTGAAGAAACCGAACTCCACTAATTTCAGCTCAGCATTTGTCAAATGCATTCAGAATAATAATTAATGTTTTCCTGAGGCATTTGCTTCTGAAAGTAATTGATTTCTTTTTTGCATTTGGAAATGCCTCGCTTTCATATTCACACCAAGGTATAAATAACATCTGGGTTGAAGATTAATATTTAGTCTTTAAAGCAATTTTTTTCAATAATTAAACCTTATTTAATTGGTAAGTGAACTGTTGCTGGTGTTTCCATCATTATTACTTGTGCATATACTCATTTCTCTTGCATGTTATGGTGAAAGTATGTAAATGAACCCATCTCTTGTACTTTTTTGCATTCTAACATAAAGCTAAAGTTGACAGTTACCAAGTTGCTCATTAGATATTTTTCCCCCAAAACAGATTACTAATTCCATCTTTCTTACAATGGTATATAGTGTCTTTCAGGCTTTAATTATATGTAGACTTAAGTAGCCACTTAGAAGGCTACCTTGTCAGCAAAATCCAAATCTCCTGCTAAATAATACTGCCTCCAGTAATTGTGAAGGTCCTTCAGTGATTTTATCAACTGTTTTACCACTGGCTTGCCCTTTTTACTGATACCTTTCTCAACTTTTAATTTAGTCCTTTTTTATACCTAGTTCCAATAGCTAGTAATTTTAAAACTAAGTAGTGGTGTACTGGAACACTTGTCTTCACAGCAAGCCTGGAAAAGGAAATAATTTACTTTATTTCACTACCAACTTCCAATAAATGCAAATATTTCTCCAACTCTTCAATACTGCTTCTTGTTCTTTGGCTGCGCACGGATCTTTTGTTTCTTTTTCTGCCATTATTTATTAACGGAAGTTTCTTCAGTTTGCTGTCTTTGTCCCATATTCACAGAAAAAAATATTGATTCCACTACTCCCAAGATAACCTGGAATCTGTTCTTCACTTCAATTATACGTTGCTGCTTTAATTAACTTGCAGCAACAGAGCGTTATTGGAGGGAGAGAAGGTCACTCAGACATCAATGATTTCCCCCAGGTTTTAATGTTATAGTTTTGAAGTTTTCCCCTCCTCTTCCCTTCATTCATGAGCAGGAAATTAAGAAAAACATCTCTGCATAATTTGGTGGATGCTACTACCAATACCACACGAGAAGGAATCGACTAGAAAGCATGCAAGATTCATTAGTGCTTCATTAAGCACCCTCAAAGTCACCAACAGAAACCACGGTAGGTTTTTCCCATCACAAACTTCATCAGTCTAGCACCAACAATATGCTCCAAAACTGCTTCAAGAACAACCATAACCGCGCTAACAAAATTTCTCCAGTGCTGAAGACAATACAGAGTCACAAAGAGAAGAAACCAGCGTCTATACACCCATCCAATCCACTCAATTAGGATCTCATTTTCCATAGTCATCATTACCGCTACGGGGCTTCATCCTTTGTTCTGCAATGTTGACCATCATAAAAATACTGAGTTAAAAAGCTGTTACGTAGTTATGAATCTTGACAAACCCTATTACTAAAGCCCTATGCCATTCAGAAGGCACTAAAGGAAATATACATCTGCCACTGTATAAAAATCAGTTATTATAAATCAGTTTTACTATAGAACTTCGGAGGACAGATTTTGATTTCTTAACAGGATTTTACTCCTGGGAATCAACTCCTCAGTCTAGTCCTGCACTCCCCAGTACAAGAGAGATCTCAGAGGGATGCACTGGAGAGAGACCAGCAAAGGGCCACAAAGATGATGAAGGGACTGGAGCGTCTTCTCTGAGGAAAGGCTGAGGCAGCTGGGACCGTTCAGCCTGGAGAAGAGATGGCTCAGGGGGATCTTACCAATGTGTATAAATCAAAGAATCATAGAATCATTCAGGTTGGAAAAGACCCTTGGGATCATCGAGTCCAACCATCTACCATACTCTACAAAATTGTCCCCTACACCATACCCCCCAACACCACATCTAAACGACTCTTAGAAGGTCTCTGAAGGGAGGGTACAAAGAGGACAGAGCCAGGCTCTGGGACGTTGGACCAGATGACCTCTGGAGCTGCCTTCCAACCTCAGCCATTCTGGGATTCCGTGGAAAAACCACAGGAGACCAGACAAGTTCTGTCAATCTAATCTCATCAAAGCATCAAGGAGGCTAAAAAGAATGACAATTGTCTAAAATCAAATACACAGTTCTCCAGTACCAAGTATTTCCAAACAACTTCTAGCATTACTGTTTTCCGTACAAGTACTTCCATTCTCTAAGTGTCCTCAGAAGTCCAGGTTTTCATCTGCAATTAGTGAAATTTTCACAATTAGACACAAATTCTAACAAGATTGTTAAATCCTTTTTCAGGAGTTATACGAAAAAGATGACGTGATTTTTTTAGAAATGAGATCATTTTACTCTTAGATCGCTTTCAGAGAAAAATAATTAACAAAAATAATAACATATTAATAATTAATAAAAATAATTAACAAAAATCTTAAAAACACTTGTCATTAGGGACTAGCATTCTTTACCACAGTCCATGCTGCCAAAGGCTACGTTCCTGTTCAGTTACACAGGGTAAAGACATTCACTTCTAAGGAAAAAGGATCCTATTGCAAAGCATTTTCTGTTTAATGAGCTTGCCAAATCTTCACATGACTTTTTCTTCCTTCAGAAAGTTACTATACAACTTTAAATAAATTTAAGTAAGCATTTAAGAATTCCATACTTGATCCTAAGTAACAGCAAAGACCAAAAAGGTTTTATTACAACAGTTTGTATGATGCCAACCTCTTACTTTCAAACCACAAAGGCATTTGAATTTCAGTGTTTTATTCTCTCTGCTTGGAAATAATTGTTCTGCTGCTAAGACTTAGATACTCTCCATTTTCTAAAAGTAAAAAGGTATTTGGAATACTTTTGCTCAGTTATGTATATTTTACAGCTGACTTTATTTTTTTAAGAAGTTTAAGTTTGCAATTACCACAAATATTTTACCTTTGAGTAAAAATACATTCTAAAACGAGAGCACTTCCCCTAGGACTGAAGTTCATGAAGCAGAAAACCAAGTCTTCAAAAAAACTACTTAATACTGAAACATAATATTGTTGCCTTAGAACTTAACTATGGCCGTGGAACCTCCATTTGACCTCCTATTAAGGCCTGTGGCTTGGTGCTTTTAAGTAAAAGCCGAAGTGCACAGAGCAAGCAGCTAACATGAAGCCAAAGCTTCAAGGCCCTCAGATGTTCTCCTTCCCAGCCCACCACCACCACACTGCTGCCACACCTCCTAATCCTAGCCCCCAGCCAGTAGCAAGGCTGACCATGTACCCCTCATACACAGAATCACAGAACTGTCAGAGTTGGAAGGGACCTTCTAGAGATCATCCAGTCCAACTCCCCTGCCAAAGCAGGGCTGCCCAGAGCACATCACTCAGGACTCCATCCAGGTGGGGCTTGAAGATCTCCAGAGAAGGGGACTCCACACCCTCCCTGGGCAGCCTCTTCCAGGGCTCTGCCACCCTCACCCCAAAGAAGTTCTTCCTCACATTGGAGTGGAACTTCCCATGGTCCAGCTTGTGCCCGTTGCCCCTCGTCCTCTCACTGGGAACCACTGAAAGGAGTCCGACTCCATCCTCCTTCAACCCACCCTTTAAGTACTTGTAAATGTAGATAAGGTCTGCCCTCAGCCTTCTCTTCTCCAGGCTATAGAGCCCCAGCTCTCTCAGCCTTTCCTCATAAGGGAGATGCTCCAATCCCTCCATCATCTTTGTTGCCCTACGTTGGACTCTCTCCAGCAGTTCCCTGTCTCTCTTGAACTGGGGAGCCCAGAACTGGAGGCAGGATTCCAGTTGTGGCCTCCCCAGTGCAGAGCAGAGGGGGAGAATGACCTCCCTCCACCTACTGGCCACACTCTTCCCTACACAGCTCAGGATCCCATTGGCCCTCTTGGCCACAAGGGCACATTGCTGGCTCATGGAGAGTTTACTATCCACCAGGACCCCCAGATCCTTCTCCTCAGAAATGTTTTCCAGCAGGTCCACCCCTAACCAATACTGGTGTCTGGTTAACATATGCACACACTGTACAGACACTGCTGGCCACCAGAACACCACAACACCAACAACACAAGAAGCACCACACACACACAAACAGCACATGCATAAAGAAACTCTACAAGTGGTCTGGTCTGTTCATACGTGTTGACTGATGTCATGCACATGAGCCTCTCATAGCTGTGCACAAACTGTGGTGTCCCCAGAGGCTGCCTCTCAAAGCCCTGACTCTCCCTCTAGAAGCTGGCTTGGACATCAGTCCCTGCCTCCCAAACCCTCTGCTCTCTCCAGTATCCCACCCCCAGACCTACGGGCTCCGGCTCTCGGACCTCTGAGGTACCCACCAGCTACTCCGGATTGAAGTTCACTAGCACCGTGCACACAGGGAACAGAGAGAAACCTCAACCAGGAAAATAATTAGGAATAGCGTTTAATAAGATAGATTTTCTCATTAAGTTATTACTGCAGCAAGAAGGTACTGGGCACAAACCTAATTATCAGCAGATTTCTTACACTCCCTTTTCCTGCCTTTGGCTCTTCCATTAGATGATCCATAATAACTCTTAAACAATCCCACAAGGCCCCTCAAATATCCCATAAATTTGCTCTTTTCCATGAGACACATGATAATCTTGTTTCCTCTCAAGGCTTTGAGCTACTCCTTCAACCAAGAGTCTGATAGTTTTGGTCTTTGGTTTCTTCTTAATTATGGCCCACTCCTCAGAGCCTGTGTATCTGGGTGTTTAATTTATTATCATTTGTCCTGTCATTTGTCCTAGTTTTTCATGTTGAATAGCCATTAGCCAGTTAGGTTTGCATTCCTTCCCATGTTCAACAATTAGATGTGGTTCACCCCTTGATGTTAACCAGTAACAATGGCAAGAGCACTATATTTTACAGAACCAGTAAGAAAGATGACCAGTTAAGATGAGGCAAAGGAGAGAACGCAATAGAAAGCAAGCACAGCACAGCTCAGTCCAGACTGACAAAACCTCAATTAAAGCTCTTGAACAATTAGGACACAAATTCAGACACCTTCACCACACAGCTTGGCAAGATCTTGGATCTTAAAGCATGTATACAGTTAGATGTGAACATGGGAAAAGCAGAAGTTGTGGAGAGTAACTTCTGCTGGCTTGTTTAAATTAGTCCTGCATGCAATGGTGTTGTAATGAAATGTACAACATGGAGCACACTCGTGAAAAAAAATGGCTATCCCACCAAGATGTCCTTCCTGAATACATCTGGTACAGAACCTTGTACACAAACAAGGCTGCTGTAAAGTGGCAAGTGTGGTACTCCATACATGCTTGCTTAAGATTGCCTGAATCTCTAGAGCCATGACACAGAAGCTGAGAAAGCAAAAATCACCATTAAGTTATGAGCCATAATTGTTGTGGCAGGTTTAGTCCCTCAGTCAAATGGACTGGCTTGGCCACCTCTTTCTACTACTTTTCTACCTAACCACAAAATCACAGAACTGTTGAGGTTGGAAAAGACATACCCAGAGGTGATGGAAGGAATCTCCTCCAGAGGCCATATGGTGCAATCCCCATTCTCAAGCAGAGCCACCCAGAGTTGGTTGCACAGGACCATGTCCAGCTGACTTTTGAATATCTCCAAGGTGGGAGACTCCACAACCTGTCTGGGCAACCTGTGCTAGTGCCCAGTCATCCTCAGGTATCTATATATACGTTGATAAGATCCCTCCAAGCCATGCCTTCTCTAGGATGAACAGTCCCAGCTCACTCAGCCTTTCCCCACAGAGTCCAGTCCCTTCATCATTTTAGTGACTCTTCGCTGGGCTTTCTCCAGTATGTCCATCTCTCTCTCTTGTACTGGGGAGCCCAGAATTGGACATGGTACTCCAGCTATAGCCTCACCAGTGCTGAGTAGAGGGGAAGGATCACCTCCCTAGACATGCCAGCAACACTTCACCCATTCTAATGCTGTCCCATTAGAGCTCCTGGCCACAAGGACAAACTGCTAATACTAAACTTTGTCTAGACAGAGCTTTAGTAAAGGGTAAAGATGAACATCAACTATCTTACGTGATATCCTCATCCTACACATACTCTTCTTAACAAGCCTCCCACTAGATTAAAATACGTATTTAACAGAAAACACCCTGGACCTGAAAGCCAGTGACTCTTCAAGATAAAGGGCAATTGCATAGAGAAGTATACAGAATGACCTCCCTTAACAGAATCTTAGATGCAGGCCAGCAAATCCATTCCTAACTAGGGTAGAAAAGCAATTCAACCTTTCCTAAAGATGAATACTTTGAAAAGCATTACATTTAATGTCATCAAGACACTGTACCTTTCAGTCTCTGTGTCCCCTCTGGACAACAATATAGCTTCGCTGACAAACACAGATGCATTTTCAACCAAGGTTGGACCAGCAAATCAAAACATAAGTAAACACCATGACAACTACTTTACCCATTTTTTCCTAGAAAAAAAAAGAATGAGTGATGAGTGATCCTGCTATCCACACTCATGTTTAAGTGTTAGAATAAACAGCTTTTACCCATCTTAGCCCATCTCACCACAAATGATAGAGAAAAGAATCTGAAAGACACTAAGTCCTAGCAAGTTTCACAGGAAAATATTAGGTGAGAGACACTTTTATCTCGCAGAAAGCAAAACAGAAGAAAAAAAGAACATAAACAGCAGAGACTCTACAGGGAAAACACATTATATGCCAATTACAAGTTTTCAGTTTGTTAAATTCTAAAGTATCTAAACAACAAAATAATCACAGAAAACTAGCCCCCTAATCAGATAACAATGTAATTGAAAAGATTAGCAGACAAACAGAAGAGTTTACTAGCAACTGAAGTGCATCTACTACTTTTCAAGGACAGATTTCATGGACAGGACACTAGGAAAATATCAGAGGGTACTATTAGGAGCATGAGTCTCACCAGCCTGCATTTTTTTTCTGACTACTGGTCATCTGGAAGAAAGTCTGAAAGCTGCTCGCATTAGCCAGTGCATATACTTACTGTGAGATGACTAATGAAACAGACACTGAGCAAAAAAATGCACATCACTGTAGCACACGGGTTGTAAAAGACTATAGAGTCCAGCAACCAGAAGTGTACGGGTTAGGAAGATAGAAGTGGCTGTTTGAAGCCAGTTGAACGTGCAAAAGAAGAATACCCAACCTAAAGAAGTGCCCAACCAGGTATTACCATTGCATTTCAGGAGAGAAGTACTTTACAGTATGTCCTCAAATAAAGGGGGCATTTTAAAAAAAGAAAAAAGTATTTATGAAGAACATATTCCCCAAGCATTAGTCTTTGAACAGATCCAGTATCCATTTTCTAAATCAAGACCAACATATTTTTAGGCAAAACCTGTGAGTAAATATCCTTCGTATTCTTCGTATTATTCTAGCGTTCTTCAAAGCACGCCTTACGATCCATTGGGAGCCATGAAAATATACAATGGGTACTCGCCAAGTGTCTGATAGCAAGACAGCAGAAGTTTGGCTCCTCCCGAGTTAGAGCAGTTCACCTCCCTTGGGGCGGAGGAAGAGAGGCTGTAATTACTATTGGCAGAGGATGAGAGGCTGTAATTACTAGTTCAGGTATTTATATTAGCCAAGGAACTCCTGCTGCTAGCATCAAATCTGTTTCGCCATGGCAGCTGAGTAACTGTAAAGCCCTAAAGGATCTGAGCTGCTCACAACTACTTGTAACATGCCCTCATGACAGAAAATAACCTGTGTAGAGAAAGACTAAATAAAGCACAAAAAAAGCTACTTATGACATAGTTCAACAAAGCCACTGTTAAATACAGCATAAAAAAAATAAGGTCGATATACAAGTTAGAAGTGACTAGACACAAATATAGAGCAGGCTTGTTCTGGGTAGTTTATCAACACACCGATAGCAAATAATAACAAATAATCACTTGTCAATGAGAGACAACTTACAAATTCTTTTGTAGATTGGTTTGGCATAATACTCAGACACCAAAAAGGCCCTAGTGATCTTCCCACTTAACTGCGACCAGATGTGTTGCATGACACTTTTTTTTTTTTTAAATACTTTATTTCCTGAAACACACTGATCTGTGTTGGGCCCCTTCAAGAAAGACATTGAGGTGCGGGCAACGAAGCTGGTGAGGGGTCTGGAGAACAGGTCTTATGAGGAGAGGCTGAAGGAGCTCAGCCTGGAGAGGAGGAGGCTGAGGGGAGACCTTATTGCTCCCTACAACTCCCTGAAAGGAGGGTGTAGAGAGGTGGGGGTCGGTCTCTTCTTTCAAGGAACAGGCAATAGGACTAGAGGAAACGGCCTCAAGTTGCACCAGGGGAGATTTATATTGGATATTAGGAAAAAATTTTTCACCTAAGCATTATTAAGCATTGGAATGGGACACCCACGGAAGGGGTTGAGGCACCATCCCTGGAGGTATTTAAAAGACGGGTTGACATAGTGCTTAGAGACATGGGTTAGTGATGGTTTTTCTCAGTGTTAGGTTGATGGCTGGACTTGATGATCCAAAAGGTCCCTTCCAATCTAGACAACTCTATGATGACAAGTCTTACTAAGCAGACCTCCTATAGCAGTCAACATATCCCATTATCTCTATGGCCACAGAAATTCAGACTCAGAATCTGCACAGCAATTAAACTTTAATTTTGCTTTTTACGTTTTCTCTAATGGTTTTTGAAAACCACGTGAAACACCACTCTCCACTTTGCATAAGACACGTAACTTCTTTTCATACTAAATTGTGACCTCAACAAGCCTAAGCCTGTACAGAATATTCAAGCAGGAGAAAAATTATCTGGGACAAGGACAATAAGGTTACTGAGGTTGGGAAAATAAAATTGTTTTCAAATACGTGCAAGAGACAATGGAAGAGATAAGGAGAAAACAGCTCTGATAACATGCCAAAGCAATGACAGTCACCCCACAACCCATAAATGACATTGTTTTACGAAGGCAGGATTAATGGGAAATTATTTGTCTAAGAGATTATCTCTGCTCTTTAAAGTCAGCTCAATAAGTCAAAATGAAAAGGCACACGCAACAAAATGCTATTCCCCCCACCTCAAACTCAAACTTTCTGCACCTAATGCCTTTAATAAATGACAGATGAAAACAACTGCATATTGTCCCAGCCTGCTTGGAAGTATCACTCAGAAAATAAGACTTTGACTGCATTTGTCCATCCCTAGCTCATCAGATGATTCTAGTATACGCTGGGAAAATGAGGAAAGCACAGAACATTTTTATGGTGGTTAAGTTTGCTCAAAAGACTGCATTTGCCTTGCTCTAAGCATTTAGGTATGCACAGGACAAAACCAAAGAAGCAGAATTGGAAAAGAAGTCGGGCATTGGAATAGGCTGCCCAGGGAGGTAGTTGAGTCACCATCCCTGAATGTGTTTAAGAGTCTTTTAGATGTGGTGTTAGGGGATATGGTGTGGGGGAGAACTTTGTAGAGTAGGGTAGATGGTTGGACTCTATGATCCCAAGGGTCTCTTCCAACCTGAATGATTCTATGATTGTATGAATTAAAACTGTAGTTTCAGTTCAATGGAGTACACAAGTATATACAGCACACTGCTATTGTGACTTCACAAACACAGGTTATAAAAGCAAGTATGTAACTGAAAAACACAGGAAAGACAACTTTTATCACTAAGGTATCACTAATACCTTGTAGTTAGGATTTTTAAGTCAGATCTCTACTACTGATGAAGTACTACTTCTCTTATTACTTTTACGATGTTGAGAAAGACTGTCGCAAGCTGTAGGAAAAAACTTTGTTACAGGAAGAAAACAGCGAAAATGAGCAATAGGAAAAATGCTATTTATAGACAAATTATGTCAGAAAACATGTCAAATATTTTTCAAGAGTATTGTATTGCGTTATCTTGCCACAAGAACAGATCACTGCAGAAGCAGATAAGCACATAAGGCCAAAACCAAAGCTCTAAACACTGGGTGACTCTTACAGCCAGATGTGCACTGATGGCGATGCATCTGCAGTACTTCAGGTTATAGAAGACTGGAGGGAACCTGAAAGGATGCTGAAGGAAAATGCACAAGGAATAATCTTAGAAAGCTGAAAAGACATGAAAACAGAAGCAGAGTTTTCAAAATGGATGAGTAGCTAGTTGATTAATGACACAGTTTTTCATCTTATCCATAAGTCAAAAGAGCATTATTTTCCAGTATCAGCATTAGTTGGTAAAAAAAAAAAAAAAAAATCATGAAAGAATCACTTATCTCCTAAAGATAATACAAAGCTTTTAACACAGATTGTTAAAAAAAGGAACAAGAAGTGCCCATTTAACAAGAATACAAAGACATTAGGAACAAAATTAACTAAGAGACTAAGGAGAGAAAACAAGAACAGGAATTGCCCGTTAAAAAAAAAAACCAAAACCAACACTAGGCTGTCTTGGCAATAATTAAGAGAAAAACATAATTACTCATTTATGGTCAGATACTTGCTTTAGTTGATGCTAAACCTTATGGAATGAAGTCTAATGACTCAAAGATTAATCTATATAGTCATAACATCATGGACAAAACATAGTATTGCCTCAGACTTCAAATGCCCCAGGTGGTATCTGCTACACCAGATTAAAAACCAGAGTGAGCTACACATCACAAATACGTAAAAGCCTAATCATTATGAATGCCATATGCAAGCAGATTAATGAGGCTACGGTTAAGACATCATCAGAATTTTTAAATGTTGATCATTTCTTAACTTTTGCTTATCAGTTCATACTGACAGATACGGGGAAATTAATCACAGAACTAAAAAATTAATGACATTTAGTGAAATGCTTATTTGCATTGGGTGTATACCAAGAGAATAAAATCAACCTCATTTCCATACATTCTGCATTAGACCCAAATACATTTTTCTTTAGAATGAAGAGCTCAATCCCCTGTCTTCATCTCCTCCTCAAAGGAATACCATGGCTGTACAGAAAGGCTGTGTTTGAGGCAGGGTTTGCCAGGGTTACGCTGTTCCTCATTCTTGAGGTGCCCTCTGATGGCCAAGGCCAGAGGGTATCGCTACGACCTCTCCGGCCAGTGAAGCACCTGGACACATACACCATGAGCATCGTGGGTCAGTGAAGAACGGCAACAAAAATGCATTGACAGTTTTTTTGTAAGCGAGACTAGGTGCAAGAGCGAGCCAGACTTTTCCTGGGTATGCATCCAAAGGGTGGAGTAAAAACAAACACAAACCCTTTGGGATTAACAAAGCTGGTAACAGAACAACCTTCACCTCATTTTGGCAGCGCAACTGGGAAGACAACCAGGGAAACTGACGTGGTTTAAGAAGCTGTAAGCACTACATTCAAGTTTAATCCATTTCTTTCACAGGTACATATATAAACAAAGGCTGTAGTCATTAATAAATCATGTCATTTTGCTTAACTCATGGCAGATGATAATAAAAAAAACCCTTTGCTTTCTGCTATTTGTTCAAGACTACAGATTATTTAAATTAAATGTTATTCCTTACAAACAGAAAAACACCAGTATTTACATAAAAAGGAATTTGTTTACATAAGTATAGTAAAAAATTACAGCTAAAAAGATCACAAGCTACATGTAAATTGCAGCTGTATGTCTTCATTGGTCTGTTTCCCTGATGTTTCATGTTATTTTCTGCCGTTCTACAACTCAGACACTGAACAGCTAATTCAGTGTCCTTTCAAAAATCTACAGAGTGCGTACAAGCTGTTACAAAATGTTACTGATACCTAGACTTTCCTGTGCCCCAGGATGCTGAATAAATCTATCACTGCCTTTCAAAATCCATTTTTACTACAAAACATCTATATTACAGTACTTTTTTTTGTCTCCTCCTTCAGATAGATGAGGCATCATCAGACAAATGAGATGACACAAGACATTTAGATATATATACTTCCACTTGACACACTACTGAAAGTACATAACATGGGTAGAACCTATGGAAAACCTCTCCTGGTTTTCTATTTGACAGTAACAGAAGATTCAAGGAATACCAAAAACGATCCCAGGTAAGGTCATACAGACATGCCTACTAATCTAGAGATTATCACTGTAGACCACCTCCTCCTTGCATACCTCAAGAGAAAAGAAAGCCACTTCAGGGAAAGAAATTTCAATTTCTAGCAATGTCAAAGTGCTCCACACAAAGCTAATGCCACCCTGCAGGATTCCAGTGCTTCTAAATCCACGCAGGCTTGAAACAGAGACAGATGAAGGTAGACCTGTAAAGGTGGCACAAAGCAGCACAAGGCTTCTCTTAAGGAAAGCTAATTCAGTAACATTTGCACACCCAACTTTGAATCCGTACCTTTCTTCAGGCTCAACGGATCACACGAGATCACTGTCTATGCAGATGCAATATAGAGAAAAGCAGGCTACATTTCTCAATAGGGAATGGAAAATTAACTAGAAAGTATGCTCCTTAGCAAAAGGTAGGTCACTGACCCATCAGTATTTCCCTGTAGGTCACTACTTCAGGAATTTAGGGAAAAAAAAAAAAAAGATTAGGAGTGAACTATAAAATGACCTGAGACAATCCAGCAGGAGGCATAGCCAAAAGAAAACCCAACAAGAATCACAGAATCTTCATGGTTGGAAGGGACCTTTGAGATCATCGAGTCCAACCATACACATCCAGGAAAAAAAAAAACACAGACGCAAAAAACCCCACCAAAAAAAACCCACAACCCCAACCCAGCAATCTCGGGCACTAGAGCATGCCCTGAAGTGCCACGTCTACACGGTTCTTAAACACCTCCAGGGGTGGTGACTCCACCACCTCCCTGGGCAGGGTGTTCCAGTGCCTGACCACCCTTCCAGTAAAGTTATTCTTCCCAATATCTAATCTAATACTTCATACATTTTCCTCTGCTCCTGTCATCATTCATGTGGGAGAAGAGGCCAACCCCCACCTCTCTCCAACCTCCTTTCAGGGAGTTGTAGAGGGCAATGAGGTCTCCCCTCAGCCTCCTCTTCTCCAAACTAAACATGCCCAGTTCCCTCAGCCTCTCCTCATATGACTTGTTCTCCAGACCCCTCACCAGCTTGGTGGCTCTCCTCTGGAACCAACCAACCAAAAAAAAAAGCCTTTCAAAATCTGTGTCAGGTACCCAAGAGAAACTTAACAAGAAAACAGCTGGGGTGGGTAGGAAATCAGCTGAGCCTAACAGATCGATTTCCCAACTTTAAAATAATCTCTCTCTGCAGTCAAGGTATTCAAGGATGAAGTAGGACCCTTCTCAGGCAGGTAGGTTGCTGGTCACCAATGATCCAGTAAGAGCCTGGCAGCAGAGTACAAGCAACGCAGAGGCACCTGATGCTCTCCTGCAGCAAATTAATCATTCAAATAAGGATCTGCTTCTTCAGAAGCCAGAGCCGCAAAACGAAGCCACAGCTGGGAAGGGAGTGGGCCAGGCCCAATGTTCCTACAGCCAAGTTTAACTACCCAAGCTCTCTATTTGCAGCCTGATTAAACCATGTTTCTATTATCTCAGGAAGACAGCACTCCAATGATCCCGGTGACAGCCTGTACAGACTGTCCGTAAGACATCGGGGGGGTGTTTTTATTGTAAAAATTCTGCTCAGCTATATATACTGCCCCTGAAACATGCCCTGCTTTCCTGGTACCAGGGAAAAAAATATTCTGACAAATAATCTTAATTTACAAGAACTACAAAAAATGTCCAATTCCTCTCTAGCATAAGTATGCAGATTAGCAATTAATTGCAGCAGAAATAAATTAACAGATGAAATTCCCTTTGGGAAATTGCAGTAAAATGGAAAGTCACATAATGAGACCACCCAGAAACCAGCTGCAATGACAGTGACTAGCATTTCTAAAAATACTCACTTCATCTATATTTAAAACAGTTTAAAAATAAATATTCATTAAGTTCAAAAAGCATATTGCTACATTTTTTCTTAAAAGAGTTCAAAACACTTGAGTTTTGTAATCAGTAAAATTAGTGGTTATTTTAAATGAGTCTTACAGCAGAATTTCTTTTAAACACATCTTGGCAAAGGCATTTCTGAGATAAGACTTAAACATACTTTATTCTTACACTTGCTGCTTAAAGAAGTGCTCCAACCTCTAGAAAGATTCTATACATTAATTAACCAAGCGTCATCTGATACAACAATCAGTTGTTTGATTTATTTCATGTCTGACTTTGAGCTACTGAGAGTCATTTCCCATTTTTCCTTCTGACTGAAAAAAAAAAAAAAAAAAAAGGATTTAAGATTTAGTCCTTCCCCAATAGTCAGCCGATCTTTATCGTTAGTAGGAACGGAAAAAAACACGTTAACATCACATATGCAGTGTACATTCATGGTCTTAGACTATCATACAACTTTATTCAGGGAAACTTTTTTCAAAAGAATGAATTTCACGGGAAAATGTTTGGGGGGGGGGGGAACAGAGAGNGGAAAAAAACACGTTAACATCACATATGCAGTGTACATTCATGGTCTTAGACTATCATACAACTTTATTCAGGAGAACTTTATTCAGAAGAATGCATTTCACAGAGAAATGTATTGGGGGGGGGGGAACAGAGAGGGTGGAACCAAACCAAACCATGTCATTGGAAAGGCAGTCATCACAATTTTTAGTGATTCAACCTGTTTGGGTTTGCCTGCCCCATAAACTTGCATTAAACATTTTAGACATAGCCTTTTCCTATCGTCTATATTCCATATTTGTCACAGCCTTTTTTTTGGCTGTTAATCCGAACTGCTAATTCAAACTGCAATCATGACTTAAGATACTACAGTTTAATTTAGGTCTCAAAACAACTTGCATTACTCCCTTCTTTCTTGGATGCTTACACATTCTTCCTTGGATGCTTCATCTGACACTCACTGCTCTCTGTACTGCTCTCAGCAGCTACAAAACCTGCCACTGCTTTCATTGTGACTGCTCATAACAGCAAGCCCTACAAGTATTTGTATTTTGTATGCTATATAATAATTCCCTATAAACAAGGCACAACTTTTTGGATATCTGTAGAGTAGGTTTATAAGGATGTGCAATACGCTAGCCAGGTTTTAACATCTAACCAAGGATCATGAGAAGCAAGGGTTATAGACAACAGAAATAGTGAAAAATCACCGTGGTGAATGGAGGTGCATTTACTCTTGCATCATTTGTGCTTTTTCTGTTGTATAGAATTTTTTAGGATTACATTGCAAAGTTTTTAAAAAATTAAAAATTTAAAACAGCTTTTAGCAAGGAAGCAAAGCAAGAAAATAATCTCTTCGAAAAGCAAATGCAAGCCAGGCACTCTAAAATGGAATGAAGAAATAGGGGGAGAGGAGGGAGGGGAGGGGGACTCCCAAAACCTCCATATTTCTTTCAACACACAAGGCTTGAGATTAGCAGAAGGGATGAGCTAGAGCAAGAAAAAGTCCAATTTTAAGAAGTGGGCAAAGGAATATACTCCACAGAGTTTTCAAATAGAAGAAAACTTAGTTTATGTAACAGAAGTGATGAAATGAGTTACCAGAGCAATTAGACAAAGAGGCAAGCAAGAATAAGCATATTATGTATATTCTACAGGAACTGCAAATTTAGCATAAATATTACACAGTTAAGTCATAAACAATTTGAAAGTTAGAAGTGGCATAATCTTTAGAAATGCTATAAAAATTTTACTGTCAGGATTTGACCATGTTTGTTCAAACACGTAGCAATGTTGCTTTTCACCAATCATGAATTTAAGAATCCACTTATTAAGCCCAGTGAATAACTGTTGTGTTCTAAAAGCAACTACATCATTTAAAACAATTGGTTTAGACAAAGCACATCTAAGATTTACGCTCCTTTACAGAATCCTGCAAAGTTGTAGGCAAGGTTCAATATATTCATTTCAAGGGAAGTTTATGATTTACTGTACACGGCAGAGGTAGGTAAATTGTGTCTCTTCAACCACTTAAAGTTTTATGTGTGGTTCAAACTTGGATCTCAATAATGGACCTCTATTAATGTACAGACAGGTGAGAAATGCAGATCCCCACTATCACAGAAGCTAGAATTATTGAGATAAATAGAATCATAGAACCATAGAATGGTTAGAGTTGGAAGGGACCTTAAAGATCATCCAGTTCCAACCCCCCTGCCCTGGTCAGGGACACCTCCCACCAGACCAGGTTGCTCAAAGCCCCATCCAGCCTGGCCTTGAACCCCTCCAGGGATGGGGCAGCCACAGCTTCTCTGGGCAACCTGTTCCGGAGTCTCACCACCCTCACAGCAAAGAATTTCTTTCTGGTATCTAATCTAAATCTCCCCTCTTCCAATTTAAAACCGTTACCCCTTGTCCTGTCANATCATTTAAAACAATTGGTTTAGACAAAGCACATCTAAGATTTACGCTCCTTTACAGAATCCTGCAAAGTTGTAGGCAAGGTTCAATATATTCATTTCAAGGGAAGTTTATGATTTACTGTACACGGCAGAGGTAGGTAAATTGTGTCTCTTCAACCACTTAAAGTTTTATGTGTGGTTCAAACTTGGATCTCAATAATAGACCTCTATTAATGTACAGACAGGTGTGAAATGCAGATCCCCACTATCACAGAAGCTAGAATTATTGAGATAAATAGAATCATAGAACCATAGAATGGTTAGAGTTGGAAGGGACCTTAAAGATCATCCAGTTCCAAACCCCCTGCCCTGGGCAGGGACACCTCCCACCAGACCAGGTTGCTCAAAGCCCCATCCAGCCTGGCCTTGAACCCCTCCAGGGATGGGGCAGCCACAGCTTCTCAGGGCAACCTGTTCCAGTGCCTCACCACCCTCACAGCAAAGAATTTCTTCCTGGTATCTAATCTAAATCTCCCCTCTTCCAATTTAAAACCGTTACCCCTTGTCCTGTCACTCCACTTCCTGACAAAGAGTCCCTCCCCAGCTCTCCTGTAGCTCCCTTCAGATATTGGAAGGCTGCTCTAAGGTCCCCCTGGAGCCTTCTCTTCTCCAGGCTGAACAACCCCAGCTCTCTCAGCCTGTCCTCATAGGAGAGGTGCTCCAGCCCTCTGATCATCTTTGTGGCCCTCTGCTGGACCCGTTCCAACAGGTCCATGTCCTTCCTGTGCTGAGGACTCCAGAGCTGGACACAGAGCTCCAGGTGGGGTCTCACCAGAGTAGAGGGGTAGAATCACCTCCCTGGTCCTGCTGGCCATACTTTTGATGCAGCCCAGGATGGGGTTGGGTTTCTGGGCTGCCAGTGCACATGAATCAAGTTTCCCTGGGAAACATTTACACACACAAATCAGTCTCCTTGCACAGTGAAACACCGGACGGCTGAGAAACACCCTAGGAACACCTTCACTGGCAGTACACATCAGCCAGATCACTTACCAGTTAACTTCCAGAAACATAACTAGTTTTCTCCAAGGAAATGATAGAACACAGTTGAGGAAATAATTTGTCATTAAGCGTCGTGTAATCCAACTCCAGGCAGATACCACTACAGCTATCACTTAGCAGCTGTCTCTGGGTCACAGGAGGCCGTAAGAAAATAATCAGGAGAAAACTCAAACTTCTAACAGAGCCATCCTGAAATACAGGCTTCTGCTCACTTACCAACAGCAGCGGCCATTAACTGGGTTAATTCTTAACCAGAACTATTGTCAGTTCTTTCTTACTGACAATAGCACATCATTCTCAAATTATTGTTACCAGCACGCTCATAAATTGTTGTCTCATGACATTAAACAGGTACTATATTAAGTGACGCATTTTCAGGTTGTGTGCATCCCACAACATAGAAATAAAATTGTATTTCCTGTTAATATATTTTATTCCAACAGCTTTTCTGAAGTTTGGGGAACACCTCAACAGTTACGCAAGCCTTCCCACACTTCAAATCCTCCACATCTTGCTTTGTTAGTTTTACTATCATGAAACACCTATATTGACTAGAAGACAGAAGCATTTCCATGGAAATCAAACCGAAGAGGACCACGCAGAGACCACAGCAATTGTTTATGCTGCAAATTGAAGTGCTTTGTAGGAGATGCAAGAAGCAGATAGAAGAAATCAAAAGACAAAATACTGAATACAGTCAAATTTCATTTAGCCTCCCAACAGTATTTATAATTACTTCATGCAAGCTACATAATCTCCAAAAGAAACACATATACTTTAATTAGTGGAAAAGACAGAACACTGACATATGAATTTCAGAAAAATAGCCAACAATGGGACAGTTAAGGGGGCACAGCAAAAAGAAGGTCCACAAAGGAAAGTCCAGTGAGTGTCCCTATCTCGCAGGTAGCCATTCCGCATACAGGCTTGAGTCCCCTCTGACACAAAACCCCACTCAAAGTCACTTCCCTTGATTTCACTTCACCCTCTTAAAATATCACCATTTTATTCAGCAGACCTGTGCCTCAGACAAGGACCTTCCAACATAACACTAGTGAGAAATGAAGACCAGCTGCTTCTCTGCAAAACTCTCCCAGCAAACTTTGATCCGAGAGATTCAGGGGACAAAGCCACTGTAATCACGTTTTTAAGCGAGCACTGCCAAAGTTATTACCTTACTAACCTTGTATGTGCATATTATAAAAATCATCCATTTATGTTACAGTGAATTACTTTATGTTAACGCTGGGAATGCAACACCTGAAATGAATTTCAAGTGACAAGACCATCATCAATCATACTTTCTCAACATTAATGCCACTACATAAAGCCTTCTGCTTCACTGCCTGAAAATGTAGATGTTTTAGGAAGAAAATATTTTGCAGGTGGTGCTATGTATACTGATACTTTTCCCAAAGTAGCAGGTTCTTTGAACACATAGCATATTTGACTAATATTTAATTTTAACAGACAAATCATTGCAAATATTTATAAAACTAGGAGCAACTCGATCCACATTCCAAACAGTTCTGAAGTTTACATCCCAAATAGGGAAAGCAATAAACAAAAAAAATGAATTAAAAATTAGCACAAAAAGAAGACCTCATTGGTGTTTTCCAAGTCCTCAAAACCCAACCATTTGATTTGTAGACATTTTATCACTTTACACAAGATCCTACTGCAAAGTAAAAAAGTGAAGGCATTAACTTCAGAAGACATGTACTACCAAGACTGTACATCTTAACATTGGAATTTTGATTTCTTACAGTACCAGTTTGTATTATTTTCAGTTAATATTTTTATTTGCAGATGGTTAGATCCTGTATTATATTCTGACAAAGTATTTTCACAAAAGCAACTTTTTGCAGTAGAGTTATAATTGAAAGACAAGTCATTACTTCAATTGCTGGGCTCAAATATGGGGAAAAAGAGGCTGGATTTAAATGCAAGTATGACAAATCTACTGGAGAATCACCACAAGATCATGAATGGAAAGTTCAGCTATGCTATCAATGATAATTACAGGTCTTTATAAAATAAACTCTTCAAACCTACAATAAAAGCACTCATGCTATATAGGAATATATACACATTCTCAAGCATTTGCTTATAGTTTTAAAATGTAATGTTCAACAAGCACTAAAACTCTAGGGCAAAACATGTTCTGAACTGTAACATTTGTCAAGAACAACACAGTGATTCAAATCTCGCCGATGCAAACACGAATGGAGGCGCCCCAGTCACAGAATCACAGAATCTTCTAGGTTGGAAGGGACCTTAAAGAACATCTTGTCCAACCGTCAACCTAACTTTGACAAAAATAGACACCCACACAACAAACAAAAAGCATCACCATCACTAAACCATACCTCCCAGCACTACATCAACCCGTCTTTTGAACACCTCCAGGGATGGTGCCTCAACCACCTCCCTGGGCAGCCCATTCCAATGCCTGATAACCCTTCCGGTGAAAAAATTTTTCCTAATATCCAGCCTGAACCTCCCCTGGCGTAACTTGAGGCCATTTCCTCTCGTCCTGTCGCCTGTGACTTGGGAGAAGAGACCGACCCCCACCTCTCTACACCCTCCTTTCAGGTAGTTGTAGAGAGCGATAAGGTCTCCCCTCAGCCTCCTCTTCTCCAGGCTGAACAACCCCAGCTCCCTCAGCCTCTCCTTCTAAGACTTACTCTCCAGACCCCTCACCATCTTCGTTGCCCTTCTCTGGACCCGCTCCAGCACCTCGATGTCTTTTTTATGGTAGGGGGCCCAAAACTGGACACAGAACTTGAGGTGGGGCCTCACCAGTGTCCAGTACAGGAGGACGATCACCTCTCGTGTCCTACTGTCCACGCTGTTCCTGATACAGGCCAGGATGCTGTTGGCTTTCTTGGCCACCTGGGCACACTGCTGGCTCATGTTCAGCCGACAGGCGACCAACACCCCCAGGTCCTTTTCTGCCAGGCAGCTCCAGCCACTCTGCCCCCACTCTGCCCCCCTGTAACGCTGCAGGGGGTTGGTGTGATCCAAGAACCCAGTCAGAGTCAGGTTTTTCAGCATCTATTATCCCCATCTCTGGAGTTTATCCAAGGGCTGTTTCAGTCAAGCAGAGCAGGAAACACAGAAGATAACCCAACTGCATGAGCTGGAACCAGAGTGCTGAACCTCCTATTCCCCAGTATCCAACCTCAACAGATGCACAAGCCTAGAGAACACAAATTGACAGAACCCACCACAATCTAAGGGCCAAACTCACTCCCCCTCCTCAGCAGGACAGGGGGCAATAGGATGAGAAAGCCTATGGCTTATGATAAAGACAGGAACACTGCTTAACAATTACAACTGCAGGCAAAACAGACTCTACACGGGGAAAATTAATGTAACTTACTGTCAATTAAAATAGTCAGGTAGTCAGAAACAGACACCTTTCCTCCCCTCTCTCCCAAGCCAACTTTACTCCTTCGCTCCAGACTCCTCCACCTCCCACCCCAAGCAGCACAGGGGGCAGAGGGCAGGGGCAGCTGTGGTCAGTCCACAGCAGCTCCTCTCCACAGCTCCTACCCAGTCCTATTTCCCCCGCTTGGGCACGGGCTCTCTCTCATGGGCTGCAGTACTTCAAGAGAAAAAAATAAATCACAGAATCACAGAATCTTCATGGTTGGAAGGGACCTTTGAGGTCATTGAGTCCAACCATTCACACACATAAAAAAAAAAAAAAAANAAACCCAACAATCTCGAGCACTAGAGCATGCCCTGAAGTGCCACATCTACACGTTTCTTAAACACCTCCAGGGATGGTGACTCCACCACCTCCCTGGGCAGGCTGTTCCAGTGCCTGACCACCCTCTCAGGAAAGTCATTCTTCCTAAGATCTAATCTAAACCTCCCCTGCCCCAACTTCAGACCATTTCCTCTGCTCTTGTCATTATTCCCTTGGGAGAAGAGGCCAACCCCCACCTCTCTACACCCTCCTTCCAGGGAGTTGTAGAGGGCAACGAGGTCTCCCCTCAGCCTCCTCTTCTCCAAACTAAACGTGCCCAGTTCCCTCAGCCTCTCCTCATAGGACTTGTTCTCCAGACCCCTCACCAGCTTGGTGGCTCTCCTCTGGACATGCTCCAGCACCTCAATGTCCTTCTTGTGGTGATGGGTCCCAGAACTGGACACAGTACTCGAGGTGGGGCCTCACCAGTGCCCAGTACAGGGGGATGATCACCTCCCGAGTCCTACTCACCACACTGTTCCTGACACAGGCCAGGATGCCACTGGCCTCCTTGGCCACCTGGGCACACTGCTGGCTCATGTTCAGCCGGCTGTCCACCAACACCCCCAGGTCCCTTTCTGCTGGGCAGCTTTCCAGCCACTCTTCCCCAATCCTGTAGTGTTGCCTGGGGTTGTTGTGACCCAAATTCAGGACCCTGCAAATTGCTTCAGCGTTCAGGAACTATCCAGCTGCCCCGTTGTGGGGTCCTCACAGGTGCCATGAAGATCTGCTCCCCAGCCTCATGGCCCCAGCTCCTCTGACCTTGGTGTTTCCTGGCTCCTTCTCACTCCCTTTGGCTCCCCCCCCCCCTCTCTCTGTGGGGTATTTTGCCCTTTCTTAAATATATTTTCCCCTCCCGAGATACCCCTCAGTATAGGGATGCCCTGTGGGGCACCGGTCAGAGCCAGCTGAGCCCCAGCTTCTCCTCACAGAGCCCCCCCACCAGCACCCCGAGCTCAGGTTTAGTCAAGACTACTAGAATTATTTTAATAATAAAAAGAGCATTTTTATGTGCTCAACCTAAATCCATAATCTCTATATAAAGGATTTTCTGATCAATCAGGCAGGAAGAGTATCAGACACGAAGAACTAAATGGTACTACAAGAAAAGCAGTTTAAAAAAAACCCATCCAAACACGTCCTCAGAAATTAGGTGGTTTCTGATGAGAAGGGAAGCTCACACTAAACACTTGCACCACTTGCAGCAGGTAGGAGACCTTGTCCAGCTCCAGTTCACCACACAGAGCGGCAATCGTGGGGGCAAAAGGCTGTCCTACAAGTCAGACCACTGCAAGCATAATATTCAGTCATATTTCCAATTATCTGGGGACACCACTGATAAAGGCTGATGGTTTGGCAGCCTCTTCTGTCCCATTTCAGACTTCTCTGGAGCCATACTCCGTGCAGTACTCAGTACAACACAGCTCTGAGATGGGTTTGCGGCCAAATCTTCTGATTCCAAGAAATAAAAAATTAAGACAATTATCCTCAAAAGAAAGGAGATCCAATACTGCCACTAATTTCACAACCTAAGGTCACTACGTGGATATAACTGAAATTACCAAAATGCAGCATAGCATTACTGCAGAAATGTTTGTGTATCAGTGTAAACAGAGCAAAACCCTCATAAATAAAATATAATGCAATTTGAATTAATAAAGGTTTGCTTTAAGTTATAAAACAATTGTAGAGCTAATACTACAACTTGCCTGAACTACAGAAAATGCTTAGGCTTTCTACAGTTTAATCATCATTAATGGCACAAAGGAAGCTATTTACTATCAAATGGGTCAGAGAAAACAAAAAGAAGGTCCTTGCAGTATTTATTTTGCACAGAAAATGAACTTCTTCAGCTGCATTTGCAATTGTCAAGAAGGCTGGAGTAGTATTAACTTCCCCTATTATTGAGTCTCAAAGAATAGCCACAGAGTTGAGATGTCAAACTTATTTTTAAAGTATGAAACAAAATATATGACTGCTTGGTGGGCTTGAGTAGTAAGTGATAAAAGCATAACTCACTAAACTGAAGTTGTGCCAGTGTCATCGTTAAAAAAAAAAAAAAAGTTTAAAGTCAATGCTATGAATTATTTATGGTTCTCTCAAAGCTCAGTATCAACACATCACTCTCATTATATTCCTCCTTTAAAACCCTGTCTAAATTCTCTCTGTCACATGCAGGATGGTGGCAACATGAGCCAGTAGGGATAACTCCTTCCAAAAGCCTGGGCGAGTGACTCCTTGGAGTAGCACCAAACAACTCCCAAGAGGGAAAACATGCATCACAGTACACATAATCAATAACACCACATCAGCAATCCACCCTGGAAAAATTTGGTGCTTTAACATTGATTAATTGAACCACTAATGAGAGCTGTAAGAAAGATTCCTCAAAACGATGTACCTGAAAGACCACCTTTCCATCACCTATATTCAGGGTATTTTGTCCCTTAGAAGCTTAGAACCAGAAATATTGGCCAAAGTCAAACTATCTCACAGAATCCTAATTTTATCACCCTGTGAAACACAAGTCCCTTCTTTGAAATAGCATTCAAGCCTAATTTGGATTATCACACCATTAATATCCTTAATTCCCAACTTCTAATAAAACAAGGATGGCCCATTAGAAAGTGCTGAAAACAAAATGTAAATAGCCAAGTGCTGCAAAACCACTAAAACATCCTCCCAAACGCACACATCAGTAACGTTTCCCAGAGTGGCAATGTTATCAAATATATCCATTAAGAGACAAAACAAATAACAAATCAGTGATGCTGTTTAAGGCTTTATTACTTCTTAAAGAAGTCTGGCCATGATGCGCAACTTCTGTGCAAAGTCATGAAGACCACAGCGCCTGAAATTCTGCACAGTTCTCTTGATTTCTCCTTTGCAGCAGACACATGAAGACACGTGTGCTACAAAAGCATTAGCAAGCAATACTAAACCAGCTGGACTTGCAGAACTTAAATCTAGACCAAACAGTATTTCAACTACTGCTTTTCACAGACAATACTGGGAGCGTGCCACCGCGTCATAACTTCTACTGACATGTGCTCCTTCGCTTCAGATAAGGCTGAGGAAAAAAGGGACTTTGTATGTTGTGTTTAAAAAAAAAATCCTTATGTACAATCCTTTCTTTGAAAGTGTATTCTTACAGTTTCACTGAAATGCAATTGATGGTTATAGTTTTATTCCACTGAAAGCTGCACTCATTCTCCAGCTACCAAGTGTCACGCTCCAGCTGTGCCTCTTTGGCACGACAAGTTAGACTGATCTCTGCAGAAAATGTAAAAAATTTAATAATATTCCTAGCATCTCTCAGCAGTGCACTGTGCTGGCTAAAATCAGTGAAACAGCTTATTAAATATGGTTTAACAAACTAAATTAGTAATCAAAACCCCACAACTTCAATCAGGAGCTTTGGAATAGGACAGAAATCACTAGTCCTTTCTTCCTTACTCTGAAAATATGGTGAACTTCAATAAACAAAATGTATGTATTAAAACTAAAAACTAATGCAAACCTGAAATACTGCAAGAACTTAAAACACAGCACTTCTATAGAAGATAGTTCTCCAAGCTCGTGAGTGCTAAAATTTCTAAACCATGGTTACAGAGGATAACATAAAGAAGTACTTTTTACTACAAAGCAGCTATTGATAAAAAAGCAGCTATATAAGATACTGTGTGTTTGCAAGAAAAAGGTGCAGATTCTTCCTCAAACTGCAAAGTCAAGTAGTCTACTCATTTCAGTTCTTGCTGTTTTTCAGACTTCTCCTCAGCTACTCACAAAAAAAACAGATTCCAGAAGTCCACAAAGCTTCTCAAAAATATTTTAAACACATGGAGATAACCTGTGTACTTAGCCACATTTCTACAGAATACAGTTATTTTTTTTAAAGCCCACACAAGCGTTACCAGCTTTCAGCAAGAACGTTATGCATCAAATGAAATAAGGATGTCTCTAGCTGCAGTTGTATTAAGAGTTCTAATGGAAATGTTCACCTAAGAGTATCACAATTCTCACCGCGCATTAAATAAGCCCACAGACTGCAGTTAGACTCAAAATTAACAAATTAGAAAATTAGCATACTGTCAGCTTTTCAAAGGAATGCATTTTTACTTCACAGTTTGTTTACCAAATACTCATGGTTAACCTTGATGTTCATGTAAAACAGCAATATAAGGCTTTAAAAACATTTTTTAAACAGCAATCCAAACTGCCTTCATGTTAATCAATGCCGTATTTTCTAGAACTAAAATTCTGGACATTATACATGATGACCAACTTTTAAACCTGGTGAAGTGATTAATACTGTAAAATAACAATTCCTGAATTGATCATCGAAGTACTAACAGAAGAACATTCACATACAGTATTTACCATTGGTGTCCTAACTAGATATGATACCTTGAACGTTCATAAAATGAAGACTTAATTTTTTGCCTGACACGTTCTGACTTATCCTCATTTCAGTTCTCACTAACAACAGAAAAAAGAAAAAACCCACAAATCACTATTTTACTTGTTTCGACAAAAAAAATCTGTTGCAAAGTGTTGTGTGAGAAAAGACTGATACAAAGATTAAAAACAGTTGTCTCTATGGGGATAACAACTTGAATGAAAAGTCGTGTTAGTCTCTGTGAGGGAAACGGTTTCAAAATCCTCTAGCAGGAATTTCTTTACAATGCATATCACATGCTAAATTCCATTTAAAATTAATGAACTCCCAGCTCATAATGAACTTCTTTTAAGTGCTGTCAGCACTTTTGATAGGGTTTCTGGTATTCTCCAGATGGAAGCAGATAAATTTAAAATCCAAAAGGCTACTACTGCCCAAGAGTCACTTAACAATGCAACGAAAAGTTGTAAAAAATGAGACTTTATCAGACTTACCGCCAGTGCTTTAGATAACTTGGTTCTATAGTTATTACAAACAATCGCATCAATCTCCTTAAGAGGCACATATGCAAAGCCATCTTTAATAAACACTCTTCTGGCTCTAAACAGATCCACAGCATCTGCAAGTCCAACCTGAGAAAGAAGAAAAACCCACACTGTGGAACAGTAAAATAATGCATTAACAATATTTACAACCCTAAGATTCAATATGGACCAGGAAAGCCTTAAGTCATTCTCTGTCTTTTAACAAAGCTCTATCCAGGCAAAACACACAGACTTTTGAAATTAAATGTTGACTTTGGAATAGCAGATCATTGTTTTGGTGGGAAAAGACCGTTTACTTACAGAAAGCCATGCAACCAGGCAAAATAAGGTACTTTAAAGTTTGTCTCTATGGTTGTTAGGCAAATTATGTAGCTTTGCATCATTTACTGGTTTGATATTTGAAAATGGACTTCTGTTGCCTTTCTGTTCCAGACACCTTGACATATTTGGTTCATGTAGGTTATATATAAAAGGTCTTGGAACCCAATCAACTTCGCTCCAACGAAGAATCAGTGGGCTACATCAGATCCTTCTCACCTCTCTCCTCTTGCTCTAATACAATCAGACCAAACCTAGTTTCAGCAACAGATGTTTGAGAATGTCTCCATCCCAAGTGGTCTGTCAGTAGGGGAAGTTAAGTCATTTGTCTGGGAAACATTAAAAATTAAGACTGTTTTTGTGGATGACAAGGGGTGGCAGAAGGGGACGAGAGACATCAATGGCAGTTTAAAGCCCCCTTCATTCTCCCAGTCCCTCCTTCTACTCTTATACTGACATGAAAAAGAGGAACTCTTATTAGTGTCAGTTAATTTAGATCCTTTGATTAAGTGTTAGCGATAGTATTACGTAAACTTAAAATTAGTAACTCCAAGTTTAACTGAAAGAGAATGAATGCAAATCTGTGGAACTTACCAATTTCTACTTACCTTATAGAACATCTGCTCTTTAACTTTAATTATACTGAGGCCAGGGGTTGACGTACACAACTCATTTGCCAATTCATTTTTCAGGTCTTCACTAATCTAAAATCAAGACCTTGGTTTTAAACTGCTGAAATACTTTAGAATAAGGCTTTTTTTTTTTTAAATAATACAAGCTAAAAGATTACTTGCTCTGTAAATATGTCATCCCTTTAGTTGACAAGGGAAAAAGAATTACATATTCAGCAAGCAGTCACTAACAACTAATTAAGCAGAAACCAGCAAAACCCTAGTGGTCAATAGTGTTAAATATCCTTCCTTCCGAAGCAGTAGTGAAGATTTTAAAATATAATAATTTTAAACATTAACACAAGAACTATAAAACATGCTTTCTAAAAGCCAACCTCTTCAAACTAGAACTTATGAGAATCCCTGCTCATATGTAGAATTACTATATGCATTAAGTATGATGACTTAATAGCAATTAGTAAGGACTTAAGCAACTTTGACAGTTTTTTAACAAAAACATCCGTTTCAGCTCATCTTTAAATCTAGACTTTTACAAGAATGACACATCATCTTATCTTCATGGATTTATTTCTCTCTCCATTTTTGTTGGGTTTTTTGTTTTGTTTTGGGGTTTTTTGGGGTTGGTTGGGTTTTTTTTGAGGAGCGAGAACAGTGGTATCCTTACTGTTCTGTAAATGTTAGTGCTTTTCTAGTTCCTGAAACAGCTAATTTGATGCTCTTATTTAACAACATAAAGTATTTAAGCCAGAATTTCTAGCTTGAAAAATCAAAGACAATGTTACACTTCCTAAAACAAAAACTTAAATACTGCATATACATAAATATTATGCTTTTTGATTATTTAATAACACACTAAAACCAGCATAGGGGCCACACTTCAAATTAGCATACTGTAATGATTTTACTAGTCAATAAATCATTTGGGGTTTTATTCAACAGAAAATAATTAACAACAAAATCTGAAATTAAATTGTTCTGCTTTAAACCATGATTAAGCCGGGGCTTTGAAAACTGAAAAGAAGTAATACATTATCACATGCCAAAGACACCCAGACTCCAAACCCAAGATAAAAAAGGCACTGGGTGTCCTGCCTCTCCGTGGTAAGGGATGTGTTTAAGTTGTTTGATTTCTTCTCTGAACAGGGCAGAATATCTCATTGTTGACCAACACTTCTATGCAGTTAAACAGGTATTTAAACAAAACTTTTTTTCCTTCTTCTCAGTTAAAAAAAAAAAAAGAAAATGAAAAAAAAAAACCCGCCTTTCTTGGAACTCACTGGAAGGACCTTTTAATTTCAAACTTGGAGAAGTAGCTCAGCAAATCCTCTCTGTGAAAGCCATTTGATAGATGCATACGAAATGGCCGAGGCAGCTATGTCTACAAGGTTTATGGGTACCCTGTCCACACCTTCATGTAATCTGTAGTACTGTCTCAGGAAAATCAGCTTTAAAAAAAAATCATAATAAAGCTGCCAGCAAGGCAGAAGAATGTAACTTTTAAGACAGAGGAAGCACACAGCAGCATTACAGTTCTGCATGTGAAAATCTAATGCTCAAGGAAAAACAGCCTTTAAGGAAACCATTTTTCTTCAAAAAAGGAGCTGTAGCAAAGCAATTAAATGCGTTTGTGTAAATGATACAAGAAAATGTTTTCTATAAAATACTCTCACTAACAATCTTATACTTGCTAGTCTTTGAAAGATTCCTGCTTTTCAAATGGGACACCCTGGAACTACATACAAATTTCACATAGTGCTATCAAAACTCTGCTTCTCCTTCCAGATGATATATTTCTTGTTAAAATAAGTATAAATCTAACTCACCACCTCAGCCTGCAAGCTTGCCTTTCCCCTACTATAGACAAAAGTTTTAATTTTCATTCCAGAATAGTGACTTCCATTTTTCAACTGTAACAGTTTCATGCTTTCTCAATAGACATTGCTTAAGAGAGCCCAGTTTACCATGGCAGTGAAACTGTCTTTGAATAAAAATAATACAACATATTGTATAGCTACAGTGCTTACAATTGCATTATTTCTTCTAGGATATCTCACTAAAAAACAAAACAAAACATCAAACCCAGCCAAGGATAGTTTTTTTTACAGAAAGCCATTAGAACAGTCCAGTGACTGTTTTAAAGACAGGCTTGCAATACTGGTGGGAGAACAAGACGAGAGAAATTCGAGGATTCCTTGCTTTATTTGATTTTCGAAAAACAAAAGCATTTTATTCAGTATTAATTTTAAGGGTTTTTTTTTTAATCTTTCAGTATACACATAAAATAATTATACTGACTCCAAAATTCCCCAGCTGTCTAGATCCTTCTTTATTAGTAATTTGACCGTATCAACCTTGTACAGATGTAAAGTCACAGTGTTTTTTATATTTTCTTGCATCTTACTAGCAAACAATTTAATACTGGTGAGGTAAAAGTGATCCTGGGGAAACCTCCAAAAAAACAGGTTCATGGGCCACGACTAAAGATTTGGATAAGACTGTGGACAGTGTTACCAAAAATACAGTTTCATCAGAACTTGTATTTTTTTAAAACAAGCACAAATATTGTTGCAAAACAATATTTATCATATAAATAAATAACACTTATAAAGCTGTTAAATAATTTACTTTTTACAGCCTCGATTATCTTACAGGTTAGGCAAACCTTCAGCAGCCCCACAAACACTTTTCTCCTTGCCTTCCCACCAAATTCATGCTGCCTTCGTGTTTCCAGCTAATGGAGAGAGAGGAAGAAGAAACAAGGATATCCCTAGCTTCTAACTAAAGCCAGGAGATGACTCCAGAACGCACTTAAAAATAGAACTTGCTTGCCTAAAGACTGAAACATTAAAAATAAACATGCGCCAGCATTAAGGATTTCCCCTTTTTCACATAAAATTGTGTAAAATGAACTGAAGATGCAATGCAATGAAATTAAGCTCCTTAGAGTCTTAAGCTCAGTCAGTCTGACTCAAGCTTTCAGTTACTCTGTATACAAAGCATCATGAAACAAGTATACTAATTTTTCTTGGCTCATGGAAGCTGGAAAAAAGCTTTGGTTTGTTTGGGTTTTTTTTTTGTTTTCTTTTTTTTTATTTTAATAAGAACACTACAGTTTGTACATTTAATAATTTCATCTCTAAAACAGCACCCGCAAGAACACATTCCGGTAATCATTAAAAAAATTAGACACAATTAAATGCAGCTTTTAGAATTCTAATCAAGATCTCAAAGATAAACAGACCACTTAACTTTTGACAGCACTCCATGATGTTCAGCAGATGAAATACCGTGATGTTCAAAAGATTTTAAAAAAAATAATAACAACAGAATTCTTCCGAGGGCGTCATGTGGTGCTGATCTGATGCTCCACACTCAACTGATTCAACCCACCCCACAGAAAATAAATTACTAGATTTGCCCTGTTGGTTTGTTGCCAGTTTATTAAAACCAAATCTGCTTATCACCAAGTCAGTCTTTGCTTTGCACAAGCTAAGAATACCACCAGGAAAAGGATCTTCCCTTTTCGGTGACAGTGGGTCACTTATCATAGCTTGAAATAATTCAACAGTTCATCATAAGCTTTTGAGACATAGAAAAATTAGAAAAATCAAGACATAAAAAGGGAAGGCATGCGAGGTAAGGAAGGAAGCAAGGATTTGGGACAAGTTGCATTATTTCTAGTTTTCTTGCTTTCTATGTGTAGTTTACTCATAGATTTTTAATCACAGAATTGTACAGGAAACACAAAGACACATAAATTTAGATTAAAATATGAATAATTTAATATGTAAGGCTTGGTTAAACAAACACTGGCAGTGAGGCAGCCCAAAAACTTCAAAATAAATTTGATGTCCCTACTCTGGTCTAATGAAGAGAGGGAGAAGCATGCACACATTACGCCACTATACACGCACAACTATTTAATTTTGCTGTTTCTAAGTCTCCCAGTAAAGAAAAAAAAACTCAGTGCACAAGCCCTTTCCTTTTCCAAGACTCAGCTTCAGGTATTTACGCATACGCATCACCGGTGTCCTTAGAAAATGAAGTTTTTAAAACTCTTCTTTTGGTCACCGAGCAGCTGGTACTCGAGTGGCACAACACCCTTCTCCGAAAGGGATGGCACCAGGCTCAATCCTGGCCTATATTGCAATTTTAAGTATGAAACAGACAAAACGATCGTTTCCTCAATGAGATAAAGAAGTCAATCTTATCCATTGCCACACCTCATGGTACAAACTAATACCAAAGTATTAACCTAGCTACCATTCAATTTTAAGAACATAAACTGAAAGTGTATTTAGCTAGTTAATGAATTGTAGCTTGATTAGGAAAGGTCACCATTCCCAGCTGTGCTACCAGAGGAATGAAGGGCCTTAAATAAAACATTCCAGACTCACAAATATGCTGTTCACAAATCCAATGATAATGTTTCTTACAGATATTAATTCTATTTTGGCCAGGCACAAATGAATTCAGAAAAATAAAAATATAATTATTTTCCATGGTACTACGACTTACTATTTTAGCACAAGTTCAGGTTGCTGGCATTCCTAAAAATATAAAGGGCTGCCCTTAGAATTATTATGTATTTTTATCCATAGACTGAAACCTTGTTAGGACCTTCTTTTAAAGCGAGGAGTGGGCACAGAAAGGACATTTTATGGATCTTCCTCAACTATGCAGCTAATTTATAAATACCACAATTACAGAGAAACTCAGTGACAGGGGTCCAGTTCACTACATTTCTGACAAACATTTCCCTACATCCATGAAAAGGAAAGCTAAGCAAAACAATTAATACAGATTACTCTAGAAACATCATCGCATACCTATTAGTGTCACAAATGATTGAAGAGTTAATGGAAAATCCTTATCAGAAATATGGCAACAAGTTATCAAGTGTTCCGCCATTTACAAACCAGGATGCCAAGGTCAGGCTCAGTTTTACAGACTTGTTGACAGATGCTTCTCTAGATTCAATCACAGGATGAGCAGAGAAGAGTCTGTCAATGTTTGCAGACCATTTTATGAAGCTTATGTCCAAAACAGTAACTAGTAAATTCTACTTGCAGTATAATTACATCCTGCACAAACTATCCTATCAGCTTTTATGCTGCTCTACTAAGGAGCAATATAAACATTTCCAAAGTCACTGCATTCACTGATACGTGAAGAATGAATTCATTCTGGAAACATTCTTTACCTCAACCACTACAAAAGAACTTAACACCTCAGTTATCCAAAGGAGGATCCTCCTTGTGAAGATCTACACGGATCAGGTTAGGAATTGCTGTTCTTTCATAATTTCCAAGCCATTAGATAAATGGCAATCAAGCATGACCTGGTCAACCACCGAGTGATACAGCACGTTACCACAAGTCGAAGACCATGGTGTAGAAGATAACTATTCTCCACTGCGTTAACAGCTTGGGGGCTGACCTGCTGGAGAGCACTGCTGAGAAGAAAGACCAAGGAGTCCTGGTGGACAACAGGATGCCCATGAGCCAACAATGTGCCCTTGTGGCCAAGAAGGCCAATGGCATCCTGGATGCATCAGGAAGAGTGTGACCAGCAGGCTGAGAGAGGTCATCCTGCCCCTCTGCTCTGCCCTGGGGAGGCCCCATCTGGAGCACTGGGACCAGTTCTGGGCTCCCCAGTTCAAGAAGGACAGGGAACTGCTGGAGAGAGGACAGCAGAGGGCTACAAAGATGATGAGGAGCCTGGAGCATCTCTCTTACAAGGAAAGGCTGAAGGACTTGGGTCTTTTTAGTCTGGAGAAGAGAAGACTGAGGGGGGCGATCTGATCAATGCCTATAAATACTTAAAGGGAGGGTGTCAAGAGGATGGGGCCGGTCTTTTTTCAGTGGTGCCCAGGGATAGGACAACAGGAAATGGGCACAAAGTTGAATATAAGAAGTTCCACCTAAACATGAGGAGGAACTTCTTTCCTGTGAGGGTGGCAGAGCCCTGGAAGAGGCTGCCCAGGGAGGTGGTGGAGTCTCCTTCTCTGGAGACATTCAAAACCCACCTGGACACATTCCTGTGCAACCTGCTGTAGGTGGATCTACTCTAGGAGGGCTTGGACTAGATGATTTCTGGAGGTTCCTTCCAACACCATGTGGTTCTGTGATTCTCGTATAGCTGCCATTTCAAATTACTTTAGAAATCCAGGTTTACAGAAGAACATCTGCCTCAGGATTCAGACTATATTCCAATTGTTGTCCGGTTATTTTCAGATTAGGAGGAATAATGTTCTTATTCATCATCTCATTTTTATTGCAGCCTTTTTCACAATTTATATTTCAAAGCGGGTCATTTTTTCAAAGCAGGAAGAGTACATACTTAAAACCAGAAAGAGCGTGTGTAGTGCCCAGTACAGAAGGACTCAACCTCACAGTGGACTCTAAAGGTCCTATTTAACTCAGGTGATGAGCCACACAAAGCTGTTTAGTAAGAATCACGGTTCTCTAGGGCACTAGTGGGGGCACAAGCAACCATACAGTTTGCATTTTTGTTTGACTTTAGTTTCACAAGTCAATTTTAAGCAATAAAAGCTATCTTCTAAGGGTCCATTTAGATTTCTGCAGATAATCAGCATCTGTTTCTAATCAAACTGAGATGATTACCAAATTAAAACTTTTAATTAGCATTTTGCATCATTTACAAACTGTTGTTCATTACATTTATGAAGGTGAAAAGGGACATCCCAGTAGCTATATATTCTTCAATCACTTTTATTACTTAACTCCACAATTTTATAGAACATCACCAACACCATATGTGCAAATAAATACATACAACTAGAATTACTGCAGCAAAATGCTAATTTTCTCCATGGCTAATAAAAGTCATGCTTATGGTTCAAGGATCCATTAGAGAAGGGTAAATAAAGACCCCTCCTCGTCCATCCTGACAGAGCACAAAAAAGCAGCATGTTCTCCCCTCTTTCCAGCCAACACCTCTCCCTCTTAGATTTGTGAGATGTGTTTATATTCTCCTGTGAATCAAGCTTTATTTAAAAAGTCTGTAAGAGGCTAGTACGATTCACTTTAAGCCTAAATCTTTTAATCAAACCTCACCCCATCTACGCATCCCTGAATGTTAGCTCACTGGAATACTCAGGGTGCTTTGTAACCAACCCCGTTATTTTGTGTGGCAGCCAGTCAGTAAGACTGCCTTGTAAAAGACATTACTTTGCAAACAGACCTGCCAGTTGGCTTAACAAATCCCGGGGCTGCAGTGCAATGGCCTGAAGAGTGCTACCTACTGGTTTAACTGGATTCCCATGTTGCTAATACTTCTGAGGAAAGAGGTCTCCCTAGGATTTCCTTCCTCTGATACGTAACTACAGCCAACTACAAGAGGTAGCCATAAACCCAGGTATCAATGGGGTTTGTATTTTTTTTCCCTTTATTTGGAACAAAAAAGCAGTTTTTAAAAAAAAGGAACAGTCAATTCTGTGACAAAGCTGCCACTCGGTTTCACTTAAATCTATCTTCTGAAACTTGAATGATTAAACTGAGAAATCTATTACTTCCTTTGAAATTCAGTACTTTAGGATGAGAGTAATTTGTTATGTTTTTTGAGGTGCTAATGGTACACATGTTTTGCTGCCTTATTTAACAAGCTCTAGCACTTAGGAAAAAAAACCCTACTCCTAAGCCTTTCCACATACAATTTTCTTTCTATATGACTTTAAGCGTGGAGCTAAGTGACAGAATATGTATTTTAGCTTACTTTAGCAACAAGGCACTATTTCCTACTTAGACAGGCATCACTTCTGACCTTTGCTGTCACCTGTACGACAAGCATCGTTGGTTTTCAAGCAAAGGGATAAATGTAAGATTCAAGTAGCAGGAAACCAAGATAAAATTCAGAAACATTTCCTTCACAAATGCAAACTGCAGCCTCCTTGGACATAGTTATCGCTTGAGCTTGGCTTAAGTTTCCACACAGTAAAATCAGGCTCTAGACAGTTCCCACTTTTAAGCACTTTTTTCCCCATCTTGTTTGGTAAAAGAAGAAATATTATTTGATGCCTCCAAAACACAAAGCCATAAAACCCAATCAGAAGAACATTTTGGTTTATACACCAAAATGGATAATTAAAGTCCCAGCCTTCTAGTGGCTAGACATGATATCGAGTGTTTTCTTTCACCTGTATCTATCCTTAGTAAGGACACAAACTACTCCCGTTCTTATTAACCCAAATCTGACTTTAGGATTCTCTGTACCCAATAAACACAGTCCTAAAACATTTTTTCAAGAATATGTATAAATATTTGTAGTTCAACTGCCCCGCTACTGAGATAAATGCTTTTGAAGAAAGCATAATAGTAATATCAGAAAGTCTCTCACAGGAGTGCTCTGATCATAAAAAAGGAAATTAAAGAAGTTTAGTTTCTACTGCTTAAAGCTGCTAAAAAGCACTTCAGTCGCAACATCAAAGAGCTACTGTGGAAAAAAAAAATTAACACTAATGCATTTTGCTCTTTCCTTTTTTTTTTTACAGTTCTTATACTTCCCTCTCGAATGTCGGCAGATACACTACAGAGCATTAGCTCCCCCAGCTGACTATTCCCATCTGCTGTTCCTTCCCCGTTACTGTGATCCAAAGCACTTTATTAAAATAATGTGCTTTATAACAGCATTCAAAAAAAAATTGAGATGGTTAATTTTGCAACAACTGGCACCCAAAAATAAGGCGCCTAGCCCAGGAGTTATAAAAAAAGTCGTAATTTTTTTTTTTAATTTCAAGAGCCTTTTCAGAGGTGAAGAAGTTCTAAGATATTTTAGAAAGGCTATTTTGTGCTGTGTGGAGAGGAAATAGCAGCACTGAAAGATGTATTCAAGAAGAAACATACCATGCTGAAGTTCTTTTCTTCTGCACACTGCAGAAAGATATCACAGAAGAGAAGCATTGCAGGGGGATCTAAATTCAATTATACATCATCCTTACATCACAGATAAATACATGATAATAACTACTAATTTTCATTTCCTGTGGAAGCAACAAAGAGCAAATATGTCTATTTCAAGGAACGAACAGTCTTAATAAGATAAGATAAGATGAAGGAAGGGTCAAAGGAAATCAGAACAGTCAGGATGATGACCAGAACATTACTGAAAAATAAATTTAGGATAAAAGTCTGCATTCTATTCCACTCCACATTCCAGTATATCAAATTAAATTCCTGGAGATGGTATAGCAACAACTCAAAGCATCTGATAGCACTTTGAATAAAACATCGGAGACAAGTAATAGCCCACCTGGATCTCTCAAAAACCAAATTGTGTTAAGCCAGTCTCAGTAATTTTATAACAGTGCAACAGACCTCAGGAACAGGGGGGAAAAAAAGCAGGTGTCATACTCTGTCAAAAGTCCTTAAAGTCACTTTCACAAGACACTTTCACAAGCAAATGTCCAAACAGTTCCACTGGATCTCCTATAACCAGGGTACAAAACCAACTGGAAAAGCCACAGATGGAAGAATTCAACTCAACAACAGAAGGATGCACTAAGTCAAGTTCCACAATTATTTAATTTTAAACTAAAAATTAATATTTTGGTTACTAACCTGCATATTAAAATAGGAGCAGATTACATTTTAAAATGCCGTGAGGCTGGGGTCACTGCAATGGCTCTAGAGAAGGGAATCGGAGAAGAGAATCTGGTCTAAAACTGACAGCTGTATTTCAGCAGAGACACTTTGAGGTTTTACATCTGAGCCACTTCCGTCCAAAGAGAAGAAGAGCTGACTAACCAGGAGCACTGAGAAAAGAAAGGAGTTACGTGACCTCCCCATCTCCAGCTTAGGAGTCTCCACATCATTCTGTTGGTGAGAGGGGAGGGAGGAAATGCAAATACATGAATTTAATCTCCCTATCAACTTAGAATTGACAATGATTCAGCTGGAATATTCTGACCTTCTGACACTGCACTTAAAAGATGTTACCCCACTAAAATGTTATCCCTCCAGCTAGAGGGATGTTATCCCTCCAGCTCTTCAAGGAGTTAGTAAATAGGACCCCATGGGAAACTGCCCTCAGGGACAAGGGAGCGGAACAAAGCTGGCAGATCTTCAAGGATGCTCTCTATAGAGCACAAAAGATCTCAATCCTCACATGTAGGAAAATGGGCAAGGAGGGCAAGAGACCACCATGATTGAGCCAAGACCTGCTGGTCAAACTAAGGGGCAAGATGGGGCTACACAGAAAATGGAAGAAGGGACAGGCATCCTGGGAAGAGTATAGGGACGTTGCCAGGATGTGTAGGGATGAAGTCAGGAAGGCCAAGGCACAGCTAGAACTGAACTTGGCAAGGGATGTAAAGAAAAATAAGAAAGGCTTCTATAGGTACGTTAACCAGAAAAGGAAGGTTAAAGAAAATGTACCCCCCCTGATGAGCAACAGTGGGGGACTTGTATCAACAGATGAGGAGAAGGCAGAAGTTCTTAGTGACTTCTTTGCCTCAGTCTTCACTGGCAACCCCTTTCCTTCTAGCTCTCATGTTGATGGCACAAAAGTTGGAGACCAGAGTGACAAAGTCCCTCCCACTGTAAGTGAAGACAAGGTACGTGATCAACTCAGGAGCCTGAAGATATACAAGTCCATGGGACCTGATGAGATACATCCCAGAGTCCTGAAGGAACTGGCTGATGTAGTTGCCAAACCACTTTCCATGATATTTGAAATATCATGGCAGTCAGGTGAAGTCCCTGCAGACTGGAAGAAGGGGAACATCACACCCATTTTTAAAAAGGGTAGAAAGGAGGACCCTGGGAACTACCGACCCGTCAGTCTCACCTCTGTGCCTGGGAAGATCATGGAACAGATCCTTCTAGACGCCATGCTTGGGCACATGAAGGACAGGGAGGTGAGCCAGGACAGCCAACATGGCTTTACTAGGGGCAGGTCCTGCCTGACTAACCTAGTGGCCTTCTATGATAAAGTGACTGGGTCAGTAGATAAGGGGCAACCAATGGATGTGATCTATCTGGACTTCTGTAAGGCCTTTGACACGGTCCCCCACAACATCCTGATTGCCAAATTGGAGGGGTACAGATTTGATGGGTGGACTGTTCAGTGGATAGGGAACTGGCTGGATGGTCGCATCCAGAGGGTGGTACTCAATGGCTCAAAGTCCAGATGGAGACCAGTCACAAGTGGTGTTCCTCAAGGGTCCGTGCAGGGGCCAATACTGTTTAACATTTTTATCAGTGATATAGACAGGGGGATTAAAGGCACCATCAGCAAGTTTGCAGACGACACCAAGCTGTGTGGTGGTGTCAACACACCAAAGGGACAGGATGTCATCCAAAAGGACCTGGACAGGCTGGAGAGGTGGGCCCAGGTGAACGTCATGAGGTTCAACAAGAGCAAATGCAAGGTTCTGCACCTGGGCTGGAACAATCCTCGCCATCAGTACAGACTAGGGGGTGAGGTACTAGAAAGCAGCCCTGAGGAAAGGGACTTGGGGGTCCTGGTGGATGAGAAGCTGGACATGAGCAGGCAGTGGGCACTTGCAGCCCAGAAGGCCAATCACATCCTGGGCTGCATCAAGAGATGCGTTGCTAGCAGGTCCAGAGAGGTGATTCTGCCACTTTACTCTGCTCTGGTGAGACCTCACCTGGAGTATTGTGTGCAGGTCTGGAGCCCTCAATATAAGGAGGACATGGACCTGATGGAGAGGGTCCAGAGGAGGGCCACGATGATCAGGGGGATGGAGCACCTCTGCTAGGAGGACAGGCTGAGGGAGCTGGGGTTGTTCAGCCTGAAGAAGAGGAGGCTCCGGGGAGACCTAATAGCAGCCTTCCAGTACCTGAAGCGAGCTTACAGGAATGCTGGGGAGAACCTGTTTGCAAAGGCCTGCAGTGACAGGATGAGGGGCAACGGCTTCAAGCTGGAGGGGAACAGATTTAGACTGGAGATTAGGAGAGGGTTCTTTACTGTGAGGGTGGTGGAGCACTGGAACAGGTTGCCCAGGGAGGTGGTTGAGGCCCCATCCCTGGAGATATTCAAGGTGAGGCTCGACAAGGCCCTGGGAAACCTGGTCTAGTTGGGGGTGTCCCTGCTGACTGCGGGGGGGTCTGACTAGATGACCTTTGGAGGTCCCTTCCGGCCTGCTATGATTCTATGACTCTAAAAAACAGCAAAGGACACCCACAGAAATGGCAAACCACCACACACAAAGAAAGGCGAAAAGAAGAAACAACAAGAAAGCACAATTAGAGTTGTATGTAGAAGGCAAGTACAAAGAGGAAGAAAGAAAAAAAACAACAACAAAAAGAAAGAAAGATAATTTAGGCTTCTGCTAGTAGAGTTTCCTTTTAAGGAAATATTATTCAAAATACTAATTTACAATAACTGGCATGTTAGTTGCCAATCCAGGGGACTCCACTTCTAACTACTGACCAAAGCTAAGATAGCAGCATGGCAACGTAACTTTTGACTCGGTTTCTCCTTTCATGCTCTAAAGCACAAGTTGGCCTAGATTAGAAGAGAAAAAAAAACCAAGTGTAAATAAAGCTCTAAAGAGAATACTGTCATCGCTCTTCCAGAATATCTTAAGACTGCTGAAAGAAACAGAATGTATTAGAGATGCCTAGTTATATTTCAGAAGCATGCAAAAATCCAGCCTAAGATCTACTACGGTACAATACGACATACACAGACACAGCCTTGAAGGGCAAGAAAAAGATAAGCAGCATACAGAGTGAAGTAAAGAATAAGTTTACTCTATTTTTATGGCTTCAGGTTATCATCATTGCCATGATTAATTATCTCCCCAGCGTTAGGTCCTGTAAGACCAAATATGTGAATAATAGGAAGCTCAACACCTGAATTCAAGAATTTCTAGCAACACCAGCGACCCCGGTATCTTGCACTTTTCCTCAAACTTACAGACACATTGAAAGCTTTTCAATAACAACTTGTGGCAGTTGCCATAAATATTCTGATGCTGTCAAAAAGGCTATCAGAACATCAAATTGATAAAATAGGATTTATCTCACACTATGAAGGTCTAAAAGCACTGTTATAACAAAACAGTGTAAGTACGGTCACGTCTCAAGGGCTTCTGATATGGGTACGCACAAGCAGCTACAAGAAAAAAGGGAAAAGGACAAGTGAAAAGGTTGGGGTGGGAATAGGGGGCCCATACATAGCACAGCAGGTGGAAAGCCACACAGAGGACCAATCTCACTGATAAAGATATTTGACAAAATGGGGCTTGGGCACAACGTCAACTGACTCCAAAATCTAACAGAAATAAAATCAGGCACTCCTAACTTAAACAAAGGAAAACAACAAATGCCCACAGCATGTGGCAAAAAAGAAAAACGACTTTCTGGTTAAAGCCCAAGTGTCACTTACCTGTGAAACCATCTACTTTATATATTTCCTTCATATACAGAAGAACTTACTCTGAGATTAAAATATTTTTTCAATGACTATAATATTTAAAATATTCATTATATTTCCCTTTAAATATCTTAAAAAAAAAATCTGTATTAGAGGCTTTTACTGCCAGAAACTGTCAGGCATTATTGCTGTAATTACTCATTTATAGTAAGATTTTAATGCTTTAATCTCCTAAATTAATGTAAATCTCAACTACACACCTGCATTTGCATGTTCTCTCTGATGGGCTCTTGTCACCTTAAATGCCAGCATTTACTTCTCTTGAGTGCTGCTTAAGGATTTCCTGTGCTCCCTATGTGACTGACTTTGCATATAGACTAATGTGCCTTGAGAGCTGAAAACTACACAAGGTACATAAAAAGCTTCAGTATTTATCTGGATGATGTCAGCACTGTCCCTTAGAAACCTTTCTTCCTTTTTTTTTTTTTTAAAGTACGTAAAGTATAGAAAAGACTGAAAACATTCTGAAATACCTTCAGAACCATTCCATGATTCTCCTGTAACTGTGATAGAAAAATATTCAACATATCAGGGCAAAATACTCTTAAAGTATAGATGAAAAATAAGCAAGATCTAGAAGCAGGGAACAGATTACTAAGTATTTCTCATTCACAAAAAAAAAAATAATAATCCACTTATACAGTAGAATCTTCTCTTCGTATTGAATGTCCCATATTAAAGTGTTAATAAAGGCAATGTAGCACTACTCTCCTTTTAGGATAAGGAAACATCAAAAGCAGGATACACACATTTGAACATATTCAAAGGCTGACAAATCACATAACGCCACAACACCATAAACTTATACAGTCAGGAGAAAACGGAGTGAGTCATGTATCCATGTGTGGTGGGTTGGGGGCTTTTTGTTGTGGTTTTTTTGTTTTTGTTTTAAAAAGTCACCTTAGTTTTGAAGTAAGACTCTTAACCCATCTTCCAGTCTCTTCCCCCTTAAGCAGTTCCCCCAAATTTGGTGCACACCTGACAGCAAGCCATCTATGAAGTATTACATAAAAAGTTGAGCCAGGCAAGATCACAGACTGAGGTCCAGAAATTAAAGTGTCAAAAAAAGGATAAAAATAAGCTTAACTGAACAAGAGAACTGCAGAATCACTGAATAGAAAGTTTAGCAAACATTCCCTTTAAGTCCAATGCTCTAAGCAACTAAATTCTTTTTGCAAGTCAGCAGGATTTTAACTAACTTGAAGCAAATGCTACTAAAATTGCCTTTTTTCCAGGGAACAGGTAACATCAAGAAAAAAACCCCACAACTGGCTATCAAATAGATGACAGTGCTCAAAGCAAACTACGCTTTAAATGAGCTAGTAAATACCTATAATATTTTATCAAAATATTCTTTTCTAAAAGTTGTTATTGTGAAAGTATCATGTGACAAGCTCCACTCCCAGGCCAAGCCTAACTGCTCCCAAGTCAAGCCTGACCACTCCAGGAACACACGGAAGGGACTTCTGCCAAATAATGCATCATAGAGTGAGTGAGTGTCTGTGTATATAAAATTACTTCTAGTTGGCCCCAGAAGTTTTAACTACTGTCAAAGGTAAAGTCCAAAAAGTTAAATTACTTCAGTAAGTCTCCTGCTTTACTGGAAAAGAGGTGTATTGTAAACATCCCGTTTGACACCACGGTTCAACTACAGCTTAGGAAACACAACATAAATTCTGAATTGTTTATGTTCTCAACACAATAATTTTAAGGGGAAGCTATTCATGAAAGGTTTATAAATTATTTTATTAAGACATCAATCATCTTCAAAATTGATTGTTTTAATTTTTTAAAAGATGCCAAAAAGAAGAGATACATCTAAAAAAGTTTAAAATTGTCTGAAGAGCACAAATCTTAAGTTAGTTATTTTCTAATGCAATACCAACAGCTTTAAAGCTGTTTAGTTTAAAGGTGTTGGTATTGCATTAGAAAATAAATGACTGCATTAGAAAATAAATTATGGAAACAAACTAATTAAGACACCTACTCCCAGATACTACAGAGTAGCCTGTGTTAGTTTTGTATTATTATTTGCCAGCAAAACAGCACTTATTCATACTACTTTCTTTTGCCAAAAAAAAAAAAGTTGTGGTTTTGTATTCTAAGAGCTCAGCACTCATTATACTACACAGAATGTTTTAACTAAAAGAAATAAAGAAAATAGTTTCACTCCTGACACAAACCGTGGCCAAAAATCAAAAGCTGTAGCAAGTTATTGTCGGAGATGTCAAATACATCCCCTCAGAAGTTGAGGCCACTGAGTTTTTCAAACTAAGAAGTAGTAAAATTCCAAATAATCCTCATCAGTCTCTGTTCTTGGGCACAACCTCAGCCCTTGCCATCAGTGACCTGACAACCTCTTCTGATCCAGCCTACCATATTCATGCTTAAAGAAACAGAAAACACCACTGCCTTTTATGTAACTTTTTTCCCCCTCTACCATTTACAAGTAACTGGAAGAATATCAGCTGTCAACAGCTCCAGTAGGGTCTC